>JAGXJF010003367.1:0-397321 GCA_019208055.1 Stipa capillata
ACATTGCACTGATCCAAGGTTTTGGAATGATCAGCAGCAATCAAGCTATCATCTCTTGCTGCAGAAGAAAGGTTTTGTTGACAGCATGCCAACTGATTGGGAAAATCTTGCTAAGAACGGCTTAGGAAATCTGAAGCAGATTCTAGCTACTGTTCAACTTGATAAGATATGCAGTTTAAACCAAGATTATGATTCTGAAGCTATCAAGGAATTCTATGCAACAGTCTTTGTAGAGTAGAACAATCAAGATTATATGCTCTGGATGACAAGAGGTCAACTGCTGTGCATCACAGCTCCAGAGTTTGCAGAGATGTTCAATCTACCATCAGGGTCAAAGCTACAGAAGATCAGCATATCCAAAGGCTCAGAAGAAGATAAGAGTCTCCTGCCAGATTGGGTTCCAAATGAGAAAAGGAAGAAGTTCTTCCCTACAGGCTTTGTGCCTCCTCCTGTTAAGGGTGCAGTCCCTAAGCATATCTCCAATTTCAAAGGATTGATGAAGACACCCAAGCACATAGTGAAGATCTTGAACATATCCATCTGTGCCAAAGGTGGAGGAACTGATGCCATATACAATCCAGTATGGAGAATTCTTGAGCTCATAGCCAAGAAAGAGAAGTTTGATGTGGCCAGATACATATTCTCAGAAATAAATGAGTGCCAGAAGAACAGATCTGACAAGATGAGATATGGCTCATATCTAATGCATATGATTCTCCAAAGAACATCTTTAGCATCTGCAGTTTTCTCTCTTGACAAGAAGACATATCTCAGCAAATTCAGACCTCAGAAGGATGACCATGAAGATGAAGTTCCTTTCTACAACATCCTAAACTCATCTCAGTCGGCCTTTTCAGAGCCTCCAGAGCAAGCCACCAGAGACTCAGTCAGGTCACCTCAGCCAGCAGCTGATCTCCCGGCAATTCTACCTGAGCCTCAGGTGTCTCCCACCCGAGACTCAGCTAGAGAATCATCTCCTCCTGCTGAGCGACAAGCTTCGGTCTCTGTGAACCTTTCATCAGACAGTCTTCCTTTGGTTCAACGCCTAGACAATCCCGCAGCTATTGATGCTTTCATTAAACGGGTTGTGCCAGTACAGATCTCTGTTATCAAGAGGAGACAAGATGAACTGCAACAAGAAATGGCTCAGCTGAAATCTGAACTCAAGAGTGAGATGGCAGATCTCAAGGTCTCGGTCAACAGCAAATTTGATCAGATCCTATCCCTTCTGCAACCAAAGCCAGCTCCCTGAGGATCTTTTTCCTTCTTCTTCCTATCTCTTTTTAGTGCTTAGTGGCAAAGGGGGAGAGAGAGTAGGGAGAGAATAGCTTAAAGGGGAGAGTATTATATTCAGGGGGAGCAGTATGTAAAGGGGTAGACTAGACTGCATGTGTGTCAAGACATTCTATGTACTGCAAAATGTTTTTATCAGTCTTGAACACCTCGTTTTTGTATTGTACAAATATATTGAAATACATTGATCTTTTTATCATATCGGCTCTGATCTGCTCTGATACATGATATTACTCTCTTTAACTCTATGCTCTGATATTCGATATATACATGACGCTCTGATATTTGATATTTGTACTCAAGCATGCAATCCATTCTGTTATCTTATTTACTGAGTACTCCTCCAACATACCTGCTATTCCGCTGTGCTTATATTCTCAGTTATGTTGTGAGAACCTGTGCTTGCATCAACTCTCAAATGTTTAAATCTGATCTGCACACTTGTATTCAAATACAAAATCTCACTTGTGCACATCTTAAGGGGGAGTTGATGTCAAACAAGGTTAAATGCAATACTCTTTTTATCTAAATGAATGTTTTAAAGGGGTTGCCACTAACCACCAAAAAGGGGGAGATTGAAAGTGCATCCACTCCTATGGAGCTTGGAAGGATGGCTATCTTGCCCCAGAGTTTGGTTTTGATGGTTATTGGCAATCCTCACCTGTGTCTAATGTTTTGCAATGAGTGTGAACAGGGATTAGATGGACAGGTGAAAGCTGAAGTGAGACAACTGTTGATGATGAGCCCTAAAAAGAGCAAGGAACTGGGAAGGTCAGAAGGACCAGCTGAGCTAGGTTCCTGAGGCACAGTTGCGAGGAAGCCGAGGCTGTGCTCGAGGGCAAGCAAGGTGATGGTTGCTTGATGGAGTTCAAGGGCCGTGAATGCAAGCTTGATAAGTCCTGGAGGAGCTAGGAAGCTGGTGGATCAGGACCAAGGGTTCTCTGTGCGTCTACAAGGGCAGTCGTCTTCGGTGAAGAAGCTTGGAACCAGTGCCAAGGGTCTAAGCGAGCTGGTCAGGGACTTTGGCGAGGTCATTGCTCTCTGGTCAGTTGTAGGCTTGTAGTGAGCCGGCCAGAGTTGTGCTCAGGTGCTGCCTGAGGCAACCGAGTCCACCTGAGTTTGGCATCTGAGGCTCAGGTGGGTAGCTCAGCCGTGGCTAGTAGGTTACCAGAGGTGTTCGTTAGCTGAGTCTCAGATAGGTTAGGTCTGGTGGCTCTTTGTCTGACGTGGCATGAGGGTAACGGCTAGCTGCCAGGGACCCTATAAATAGGGAACCTGGGGAGGTTTTCAACCTCGAACCTCGACCCAACCTTTGCCTCTAACCCGAAAGCAACCTGTTGAGAAAGAAAGAGCTCTAGGTCTCCAAGTGAGTGTTGCCTGCGTGCATCCATCGTGAGAGTGAGTTACTTAGTCCTTCAGGTGTAATCTTCGAGGTACTGGTTCCTCCAAGAGTGGGAGTGCTCTTGGAGTTGGTGAGCAAGCCAAGTCTTGTGTGGCTGCCACAAGAGTCTGTGAGGGCGATTCGGGTCTGCCTGTCTTGCAGCAGCAAGATAAAAGGATTCCACACAAGAAAGGTACTCGAGGAAAGAGCACGTTTTGGTGCCGGCTGTGAGAACAGCTTCCTCAACGGAGACGTACTGCTTCGCAAGAAGTAGGAACTTCGGTAAAACAAATCATTGTGTGCTTTACTTTCTGTCTTGTGATCAGCTCATACTTATTCTGATATCTATGTATACTTAGATCACTAGAGCACCTTTATTTGTTGCACACTAACTGAGTTTCCTCACCTGAGACTCAGTTAGCTCCTGCTAAAGCTAGTACCTTTCCTGTTCACATCATCTGATGCACTCACCTGACTCTCATACCTGAGACTCAGTTAGCTCTGAATATAACTTGCTCTACATCAGCTGAGTTTTCTATCTGAGTGTCTGGTGTTTATCTGATATATCTTGCTGAGTCTCAGTTACGTACATCAGTTGCATATATTTTCTCTAAGATTGACCTATCTCCAGAAGAGAAACCCATTAGACATTTTAATTTCTAGAGCCGACCTATTCACCCCCCCTCTAGTCGACTCCTGAGATCCCTTTCACCTGCCCTACAACCCCCGGTAAGTTACTTACTACCGTGCCTAGTTTGCTTTTCTTAAGCACATATCCCCGTCTGTTTATATTCATTCGTTACCTTTTACGCAGCGACCATTGGATCCTCATTGTCATCCACAAGCCTTCAAAAATGATATACTATTTTGATTCTCAGAGAAGTGCCAAGCGGGACTACTCAAGAATTAAGGAAGTTCTAGAAGCTGCCTTTTGAGAATACAACTTGCGAGGGGGAGGAGCAGAATGCAAGAGCAAAAAGCTGATCCATAAATTCAACTTCCCTTACAGGCAACAGCCAGAAGGTAGCGTGACATGTGGGTACTATGTCTGCGCTCACATAGACGGGTCCGTCATATCCCATAACCCGCAATGGAGCTAGGATCAATTCAATAATTTCATATACGATCTAGACAACGAGAAGTACGACTGGAGGAAGGACTTTGCCCGCATCCAGAAGACCTTCACGTACATTATCAACAACGAAGTCATTCGGCCAAGCGGTGATTTCTATGTAGGAGTCCAATTACTCGCTTACCGCCGCTATGCAAGTACTAGTCAAGCATCATAGATTTAGAGTAGGGCTAGTGAAAATAAACATTGATAAATTCATATCTTTGTCGTTTTACTTTGTTGTAAACTAGTTTGTATATACTTAATATTTTTGATATTAATTGCTATATGTGCTTAATATTTCTGATATTAATTGCTATGTACATTTAATAGTCTATTCAGATATGTTTAAAAAATGTCTGAATAATACTTCCACTGACGGACACATGCTATGTACCTGTTAGAGGAAACTGTTACCGCTGACGGGTAGAAGTTTTCCGCCCGTCAGTCAAACTTCTACAATTTCAATGAATAAAAAAAATATTTAAATTGATCAAGTCTATCATTAGATTTTTTATAAAAAAATACTTTCATAATATAATGATTTATAATTTTTTATAAACATATTTATATGAAATTAACGGTTAAAGTTACGTGTCAGAGAAGTGTTAAAATCTAAAATGATACATATTATTAAAAAGAAGGAATAATGTTTGTTAAAGGTGAAGGTTCACCTGCTGGTTAAGTTGTTTACGTCGAGCGCGAGGAAGCCCGCGCAGATGTCCTGCCGAGTCACTGCACTTCCAGCGCGGCGTCCTTGATGGCGTCGATGACCCGAAGCCCCGCAGGCTCCTATTGGCGGGTGCCTCCTTCTCCACGGTGCCGTCAGGCGTGGAGTCGAGCAGGAAAAAGGCGTCTCAATCTTTGTAGATAGCCTCGCCGGTGACGTTGCGGACGACCATCTTAGAAGGGACAGCAGCACTCCATGCTCAGATTTCCTGCTACTCCACCGCCGATTGCGCGGAGGGGCGTAGAAGCATCGCGCGTGGAAAGGGTGATCGCTTCTGAGGCGTTGAGCAGAGCACGTGGAGAAAGAGATCAATATCCTAATGCGATCAGTTTGGAGTGTAATCGATTTGTACAGCGACAGTGGTAACGAATTACAACCGAAGCAAACCAAACGCAAAGGGACGGAATCCAACTATGCTGTAATTCGATTACGCCATAAACCACCGAACAGAACACGTTGTTATTAAGTACTCAATTCCAGACTCGATCACCACTTCCGTTGTTAAATGCACGATCCACGTTTATTTTCACCCACGCATCCTGCCGATCCCAAGCTCGGCATCTGCCACCCTATTATAGCCCGCTAGAAAATTATTTCAGAATTATTCATGCCCATTTGCGCTACTACTTGAACGTTGGGGGCATGATATCACCTAAACTCCAAAGAGTGAAGACGCGCGAGTTTTAGTTTTGCACGCACTCTTTTTTCCCTTTCTCGAAAACTCTGCATACTCTCGGTTTTATATATATAGTCAAAATAATCCATATACAGAAACCTACAATGTACATTTGTGATAAATCCACTTTACTTTCTTAGTGAGGTTTCTGCTTCTACAGAAAATAATCACTGAACTGTGTCAACGTCCGTGCTCGGCGATGTTAAAAGGTACTCCCTCCGGTATAGAAAAACAAGTCGTTTAGGACATGATTTCAGATACCAAGGAGTGATTAATTAGGGAGTATTTTTCCTTCTTTGCCCATATTAAATAGCATGCAAAGTCCCTGCTATTCAACAATCTCCTTCTATCTGACTGGTTACTAACGCGAGCTTTGAAGCGAGAGGCACTAGTTCGATTCCTCGCGGCCTCATTTTTTACGTGGCCGTCGATTTTTGCATGGCCATGTGCGTGGGGGCTGGAAATGTTGGCGCGTCAGAGGCCGACAATTTTTGCATGGCGCGCATGCACAGTTTTTTCTTCCCGCTGTCTTTCGCGCTGGATGTTTCGCTCCTGTGGCCGGCCTTTCTTCGCATCCATTGTGCGCCCAGCTGACGGCTCGTTTCCTGGTCTATTTAAATGCCACAAAATGAAGCCTGTTGTGCAACTGACCGAACCAAAGAAATTCCAAACAAAGTGTAGGAGAAGATGGCCATGAACATGGAGCCGGAACAACGCTTCATTGCCGAGTTCGATCTAAACGTGGAGCCTCTATGGGAAGATCACAATGGTAACGCACTTCTTCTTTTTTCATTTGCCGTGCAACCATTTGTTCATATGCCATCGGTACTTAGTTTTCTTTTGAATAGGGTTTAATTTAAACATGGAGTCACAACATGATGGTGGGATCGATTTAAACTTTGAAGCACCTGTAGACGACATTGCTGGTAAGTGCAACGTATTTCAACTTTGTGATTACCATCTTTCTCTCTGTTTTGATGGTGTTCCAATTCTGTTTGTTCCTAGTGCTACGGTCGAATGTAAATATGCATGTTTTTTTGTTCACTAATGATGGTTCTTGTAATCATTTTTAGGTACTGGTAGGAGGAAAGATATGACTGAGGAAGTAAGAAAACAAGTGTACCAAACCTTGTTAGCTAGAAGCACAAATGGAAAACTAGCGAAGCATGTTACCAGCCAACTTGCTACACAATTTGGATTACATATCCGCACTGTTCAGCGCTTGTGGAAAGGAAACCTTGATCAGGGCATTCTAGTTAGTGTTGGTTCAAGAAAGAGAGGTAGATCAGGTCGTAAGCCAATTCCAGTTAATTTGGAGCCATTGCGCAATGTTGCCCTTAAGGACAGAATGACCCTAGAAGATGTGAGTAAAATTCTAGGTATTAGCAAATCCAAGCTTATTAGGTTCACGCGACAAGGTCACCTTAGGCACCACTGAAATAGCATAAAACCACACTTGACCGATGCAAACAAGAAGGCTCGGCTACAATGGTGTGTGAATATGGTTGAACCTGAAAGCTTGCCTGATAATCCAAGGTTTAAGGGTTTGTTTGACCACGTTTTTATCGATGAGAAATGGTTCTTTCTTACTCAAAAATCTGAGAAGTATTACTTGCTTCCCGATGAAGATGAGCCCCACCGTACTTGTAAGAGTAAGAACTACATCCCTAGACTCATGTTCTTGTGTGTAAGTGCTCGGTCAAGATTTAACAATGGAGTTTGCACTTTTGATGGGAAGATTGGGTGCTTTCCTCTTGTGACTTATGACCGTGCTAAAAGAAATAGTGTGAACCGGCAAGCTGGGACATTGGTAGTGAAGCCCATCACTTCAATCACTAGAGACGTCATTAGAGAGTTCATGGTTGAGAAGGTGTTGCCGGCTATTCGAGCGAAGTGGCCACGTGAGGATATCAACAAACCAATCTACATCGTACAAGACAATGCACCATCCCATTTAGAACTTGATGATCCACTATTTTGTGAAGCTGCTAAGCAAGGAGGTTTTGATATTCGGTTAATTTGTCAACCACCCAATTCACCGGATTTCAACATTCTAGATTTGGGATTCTTTCGTGCTATACAATCCATTCAATACAAGAAGACTGCAAAAACGGTTGAAGATCTTGTTCCAGTCGTTCAAGAGGTAAAGCAATACTAGAGTTATGCAAAAAATAGTTCAATATCGGTTTTATACTAACTATTACTTGTTGCAATCATGAAATAGGCATTCCATGAGTACTATCCATGGAAAGCAAACAGAATTTATGTAACACTTCAACTAGTTTTGAAGGAGTGCATGAAGGTTACAGGTTCAAATAAATTCAGAATTCCTCATATGAAAAAAGGAAAACTAGAGAGACAGGGCCGGCTTCCCTTGCAGATCACTTGTGAGGCGTCGTTGTTAGCCGATGCTATGGCTTCCCTTGCAGATCACTTGTGAGGCGTTGTTGTTAGCCGATGTAATCTAGACATCCATCTTGGCTGCATGGAACATGTAGAAATGTTTAATTATTGTGATCTTGCTGCTACTATGTAATGCGATGGAAATGTTTAGAACATTGCTACATTTACCTTCGTCGATCTCAGCACCTTTGTCGGACTCTTTCTTTTTGCGGATATCATCGAGCTTCTTGAGCACCTGCTGAGGTAACACGAGTGTCGCACTATCCATATTCACTTCATCGACATCAGGAATAAGTATCTCGCAATCGAAATCGTCGAGACCGTATATCCATGACGTGTGTGTGTAGTCACTGTGCACGAGTCCACAGCGATAACATGGCTTCCTGCGTGCGAGCCGGCATGCATCAAGGTCCTTGACGTCATGCACTCCGCCGCAGCGACCGCATGCAGGAAACAGCACGACGTCCTCCGGCGTGAGGTCCTCCTCTTCGTCCTCGGAGTCAGGAACAACGAGCGCGGCGTCCTTCGCGAGCTCATCCATTGTGCCTGCGTCGTCTTTCTCTGGCACAACGTCCTTCACGAGCTCGTCCATGGTGTCGGCGTCGACCTTTGCGAGCTCATCCATGGTGCCGGCGTCGTCGTTCTTCGCGAGCTTATCCATGGTGCCGCCAGAGGCGAGCAGCGGTGGAGACGAGCAGCGGCGGAGGCTACCAGCGGCAGAGGCGAGCAAGAGCCGGTGGAGTCGAGCAGCGGCAGCGGCGAGCTGCTGGTTTTAGCTGCGAGCTGCAGTGGAGTCGAGTAGCATGCGCCTCCGCGAGGCGTTGGGACCAAGCGCTGGAGTAACGCACGCACGGGAGACGAAGCGAAAAATTAAATGGCGTCCGCATGCAGCCAGGGGCAGAACAGGGAGAAAAGCACCTCAAAATTAGAAACGACATGTTTTAGGCGACTTCCAGTAGAAAGCCAAAAAGTAGAGTACTCATTTCGGATCTAATTAATTGATACTGTAGTGATCATGCTGACATTGCATTTTGTTGTCTTTGTCATCTGTGGGGCTCGGGGAAATGCTGGTTGAAGTATCAAGGTAATTAACTTTGACTGCACGGTACTACTCCCTCTGTCCACAAATGTAAGGCGTGTACGGAATTTAAAGTCTAACTTTGACCAATAATTAAGTCAATAATATTGAAGTATATAATGCAAAAGTGATATCATTTGAAAATACGTTTGAATATAAATCCAATGGTACCACTACTATGTCATATAAGTTAATAGTATTAGTTTAATCGTTGATCAAAATGAGACCTTAAATTCCGTGCACGTCTTACATTTGTGGACAGAGGGAGTATTGATGGTTTAGTAACTAGTACTCCGTAAGTAGTAACATTCACGAAAGCGTGCTGCATCAGATATGATTTCCTTGAAACGACTGAATGGAAAACAGATGGTTATTTACTGAGAGTTTTTCTCAGTACCCATTAAGTAATATGGATTGGATCCAAGAAACTAGATCTGCTAATACTGCTAGATAATGTGAGTAGTATTTTTCTGTAAAATTAGAAAATACGTAAAACAAATTCCGCCGCTCATAGGAAAATTGGAAGATCTTTTTCCCACACATTCCATGCCACCCACACAGCTACCAAGGCGGCTCTAGGGTTTCCGGCCGCCGGCGGCCATCACCTCTCCCCCTTCCCCTCAGTTGTATAGCCTAGTCTAATAAATGCTCTGCTTCTGTTACCCTCTCTAACTGGCCCGAACCCTAGGCAGCAAGGCACGGTGGACGGCGGCAGCAGCTGCGGTCGTTGTATCCATCAGGCTGGCAGGCAAGCGGAGGTGCGGCCGTTTTGCGATGGTGCCAGTCCAATGGAGTCGCTGCCGGCCAACATGACGACGAGGGCGAGGCTATGCTTAGGAGGCACGACGCCGTTGACACTGATGGCTCCGCTGGCTGAAGCCTCACCCCTCTCCGTTGCAAGTCCTGTTGAGATGGTGAGTCCCACCTACGATTCTTGAGCATGTTCTTATCGGATTTGGGTTTGAGCACGTGATCAAACAATCTTTATTTCTTGCAATTAAAACTGTTAAAATATGTGGATTTGTATTCTTTTTTCCCTGCGAGAACTGTAAAATCGGTGAGTTTGAGTTCTTTCTTGCACAATTCTTGATACTGTGCTTGGCAGAAACCTCAATGTTGAACCGTCGCTGAAGATCTCTTGTTACATTGCTCCCATGGTGAAGGAGTGGGGTAAGCTCTTCGCCTTGGCGTGCCCACCGCTGTCCCGTCTCTGCATATAGTGTTCTTTGGAGCGGCAGATCCAGTGGGTGCGGGCCGATGACTCCGGCAACTCCAGCGAGGACAACTGGGCCTCGTTCCAGTACACCGGAAGGCACGCTATCCTCCTGAGGACGAGGCTGGTCAGTGGGAAGAGGAGCTAGTATACGTCACGGAAAATCACTGGGTGCCCGTCAAGTGCCCATGTACTACCCTACATATCCATATTGAATCTGACTCTACCCTGCTTGTGCAAGTCCTTCAGAGCGATGAGTATGACCTGTCCGTCAATGGACCAATGTTTAGAGAAGCTAAAGCTTTTGTGTTACATAATTTTATCTCTTCTAAAGTTTCCTATTTTGTCCTCTTGCGTGTCTCTGACTTTGCATGTGCGTTGGTGGCTAGTGATCTTGCTGAGCCTATGGTTTAATGGAATTGTGCTTCCATCTCAATTTTTTTTTGCTGGTTCTGAATAGCGTTTAAGCAGCTTCTAAGAGTTACACTACTAGCTGATATTGATTGTGGCAGCTGCACATTTCACTACGATGACATCTTTGGAACAAGCTGTACATTTCACCGCGCAATGCTCATGTAAAACCTATGATGGGGAGGTCATCACAGGTGGTTCTTGTAGAGATCCGCCTTCTCTACAAGAACCGCCTGTGATGACCTCAGGAGATCCTCCTGTGATGGGAGTGTCATCACAGGCAGTTCCCCATAAAACCCGTCTATGATTGTTGTAATAGCATACCTAATAATTTCAGACTGTTGCGTAGTAGCAGAAAACAAACACACAATACATACACATATCTCATTCATTCACAGTAATTAGAATTGAATCATATGAAATAACAGAAACTTGATACATATACATAAATTGAGTCACAAAATAAACTCTCGTCAAACTCATCAACATCATCAAATAAAGTAATTAAACTCTCAATTTCATCCACCTCATGTCACAAAGTTCATAAATTAATTTAACTCTTAGTAAATTCAACATCCATATAAAAGTTTACAAAGAAATATATATCACTTCTTAACTAAGACGAACTCGTCTTTCTCCATGTCTTAGGCGTTGAATTGGCCATAAGGATCGATAACGTCTCTAATAAGGAACACGGCGATGTGTTCTCTTATCTGGTCCAGTTGAGACGAATCCAATGACGTTTTGTGAATGCCTTTCTGCTGTCGATAGGAATTATATTAAAGCCATGTACTTACAATGAAGAGAATATGATAATACTTATCGCAATAGCACTAAACCTGGACTTCATTTTTGCTAATGTTAGTGAGCATGATTTCCATGTTGTGGCAAACGTAGAAGTCACAAACGTTTGTTCCTCCTTGTTGTTGTAATATATACAATTGGTTAGTAGTTGAAGATCGTCATTACGACAATTTATGAAAATTCGTATTGAGTATAGAAAGATACATTAAAACCCTTGTCATTTAAAAGGGGCTGATTGGCGCCTTTTCCTCCATTCTTGAGATAGCTCTTCCACACCCTATGTGAATCGAAATAGTTTGTCTTCGGCATTGCAATACGAAAGTAGTGAACGGTAGGTTTGTATATGTTGAAAATATGCTTACTTGCTCATAAATCTTTCAAGTATTTCGATATCAAAGTTTGCTCATTTTAATGAATCCATAAACATGAGCCTTGGATGGTGTGGTATAAGGACATCAAGAAACCAATGCTCTCTGCATTTAGTCTCAATGGTTAGTAAATTCACGTTATTTTGGTAAAATTACCAATAGCCTGGGATGGTGAAGTAGGTAGTGCGATACTTACATCTGGTTGTACGGAAAAAGTATGAATTCCTTATCTTATTGAGCAAGTAAGGCATTTAGCACGTACTCGGCAACAAAGTCTTCCGCATCTATGATCATCCGTGCTGAGACAATGTATGGGTCGAGGAACCCTATTTTTACGTGTTTTCTTCTGGTTTGTTCAATCATCATCCTACACATAAGGAAGGTATGGGTTACATATATGTGGATATAGTACGTATAATACGAATGTTGACCGTGATTGCGAACACTTACAGTGTGTAGCATCTGATGAGAGAGACATCGAGGGACCGGAGGTTTTATAGTTCCCACAAGTCCACAAAGTTCATAAAGAACTGACATTTCTCGAAGTCGTGGTGGAAATGTCCCTTACTGAAGTCCACCTTCAAAGTTGTGGTCCGTTGATTCTTTGGCTTCTTGACCTCCTTGAGGTAGTACTCGTGTAGCTCGCGGGTATATTTTCCGAGGGCATTGAGCGCCTCTGGCGATTTGAGCCATGGCTTTCCTTCAACGTATTTATCTGCCAATGGCGCGAAGGGAAACTCTTCTTCAATGTAAATGTGTGGTTCCTTCAGCAACTTCGCCTTCGACTTAGTGCCTCGTTTTCTTTTAATGATCGGCTTCGACGACTTGGCGGGAGACGAATGGGCCCTTGTTGGAAGCTCGGGGGCCAAGGTGGCTTCCACCGGCACCATAGCGATTGTGGTATCCTCATTACATGCAATATAAGGCTCTTGAATCACGGGTAGGTCTACCTCCCATGATTCAGCTTGGTCGATAGATGGAAGGTGCCAGTCTTCCACTACATCCCACTTGGGCCACTGGATGAAGGTCCCTTCAGCTTGATCCAGTCTCGTAATCTCATCATTTGGCGGAAACTTCAGCTTAATGGACTTGCAGGTGTCGTAGACATAGGCCACACTAACCTTCGCATTCCCGTGTGCCATTAGATCACGGTGGAGGATATCACCTTCATTGGATGGACATGCCATCCCTGTTGCAACCTCTAAAGGCTCATCGTCAAGAAGCCGCATCAATAGTTTGCACCGCGTCGTATCCTTAAAGGTAAAATGTGGTAGAAGATAGAATAATTAGCTACACATTGATTATGACAGAATTTTAAGTGGAACTTGAGATTGATATTTAATTACCAGGATCTCATTGATAGGATACGAGATGGCGCGATCAACTTCACCACCGAGGATGGAGGCTTGGCTACTCTTTCGGTTAGCAGCAGGGCTGCTTTGCATTTGTACGTTGCCATCTGAGGCCATGGCTACCATCTCCTGGAGGGCTCTTAGATGAGCATCGACCCTCATTTCCACCGTGGCGGTGATTTCTTCTGTAAGAGCGGCTCTTTCTCTTGCCTCGCGCTCGGCTTTGGCCATGCCCTTATTCCTATATTTATGCAAATCATCCGGAAATCCATCTCTCCAGGTAGCGTAAATACCTGTACCCATCGTGCGACCCGGATGCTCCTCGGTGCCGATGGCCTGGGTAAGAATATCTTTCTCCCTTTGGAATTCCCAAGGGGAAGATTGTGTCGACAAGTTCTCCTGTAATAGAAGAACAAGTCACTACACATAGTATAACAGGTGGAGGATTTACGGAGAGGAATGTATTGTAAATGACATATTACCAATCTAGAGTAGACCTCCCGAGTTGGTTCGCTCGCGAAGGATTGGGTGTTCAAAAATGTTGCACCTGGATTCCTCCTCGCGTACAACAAATTTCGTGCACCCCATGATTCTACGCTGGAAAATGGCAGGGGCTGGTCATTTAGGCGTGCCCTCTCTTCTTCGTTCATCTATTTCCGTGCTTTTAGCACATACCCTGAACTACCTAACCTATGATGGTGGGTGTTCTTGGCCGCCAGTTCCTTCGCCGCTACACTCTTCGCCTTAAATTCTTCTGTTTCCCTAAACGCCTTAAATTGGGCCCACATCTCGCGATCCATCCATTTGTGGACGTCGAACAGCTCCTCGTCCTTTGCAATGAAGTCACGGCGGAGAATAAACTTGAACTCCTTCCAAGCTTTATTTGCGACTTTCAGGGCGGCACCATCGGCGCGGGCCTGTAGCTCTTCTGGGATCACGAAATGTGTGTTGATATCTTCAACCACAGCTCCACGGAGATCTCACCCCACCTTATTCCATGATTTTAGAGTCAACGGAACCCGTGTCCGTGTGATGATCCCGCATGTCGTTCTCTATTTCGCCGCGTTTTGTTCCAGCGCGATCGGTGCCCTTGACGTGCCTAACTCTGTTATGGGGAATCGCCCATTCGGCCTTTGACTAGGTCCTCTTGGAGCTCGGCTGGATTTTGTCGTGGTTCTGGACGCATCAGAATTGTCCCCGGCAGCCTCTGGGGAAGCTGAACGACTCAAGACTCGACATCTTCTAAAAGACGCATTACATGAAGAAGGTAAGATATGGAAGAAAGTAGACTGTGAACTAGGAACACAAGTAGTACAACAACAATTAGAAGTCCAAATTGTGTATTCATAAGAGATCATGAACTAGGAAGTAGGAAAGTACTTCCATTTTACAGTACCCTAGGAAAAGAAACTACTTGTAATCACCTCTGCTGAAAGAAACACACTATATCACTACAGAGCAGAAAAGTTTTACTCTGTGATAATATATTTTTGGTTCCATATTTTTGTTTTTCCTTTGAATCTGCATGATGTTACAGCATTTTAGTGATAGTATCCAAATCCAAGGTGATACGAGGGAATAAGAATGATGTGATGTGGATTCTGATTGCGGTTTTTAAGTCACTTGACTCATTATGCTTTGTGTGCTAACCCTATCTGCCAACATCTGAAAATTGACTTAACACAATGAAATCACTACTCCCCAGTTGTTAACATATAGTGTAGCACCGCAGAGTGTCTCGAAGCTAATCAAAATAAGATGTTAGCCTGTCAAGGTTATATTGCTCTAGCATCTATGATGTGATTTAGCAAATGGAAATTTTTCAAAGTTTTAGCATGGGCTCGCTCTACCAATGTTGTACTCTAGAATTTTTTTAGACGAATCTACTAAAAAACGAGCAACACCATATGTCGCTTCCCCATCATCCACTAAGCACAAACAAGATTACTAGCCTATCAAGGGGCGGCAGCGTCGGGGTAGCGAAGTAGGGGACAGGGCCGTCGGTGGCGGCGGCGTTGGTGTCGGGGATGGCTTCGGTGGCTACTGGGGGGTGTCAGGGGCAGTAACGTCGGGGACGGCGTCGATGGCGACGGGGGCGTCGGGGACGGGGGTGTCGGTGGCGGCGGCGTCGGCGTCTGGGGTGGCAGCGGCATCGGGTCCGGGGTCAGGCAGCCTGTCGGCGTGAGGTGGGAGATGGGGGCGGCGTCGGGGGCAGCACTGAACAAGTCGGGTGGTTGGCGGTATATGAGACTTAGGTTTTTCAGGACTTCGAAAACGCTTCGGGTATATAAAGTAGCTCTCATCGCAGGCGGTTCTATCAAAAACCGCCTGTGATGACTACTCATCATAGGTGGTTCGGGTCAAAAACCGCCTATGGTGACTACACATCACAGGCGGTTCTATTTTAATTTTTAATTTTTTGAATTAGTGTTCATACCTAGGTTGCATACGGTGTGTAATTTGAATAGGTGCTTACTTTTGTTTTTAATTTCTTTTTCCTTTCTTCAACGATTTCGTAAGTTCGTGTTGTACCTGGAGGCTGCGACTTTTACTTTTGGAAGCTCCGACATTTTCGACGGCTCTGACATTCCATCCGACTTTCCTCTCGTGTGGGAACAGCAGCTGAACTCAGATCGTCCGAGTTCAAGCCCGGAGGGTCTGACTTGTTTTTTTCAGAAACTCCGATATTTCCGAAGGCTCCGGCGTTCCCTCCGAGTTCAATCCCAGAGGCTCCAAGAACATTCACGCCTTCCAGCAGCTGAGCGTGATACTCTCAGAGACTCCGGGGAATATCGGAACCTCCGATATGGCCCAAACCTCTAATTTGTCCAGTTTTTAAGTTACAAGCGGGATCATAACATATTTTCCTTTACAGGCCTATGATGACTACGAATCACAGACGGTTCTTTGAAGGAATCGCCTGTGATATCCATTTTTCCTTTTATTTTTTTAATTTTTTGAATTAGTGTTCATACCTAGGTTGCATATGGTGTGTAATTTGGATAGGTGCTTACTTTTGTTTTTTAATTTCTTTTTCCTTTCTTCAACGATTTCGTAAGTTCGTGTTGTACCTGGAGGCTGCGACTTTTACTTTTGGAAGCTCTGACATTTTCGACGGCTCTGACATTCCATCCGACTTTCCTCTCGTGTGGGAACAGCAGCTGAACTCAGATCGTCCGAGTTCAAGCCCGGAGGGTCTGACTTGTTTTTTTCAGAAACTCCGATATTTCCGAAGGCTCCGGCGTTCCCTCCGAGTTCAATCCCAGAGGCTCCAAGAACATTCACGCCTTCCAGCAGCTGAGCGTGATACTCTCAGAGACTCCGGGAATATCGGAACCTCCGATATGGCCCAAACCTCTAATTTGTCCAGTTTTTAAGTTACAAGCGGGATCATAACATATTTTCCTTTACAGGCCTATGATGACTACGAATCACAGACGGTTCTTTGAAGGAATCGCCTGTGATATCCATTTTTCCTTTTTATTTTTTTAATTTTTGAATTAGTGTTCATACCTAGGTTGCATATGGTGTGTAATTTGGATAGGTGCTTACTTTTGTTTTTTAATTTCTTTTTCCTTTCTTCAACGATTTCATTTATACATATTGACACCTCCACATTTAGTATCTTAAAGCCGGGCAGATTCCACGCGATCTCAGGGCATCAGCTGCGGGATTACGTCCGTTCCCGGGCGAACGGCCGCGATCGGCACGGGGTGAGCGCGTGGGGCACCTGGGATGGCCTGCGTCGCGCTCGCCTGTGGTTTCCCGTGCGCTCAGCGTCGTGTCGGCCGCTACTCCATAGGAAAAATCGGAGCCTTCTCCTTCACTTGACCCTTCAGGCGATGGCGACGGCGGCTGCTCCCTCGCAGGTGAGCTCCTCTCCCCTCCGCTCTTCCCGGCGACGCAGGTAGGCTCCGCGGCACGGCTCCCCCTCCCCCCGTTCCCGATGGCAGGCGGCAGGTGGCAGGCAGCAGTGGGGCTTAGGGTTTCGAGGTGACCGGCCCGGAGCGGCCCGGATCGACACGGAGCAGGGCTGCGGGGGTCGGCTCGGCATCGTGGAGCGGCCTGGATCGACGCGGAGCAGCGGCAGCGCTCCCCTCCCCCTTCCCGCGGCGGGCGGGGATAGGGCTTAGGTTATCCAGGCGATGGCGACGGCGACGACGGCTGCTCCCTCGCAGGTAGTACCTTTGCTTCCCTTCCGTGGTCTCTCTCTCTCTCTTGCAGCAGCGGCCCATGAAACCCTAGCCACACTCTGCAGTGGCGGTGGAGTGATGGCGGCGGAGGGGGACAAGGAGAGCCGCAGAGGTCGCAGTGGAGCCATGCGAGTGCTCGTCCGAGCGAGGAGGAGATGGGGCCACGGCGCGCCTCTGCTCTGCTCCGTTCAGATACAGGTCTGGCTTCATTCTGCTCCGGGGGATGGCGACGGCGGACGGTCTCTCGCGCTTCTCCTCCTCACCCACCGGTCTCGTTCCTCTCTCCCCCAGTGCGGCAACGCCCCTAGGAGATGGCAACCAATCTGCCAGTCGCGAGACCCTCTCTGTAGCGATGCTCAAGGCGATGGGCCGACAACCCGCGTTCTAGGCGAAATCCAAAGTTACTATAGCTGTACTCCTTCCATGCCTCATTCCCCTCATGCTCTCTTCCTAGGGTTCAATTTTAAGGCCCGATTTGGTTCTTGATCCCTTTTCATAGACTTGAGCAGCACGACACCGGCCCTTGCCGGATCCAGAGGAGCCGGGACGAGCCACCCCGGTGACATCTCCAGCAGATCCGGCGTCCCAGGTGAAATCCAAAGGTGCTGCAGCTCTGCTCCTTCTCCAATGCTCCGTTACCCTTGTGCTTTCTTCCTAAGGTTCGATTGGTTCTTAGTCCAACTCCAAAGTTTGGAAATTTTTTCTTCTATCTGCAGTGAAGAAAGCCATCAGAGAAAAGGTGATATATTCGTGTGGAGTGATACTATTGTTCTACTAGAAAGAAGTGGCAGCCTACTGCCTTTATCGACTTTCCATTTAGTTAGTATTTTCATCCATCCAGCTCCTTTGAGACTAAGGTGCACACCACAAGCCTGTCATCTATGTTTTTTCTTCATGTGTTCTTTGATTATATTGATTTGTACAGTCAAAGTTTATCTGAAAGGTGCAGAAAAGATTCCTAGACCAGCATCACACATGCAGTATACTTTAACCAGAATCCATATTCTATTCCTTGGAAATATGATTGCATTATGGACTAATCAACTAGAGTGTGAGGTTACATCATATCTTTCAGTTCAGATAATAGCAGTTAGGAATGAGTTAGAGATTAAGAAGAGAAATTCAGAGTGTATAATTTAGCAACTGGAACGTCCTGCTTGGAATCTTCAGAAGTGCATAAATGGACAGAATCCACCAACTGTTGTTCAGGCAGTTTAAGCACTTTTATGGCCAGTGCCATGTTTGGTCAGAACATTCATCACATGCATCATCATACTGTCCTAGATCTCCAGTTGAATTCGGTCAGTCCCATTGAGTTGTAATCTACTTGATATTTGACTCTAGAACTATCATGTTGATCTGGAATTGCATGCGGATGAACCATACCATGTTACTACGTGACTTCACATCAGTTAGTACACATTTGTGTAATTAGAACACATCAAATGTAGCACTGTGTCAGTGATAGGTACGTGCTGCTAAATTTGGAGTAGACAAGTGGTAAGGAAGGCAATCACAATGCGGTGCCGCTGCAAGAATGCAATTACGTCCTGATCTGCTCCTCTATGCTAATCTTACATTGGCAATTTGCCAACAAATTCAGTGTCCACAATCTTCACGACGCGACGCTAATCTGATGCTATTATTTTGGAGGTTTGTAGTTATGTGAAGGATAGGATGCAATAGACTGGTTGCCTTCATTTAGGCTTTAAGCATAAGATCCTCTTCTTTTTTGAAAGGACATAAGATCCTCTTCTGGTAGTCTAACAAGGGGATGATACCAAGATGACATGTTGACATGTACACCAAATTTCTCACCCAACGCAGAGAGCAATTTGCGGAGCAGTGATCATGTGGGGGTTTTTGTGTTCTTTACAAGTAACAGCATGCAAAACTTGCAAGATAAGCCATGTAATCTTAGTAACAGCTGGTGTATTTTCGCTGCAAAAATTAACCTTGCAGTGTAGTGCTCACAGTGGTTATGAATAGCTTTTAGAGGGAGTAGTTGCAGTAGTATTTTTATGTTGTTATCTGAGCACTTGGGATTAGTCAGGGAAAGATGGGTGTTCCTACTTTCTTGTTTTCAAGGGTTAGTGTATCTGACAAAATATCTGATTTTTCCTACATAGATGTCCATTTGATAAAATGCGGGCAGGGTTGAGATGTACCTTTTAAGTATTATTATTCTTCTCTTTGGATATTCTTACCACACTGAGATAAGAAACTAAACAATATGTATCTTTTAGGCAGAGACCAGTAAGATCACATGCATTAGATGAATAGAGTGGACATTACCAAACATTGCCATTTGAATTCAGGTGAGGCTAGACATTAGTAGCTTCCACCATGGCAATCATTACCCACCTGCACCATTCATGCATGGAAATGAAATTCAAACTGATGGTTTTTTTACAAAAGCTGAAATGTTTTTATTCGTGCAGCTTATAAATGGATGTCACAGTTAATAATAAATGTCCCAGGACCTGGGGTCCCATGGTCCAGCCACCATGATGCCCAACGCCTCCGAATTCTTCACCTACCACTGCTGCTACTCGGAGGCCTTCCCTGAGGGGACCCAGCGATGGTTTGCGGTGCTCCTCGCCGCCATCGCAGGTTCTTGATAACAGCTCTGCTCCCCTCAATTCTTTCCAAAATTAGTATTTTCTCACTATGTGTTTTCTTGATGGTTCTTGGCACAACTGTTGGGGATTGGCGTCGCTAGAGGAGGGGAAGCAGGTGCCATTTCTACCAGCAGGAGACCTGTAAGAATCCATGTACTTGTGTCCTTTGATTCTTCAGGCTTTAACATTGGATGAGGCTGTGAGGCCAGACTGAGATTTCTGTGTTTGCTTTGTTGATTTGGGCAGCTTAGGAGCTCCAAGATCCCCAAGAGCAAGTTCACCACTCTGCCCAATGGCCTCAAGTATGCATACTTGCCACTGATTTAGTCCTACCTGTATTCAATATCTCTTCCTCCTTCCAAATAATACCTCTGCACACTGTATTATGGTTATCAAACATGCTTCTTACTTCACACATGTAGAAACTTCTTCATAGTTGCCTGATGTGGTATTTAGAGAGTGATAAAACTTTCAGTATTCTTCTAGATTTACTATCTTTTACTTTTCTTAAATCATCTGTAGCCATACTGGTTCGATGTTGGCAATTCTGAAAGAGCCAATGTTCTAAAGGATTGGATCTCGGGGTTGAGGGAATGAGAGTTGGTGGCCAGGTGAATAGTTGCTATGATTTTGGTTTTGGTTTTGCTTCTGACCTTTCTTTTTAAATGAAAATTGCTGTGACTTTATA
This sequence comes from Stipa capillata, assembly GCA_019208055.1. Classification (NCBI taxonomy): domain Eukaryota; kingdom Viridiplantae; phylum Streptophyta; class Magnoliopsida; order Poales; family Poaceae; genus Stipa; species Stipa capillata. Next base: position 20,323 of record JAGXJF010003367.1, read on the forward strand.
GAGGGCTAAGACCTGTTGATATTAGTTACAAACCAAGACACAGACGATCCATTGCTTTACCAAAGAACAATGTTGATGATTGTATTAGACTTGTTTCTTTAATTGATGATAGTGAAATATGCTAAGTTGCTCCCATCACATCAAAACGTATACAGTTCATTTCAGCTTGATATTAGCAAAAAGATCACCTAGCAAACACTTGTTAGTTCTAATTATTGCCTTGTTTTCGATAATTACCTTATACATGTAAGAGCATTTAGAGAAACACACTCACAAAAAAAACTCTGATCCTGTCATGATTGTGTGCGGAAAACATTGTTGTTCTGCATTCTGATGGTAATGAAAATTTCAGAGATTGATCATCGTTCCTCTTGAACTCACTTATGGAAAAAAGGGCGTCCAAGAAATTCCTCCAAATGTAACTATTGAGGTAAACTGTCTTTGACGAAAAACAACACACTGTTTTCATTTAAATTAGGGAGAGCGATTCAACTTAAATTTCCTGCATCTCATCATTAATTGTTTCTCTGTCTCAACAGCTCGATGTCGAACTACTATCAATCCAATAGAGTGCATTTGGGTAGGCGTTCAAATATTGCTTTAGATCATTCCATGTATGTAGGCGATCTTGCTTCTGATGTAACCGATGCCTCATTATTAGAGACATTTTCCAACAGGTACTCCTCTGTCAAAGCTACAAAAGTTGTTATTGATGCTGACACTGCTAGGCCTATGAGAATTGGTCCTGCAAATTCCAAAAATCTTCAGGTTCAGTTACAGATTTCTCAGTCATTGTATGCTCCGAATGAAGAATTTTTTATTTGGTGTTCTTTCTTTCTATTATTTTTTTCTAAACCCTGCCGTAGACTAACTTATTTCCAGACCTTAACGTTTTGGCCAACATTGCCATGCCACTGCTTGTAGCGTGGCTCAGTCTTGCTGGCAAGGCTAGGATATTTTGGCTCGCCATAGAACTAAACTCATGGCAAGACCATTTTGACAATAATCAAGGCTAGTCACTATTTGCTTTTTTATCATGCACAGCAGCAAGATGCACCATTCAGTAGTTGGATGTCGGTCCCAATAATACCTTTCCTGTTGCCGAGAAAGGAGCGCAAGTTGATAAAGGGTAATTCTCCTAGATTCATACTGTTTGTCTTTTTCACGGATTACCTCCGACTCCGCAGAACTGAAATTTTCTTGCAGTGCTGCAGCTTGGAGATAAATCTCAATATGTGCCTACAATGTTAAGGTCCCTTGTTGTAATTACTCACTATGTTGTAATTATAGTCGTCAATTGTCTGAATTCCACACTTATGACAGTGTTTAATTTTTTAAGACAGATATGCCCCACCACCTATATCATATGTTCCATTTAATTTGAACCGTTCTAATTTTATCATATGTTTCAACTGTCCTAATGTTCCCCTGCTGTACATATCTGTTATCTAACAAACATGTAATCATACAGTCATATTACTGCAACTTCCTATAACACCAACCAGCAATGCAAATATATTCTAGAGGGTCCTGCAGATGCAAGTTCAGAGACAAAAACAAGGCCTATCAAATGGTTAATCTATTAACTCTATCTATGTTTATTTCCACGTTCAGTACTTGGTAGTCTATATGACTATAACCGTATTTGCACTCTCTGATGACAAGACTAAAGATGGAGTGGCAAAGAATCTTTTTAATAATGTAAGAAATAACAACATCCTTGCTGATGTATAGGCTATATGTTTTTTTGCACTGTCTTCATATGTAACTACGTCTAGTGAAGCATAATGTTCTGACCTTTGTTATGCTCTGGATATGATATACCATATTAGTTCTTTTAAGGTCTGTCTATAGACCTTTATGATCCCTGTCCTCACCGCTAGTGAGGCTGAAAAGCCTTTGTGCTATATTACCCTTTGATAAAATGATCACATAATAACATTCTAAAACTAGGCTCTGATCTTAAAATACGGTATATAAATTAACCTTTCACGTGAGTAAAGAATCGTTACATTAACTATGATTTTAACTATATATATATATATATATATATATGTATATATTGCAAAAGTGCTTCTTCATAATCAAGTTGCAACTAAAATTATCTTAGTTGACACATGTGAATGCCCTTTCCATCTTCCTATATATGCTGCCTAATAGCATCCACTGACATTCTGCTTAGTGTACGAATCATTTTCTGCTGATCCATGGACCTCCCAAGCCGCGTTACTTTCAATCTTTTTTCCCTACATTTTAGATTTAGATTTCAGATCACTTAACTGATTCTATAATATCATCACCATAGAATCCTCTCGGTTATTGACTATTTTTAGCCGAGTGATCCATTGGTCTTTTTAATTTGCTCTTACCGTTCCTAGCTCCATTAACTTCTTAGAGTGCGATAACATGAGCATAAATCTCATAATGTGCATATAACGTTAAGATCTTTTCTTATAATTTGTTACTATGCTCACTTTAATTGTCCAATTCTTACCATTATAATAGTATTTCATTCCTTCAAATAAAAATGCTATGTTATTTACATTGTTTTTTCTATTTACTCTCATTCTTTATTCAATATGGACGGGCGCAGCATGCTCTCCAGGAAGTATTCTTTGTCATCATTATGGAACTCGATAGGCACTAGAGAGACAACATATATCACCTACTAAGATATATATTTTTCTCTTATTTCTTAGTTGCTGTGAATTTCGATTGAGCATAGCTGTGTGGCAGTTCTGCCAAGTTGGTATGGGTTCTCCAAGGAGAAGTTAGTGTAAATGAGTGACTGGTGCTGACGAGATAAGAAATCTACAAACATACATGCTCAGGTGCAATAGGTTTTTTTTAAATATTGTTAAAATGTAAAAAGTGCAACTTTTATTCTTAAACCTTCTGGGTTTGTAGGCAGAAAGAATGTGATTTCTTTTCTCTTTTTTTTTGCAAGTAAAGAATGAGATTTCTTTGTTTGTAATAAGCCACCTACTGTGAATTGTGTATTTCAAAGAAAGTTCTGTTCTCCTTTTAGATGATAATCTCATTTGTTAGTATCTCTGCTCTATCATGTATCACCAGATACTTAAGGCAAGTCCTCTAAATTCTGATATAATATTATATGTGACATATGTAGTTGAAGTCATATCGGTAAAATATAATTCCCTCTATGCAGAATTTTTTCAATTGTAAGCAATGATTGCTTGGTTTGCTAAATGTCTAAAAAACTCTTCTTTAATTGTGCTGCAGCATTTGATAATTTGAGGATTAGACTAGGAGGCTCTTTGCAAGACTGAGTTGTTTATGATGTGGGGATGAATAGTCCATGCTCCCCATTCAGAACTACGTCAAACGGTTTATTTGGTTTCTCAGCTGGTTGTCTAAGTATGGATAGGTAGGATAAACTGAATGATTCCACAAACAGGGTAAAGCTTCTAATTTTATGTTTGTTCTCGTACTGTTGCTATAAGTATTTTTAAATGTAGCTGGCATAACTTGTATCAGATGTTCACATATTTGTGTTCATATAGTTTATAGCCTTGAAACCATGAGATCCGTCATTTTCGTTGATGTCTCCTGTGTTCTGGCAGTGTTGTGGATTTTGTGTAACCTACTGGTAGTTGAAGAAAATAACTAGCACTTATCTTTCTTTTGCTTGTCTTCAGCATTACTAATTTTTTTAGGGAGGAGATAAAAAAAATCAGGGCATATCAAGTTATCAAAATAACTAATGTGCAGGGTAAAATATTATTCCCTCTATGTAGAAGTTTTTTCAATTGTAAGCAATGATTGCTTGGTTTGCTGAATGTCTAAAAAATCCTTCTTTAATTGTGTTGTAGCATTTGATAATTTGAGGATTAGACTAGGAGGCTCTTTGCAAGACCAAGTTGTTTATGACACAGCGGCCTGTCATATGCAAAATGAAATTTTTTTGATTTGTTTAAACATTAAAGACTTGAATTTTGCTTATCTCAAGTGATATCTATCAAAATCTTCAAAATACGATTATTGTTCAATTTATTGTTAAAACATTCAATCTATAATACAATTTCTAGATATTAATTATCAACATTTGAGGACGGGCGCGGCAACGCGTGCATTTATGTTCTAGTATATAGTATTGTGCATGACATTCACACCTCCACATATCGATACCGCTATAGCTCTTGAGCAGGACCTGTTTAGGAAGGGAATATTGGTGAATCATCAACACTGCGTGGAGGGGTAAAGTGTAAAAAGATCAAGAGAATGCCACACCGTATTTAACCCACTTAAACAATCTTAATGACTATCATTTAGACTTCTATAAATACAGTGACCAAAGTAAACCGAGCAGGCAAGTATAATGGCCGTACTTGAATTTTACTCTTTTGAATTCCGATATATCTAATTTGCTACAAATGTGAGTCCTTCTTGATGATCGTTGCGCACGTGCGTAGCTTCATCTTTATTTGGTTCATCTTCGACCGTCATGCCATCTCTGGAGAAAGGCATCTCCTCAAACTGGTTGTACCCATCCTCGTCAACTACATCGCCCACTCTAACAATGTCTTTTCGAGTCCCTTACTACGTGATGCCTAAGATTTGTAGGATAAAAAAACGTAGAATATCTGTCGAACTTGATTTGTTAAGACGAATGGTTCATCTTTGTACGTAATACTTTTGAGATCGACCGTTGTGAAGCCATACTTATCAACTTTTACCTGTGAGAGATTTACCCAGCTGCAACGAAACAACGGAATCTTAAACTTCACGTAGTCTAGCTCTCAGATCTCTTCAATGTACCCGTAGTATGAGCTCTTCCTACCAACTGTATCTCGAATATCTATTCGGACACCACTGTTTTGGTTTGTGCTCTTTTGGTCCTGATCTCTCGTATTTATGTCCATCCCTTGCCATGTCACAACTGTACATGATGGACCTTCTGCCAACCATGTGAGTGTTGGGTTAGAAGACGATAACCCATGAGGTTGCTCATATAACCATTTGTTGAACTGATGATTGTGCTATTTCATCACCCAAACTTCTATTGCTTTCGGATTGTGCTCCCGTAGCGTGGCCTTGTGTCGGTCGATATATGGGGCCACTAAGGCCATGTGTTGCAAAACTGTGAAGTGTGCTTGATTAATAACATTTCGGTTAGGAATGACATCTTTTCTGCCAAGGGTTCTGACACCTCGAAGCCTCCCCTCGTGGCGAGATTCGGGCAAACCTATCGGTTTTATTGCAGCCATGTTGTCGACACAGAACTCGATGGCCTCTTCGGTTGCATATCCTTCCATGATGCTTCCCTCTGGACGTGATCAGTTACGTACAAAATGCTTTAGAATTCCCATGTATCTCTCGAAAAGGGTACATGCTTCGAATGAACACAGGTCCGCACCACTTTATCTCTCTCACAAGATGCACAGTGAGATGCACCATGATATCGAAGAACGAAGAGGGGAAATACATCTCAAGTTGATATAAAGTTTTCACCACCTCCTCTTGAAGAGCATCTAGTTCTATGGGATCGATGACCTTCTGAGATATTGTGTTAAAGAAGTTACATAATCTCATGATTGTCTCTCGAACCTTGATAGGTAGGATATTTCGAATAGCAATCGGGAGCAGCTGAGTGATCAATACATGACAATCGTGAGACTTCATGCCAATCAATTTTAACTCTTCCATTGAAACAAGTCTTCGTATGTTCGAGGAGTAGCCGTTCGAAACTTTAACACCATGCAGGAACTGGCACAACTCTTTTCTCTCAGCCCTTGACAGAGTATAGCAGACAGGTTCGTAGAACATGCAACCTGTTTGAGTCTCTTTCGGGTGTAACTCTTTTCTGATTCCATGTCCAACAAGTCAAACCTTATTTTGAGGCCATCCTTACTTTTGCCCTTCATATTCAATAACAAACCTATAACACTATCACACACATTTTTTTCTATGTGCATGACATCGATGCAGTGACGAACTTGCAGGTGCTCGCAATAGGGTAAGTTCTAGAATATCGACCTCTTCTTCCACACAGCCTTCTCACGTGTAGCCTTTATTTTGCTTCCCTTCCCATACGTAACTTTTATATCCTTTACCATGTCATGTACCTCCATACCGCTATATTGCTTCGGAGGTGTACCGTCCTCGATTTGTCCATTGAATTGTTTCTTCATTCGACGCTACGATGGTCTCTTCGAAGGAACCTACGGTGATGCATGTACACGGTTTTACCCGAATGCTTAAGCCACTGACTAGCCGTATCATCCAGGCAGTTAGTACATGCTTTTGACCCTTTCGTACTCTGGCCAGAAAGGTTAGCAAGGGCTGGATAATCATTTGTAGTTCAGAATAGCAAGCTGCGCAGATTAAAGTTCTCTCGCTTGTGAGCATCAAATATATCTTCCCCATGGGTCCACAATTTCATGAGATCTTCTATCAATGGCTCTAGGTAAACATCTATATCATTCCCGGGTTGCTTTGGTCCTTGCACGAGTATCGTCATCATAATGTACTTCCGCTTCATGCACAACCAAGGAGGAAGATTATAAATACACAGATTCACTGGCCAGGTGCTATGACGGCTGCTCATGTTTCTTAAAAGGCTCATTCCATCCGTGCTCAGTCCAAACCTTATATTTCTTGGTTCCCTCCCAAAATCTTCAAATTTTCTATCAATGTTTCTCCACTGGATTGAATCAGTAGGATGTCTAAGCTTTCCGTCGTTCTTGCGCTTATCAGCGTGCTAACGCAACAGTTCTGCATCCTTTGGGTTCACAAATAAATGCTTAAGACGGGGGATTATAGGCAGATACCACATGACCTTAGCTGGAGTTCGTTTCGTCACCTCGTCGCCCTCATCTTCGACGCCTTTCTCCATACGCTTGTATCGGGAGGACTTGCATACCGGACATGCATGGAGATTTGCGAACTCCTTTCTGAAGAGGATACAGTTCTTCGGACAAAGAACCTTCGTGCTTGATACGTACTTCTAGGCAACTCGTTTCTCTCTAGAAGCATGTCCGCTATGAGACCTAACAACTCTGTGAAACTTTTGTCTAACCACCCGTTGCTTGCCTTCAATTTCAACAATTCAAGCACTGATGACAATTTCGTGTACTTACCCTTGCATCCCTCAAACAAAGGTTTCTCCGAGTCCCCCATCAAGAGTTTGAATTTCTCGTACTCCCGCATATTACGGTTTCCTTCTGCATGACGCAACATCTTGTCCAAATGGCGAAGATCATTTGACGATGTTTCTTCATCTGATCATAATCGACATCATGTACCATATAATTATCTTCCTCTGTGATGTCATCATTACCACCTTCCTGGATTGTCTGCTGCTCACCATGACTTGTCCAACATGTGTAACGCTCTATGAAACCCCTATGAATTAGGTGACCTTGGATCTGCTCTAAGTTCTCAAACATGTGTATATTCTCGCAATCTTTGCATGGACAACAAATATATTGTTCCCCTCTGTTCAACTTATGTTCTTCTGCGACTCTTATGAAATTTGACACGCCACTAAGGTACCGTTCACTTGAGCGGTTATCATCATACATCCAGTTTCGGTCCATCTACAGGACAAATTAAATAAATTTAATTAATTCGTGTAAAATATTGAGGCTCACAAAGTGCATACCAACTAATCTATACAATATTAGTTAATATTATCGTTACTATTTGGTTTTGACTACATATAAGTAATAATTATCAATAGTCTTTTTATTTCATGACCAACAATTACTATGTTGGTAATGTTTTTACTACATGTGAATGATTATTACCAATATTTTATTTATTCACGAAGATAGGACCTACCAATAATTACACATTTATGTACGACATAAACAAAATTTTAATTAATCATGCCATTAATATATGGGTTTTTACTATATCAAAACATTCTTAAAATTTCATTTCATACAACCTTTCGACAATTACAACATCTTTTTACGAGACAAGATAAATCAATTCTAAAATAGTAAATTACTAGTGGTATGAGGGCAAATCCCTCTATATATAAATATCTCTCTTTCATAAAATCTAAACCACTCAAATATATCATTTTGCCACTCTAAATTAGCTAGCCACATCCTCAATATACTAATTGAAACCAATTTATGCCTCAAATTCAAGAAAGCCAAATAAAATTTTCATAACATAGGTAGATCTACATTATCTCTCTTTACCACATTACATCTAGCAAATTAATCAAACTTTTAAACCAATCACTAACCTTAGATCACCAATATGAAAGAGATATGCAATATCCTCTCTAAATCCAGAGCTTTTGAGCTCAATTCAATCTTCAAGGTGAAAAATCGCAAGAGTTCCGCCGCCACTACTGCTGTGTGTAAGAACAGAACATTGAATACAAGGAGCTCGGTCTGAGCAGACTGTAATAAATGGACACCTTATCATAGGAGGGTTTCAACAAAAACCGCATGTGATAAGGCCAACATACTGAGAACCGCCTGTGATATGTCATCTACATATTGCAAGCAGTTCTTTGACAGAACCGCTCTGTGATATCTTGTCATCACAGGCGGTTCGCGTCTCTCCGACTTAACTCAGGCATTCTTCTTTGCGAACCGCCTGTGATCTACTATAACAAAGACGGATCTTACTTATCCGCCTGTGATGAGGGGTCTCGAATGACCAGTTTTGTAATAGTATGTGTTCGTTGAATCTTTGATGCTACAACGGTGTAGACACTAAGTTAATAATCTTTAATTTTCAAAATTTAAGCGCTTATATATTAGATCAAAGGTGGTACAACCCTATCGGTTACAGATAAGGACACATGAAAGATACAAAATTATATTCGTGTACTTAGGGACACGCGGTAGGGAACTCACACAGGAGAACGCCACATCCCACATGTTGCACCACTCGTAAAGAGCTGAAGCCTATTGGAGACAGAGGCGTCACCGCCACACGGTAGCAATGTTTAGGGGATCCAGCACTCCGTGAACGCAACATGCTGCAGAAGATGCTGGAGAAAGTTGGCAGCTCTTTTTGATGTCCGACGAGAAAACCTGGTCGGAAAAAAGACATTGGATGGTGGCGTCAGCCACTTATGGAGTCGAATGCCTCCCGTTGTTCCGTCTGCGGAACTGGAAGTTGGTGAAGCACTCAACGACACCAAAGTTTTTGGTTGAACGCGACCACCTGTTGAGGATCTTAGGCCCTAAGTCATCATGATCCAAAGAAAACACCGAGAACAGATGCCAGCCCAGCAAACGAGTTTTGCTGGCAGCATCGAAGCAAACGGCCATCTGATGAGTAGATCCAAGAAAAGCATGTCTCGATGTGGGTAAATTTGCAACAAAATGCATGGGTGTTTTTTTTAGAAGAGAAGAGGATAAGGAAGATTTTGGTGTTTAATAGTTGTGTGGTTTTTACTAGAGAGTGTAGATAAAGTTGGTTCAGCATATATATTTTTATATTTTAAAATATAACACCTTTAAGTTAACCTTTATACACGAAGTAAGGATAAAAATGTAAGAGATGTGCTATGTATATGTGGGTCTATCCCACAAGTGGGCATTAAATGAATTTAAACCAAGGTATAACATTTGAGATTGGGACAGAGGCACCACTAGGGTGGAGGCCTCCTTCGATGCATCCGACAAGCTTTGAGCGTCCAGAGGCTCCAAACACATCAGCAACCACCATGATCCATGGCTAGAGTGGACGGCTCGAGAGTAAGAGAGATGAGATAAGAAGAGTGGGGTCTCTTATTGGAGCTAACCTTGGACTGCAATCAGCCATTGATGGTGCTTACCAGCCAAGCCAATGATGACGAGAAAGGTGATGATAGCAAAGAGATTGCCGTTCGGAGGTGACCAAGCTCCAGCGGTGAACCCCAAAACCGCTTGGGCAACTTCCATGTGGAAACAGTGGAGATTTGAGAAGTGGGGCGGTGTGAGTGAGGCAACAAGGGGATCAGAAGAGAACTCTTGAGGAAGGAGAGACCGAGAGGTGAAAAGGGAAATAAGAGCCCCCGATCCTAAGTTGGTAATTTTGGACAAAACACAACATGAAATAATATGTTATCCTATGTGCATGCTTTCTATATACATACGTGCATAGGCAATGAAGGAAAAATATGAGAACCAAGTGATGCTCAGATGGTTAGGGGAGGTGGTTGCACTTTCTTGCGGCATCAAAACATAGGTTTGCTCTTTATGTATCTCACCAAGGCCAATTTTCTTTCAATGGTAACTAATATACCTGTTAATTTTTTCAATATTCAAGCTCCACAAGACTAGTCTCCAGTAGGCGTTGAATGAGTTTGTATGTGTGGTAGTGTACATGCGTGTACGTCTATGAGTTATACTAGGTGTTTTTAGAAGAACAAAAACAAAAACTTCCTTGCAAAGAAAAGAAAAATACAAAATGGTTCAGAAAGAATAAATTGAGAAATAAGCTCGTATGCTGGCTTGTAGTTTGCCACTTTTATTAACTCACTGTAAGATTGAGATTATTGACAGGATAGGAGAGGTTGAATTTTTTTTTGCGAAGAAACACGTGAGGCCTCCATGTCGCTCCTCACCGGGGGCAACAACATTTTAGCTCTAGAAGCCACCCTCCCGAGCCCATTCTCGTCACCGTCAATGGTCGTCACTAGCTATGGTGGGCATGCTCCAATGATGCTTTTTGGTAGATGGTGGATGGCTGACGCGATGGACAACGTCTCTTCCAACAGCCAGCAGCCCGGCGCTCCCTTCTGACGTCCCAGGCCGCGCAGTGCTACTCCACGGTGGTGCTCCCTTCGGCTGTTCGCGCTACCCCTGCGGGGGTGGGTGGCAGCTAGATCTGGTGTGTCCCTTGGACGGGCAAGCGGTAGCCGACAGTGTGGTCTCGTAGGTCCGCGAGGCTCGGGCTCATGGTGCTATCTGTGTGCCCGGTGGTAGTGCGCAATTGGTGGGCTAGATCTGGTATGATGTGCGGTGGCCCCTGGAGGTGCGGTGGGGTGGTGCTGCAGCTTGGACGCGATGGCAGCAACAAGTAATCCAGATCTGGTGCGGACGGGTTGCGGCGACGGGGGGTGCTCTAGATCCGGTGCGGACGGGTTGCGGCGTTGTCACCGTCCAGTCGTGGACTGATGGTGGCCGGGCCCCCTCCCACGAGGTACGGCGGGTGGTGTGGTGCAAGGGTTTGGGTGAAAAATCTTGTCCCGATTGGGATCGGTGACGATGACAACGGCACCCGACGTTGTTCCCCATCTTGGAGGTGTTGTCAAAAAGCTCCGTTCACTCCCTGTCCTAGGGCGTTCATGTGTGGTCAGGTGAAGGTCGACTGGTGGCCGACGTTGGCGTGGGGCTAGTAGCTGCGGCTTCAGGGCACGAGTGCTTCTAACGGGCGGGCGGCGCCAGCTGACTGGTGAATCGTGGCGGACTCGCTTTCGGTGCGACGAGGGGAAATGTGCCCTCCAGTGGCATTGCGGTCGCGAAGTCGAAGTCACCGAGTCACGGGTGTGATGGGTGATAACGATAATGCAGTTGTCAATTTTTGTGTGGGCATATTTCTTTGTCTGTGTATGCTGTGTTAGGTCAGGTCGGTATGTCTATTTCGTTGGGCACTGTTTCAGAGCTACTTTAGTTAGGTGGCTATTTATTGTCAGTGTTTTTATATGACTATTTCTCTAATTAACCTTGCTGTTTTTGACTTAGTTATTTTTCATAAGCCGAGTTAAGTCATTGTTCTAAATGAAATTGTATGAACCCTGACTTGACCCTGACTTGACGAGGTTGAAAACAAGAAGACGCTGGCTTGACGAGGTTGAAAAAAAGAAGAGGTCGGAGAAGGTATATCTACCGAGAAGCTGGGAACCATTCATTGATTGGAGGAGGAAATCTATCGAGGTCACATAGGAAAACAACACTGTTGTAGATCAACGGATGCATATTATGATAGCGTACGGACCTCGAAGGGGGTGGCAAAATGTACTGGCTGGCGCTGGTCCATCCATTCAAGCGTTTTTCCCCATGCATGCGATGCGATCCCATGCGTAAAACGCGATCCGACAAGATCGGCTACAGTATGTACCTATTTGCATCGGATGTGCTTCCGTCCATCAATAATGCTGTCAAGTGTCAACTCACGCCAATCATCACATCCACTACAGTATCTTAACCTCCACTCTTTACATGCATGCGACGATGCTACTCTCTGGCTTCATCAGCTGCAGCTAACATCAGAGCTAAAGCAAATGGACTTGACGCTACCGCTGCTAGCCTTCCTCTTCCTCGTCCTCCTCAAGCTCATCGGCCGCTACACTCGCCGTCGCGCGCGCTGCGGCTGCCCCCAGGCCCATGGCAGCTGCCGCTCGTCGGCAGCCTGCACCACCTCCTGCTGTCCCGCTTTGGTGACCTGCCCCACCAGGCCATGCGCGAGCTCTCCCGCACCTACGGCCCGCTCATGCTCCTCCGCCTAGGCGCCGTGCCCACGCTGGTGGTCTCCTCCGCCGAGGCCGCCAGGGAGGTCATGAAGACCCACGACGCCGCCTTCGCCAGCCGCCACCTGAGCGCCACGCTCGACATCATCAGCTGCGGCGGCAAGGACATCATCTTCTCCCCTACAACGACCGCTGGCGCGAGCTCCGCAAGGTCTGCGTGCTCGAGCTCTTCAACCAGCGCCGCGTGCTCTCCTTCCGCCCTCTCCGGGAAGACGAGGTCGCGCGCCTCCTCCGCTCCGTGTCCGCCGACTGCGGCGGAGGCAGACGCCCCGTCAACCTCAGCGAGAAGATCTGCCGCATGATGAACGACGTCGTGGTGCGCGCGGCCATCGGCGGGAGGTGCGACCACCGGGACGACTTCTTGCACGAGCTCGATGAGGCGGTGCGGTTGACCGGCGGGATCAACCTGGCAGACCTGTACCCGTCGTCGCGGCTCGTGCGCCGGCTCAGCGCGGCCGCGCGGGACATGGGGAGGTGCCAGAGGAACATCTACCGCATCGTCCAGAGCGTCATACGAGAGCGCACCGGCGAGCTGGCTCCTGAGCGAGAGGAGGACCTGCTCGGCGTCCTCTTGAGGCTGCAGAAGGACGGCGAACTGCAGTTTGAGCTCACCACTGAGATCATCAGCACTGTCATATTCGTAAGATCTCAACTACAAACAAATGCATATATACGTGTTAGGGTCGATATGCAACCATCTTCGTCCGCACGTCATTCTAGATATAATTTAGACTAAAAATTCACAATACAATTTTGCTAAAATCGCATATTTTTCAAATTATTTAAGCTTAAACAGTATGCAATTTGAAATGACTGAGATTTTAACAAATTAAACTACTGATAAATACCATATTTTAGAGTCCAATGGCTAGTATCATCAATTGAGACTTGAGGAAAGATCTCAGTCGACAAGAGTTAGCAACTCGTTGAGTTTTTTACTTCATCAGTGGTTTTATTTGCAATAAAATAATAATGTATTTTAACTGGTAATTGTAGGATATTTTTGCTGCCGGAAGCGAGACATCGTCGACGACGGTAGAGTGGACCATGTCGGAGCTCATGAAGAACCGGCGAGTTCTACATAAGGCTCAATCAGAGGTGAGGGAGGCCTTCGAAGGGCAAGACAAGCTAACCGAGGACGATATCGTCAAAGTGAGGCTGGGCTACCTAAAGCTAGTGATCAAGGAGGCCCTGAGGCTGCACCCTCCCGCGCCACTCCTGCTTCCTCGGGAGTGCCGCGAGACGTGTCGAGTGATGGACTACGACGTACCCAAGGGCACCAAGGTGTTCGTGAACGTGTGGGCGTTAGGGAGGGACGACAAGTATTGGGGCGACGCCGAGGTATTCAGGCCAGAGAGGTTCGAGAACAGCAACGTCGATTTCAAGGGCGCCGACTTCGAGTACATCCCGTTTGGGGCTGGCCGCAGGATATGCCCCGGCGTGTCGCTCGGGATGGCCAACATGGAGCTGGCACTTGCTAGCCTCCTTTACCACTTCGATTGGGAGCTGCCCGGTGGCATCACGTCTGAAGATCTGGACATGACAGAGGCCTTCGGTATTACCGTGAGAAGGAAGTCCAAGCTGTGGGTGCACGCAAAGCCTCGTGTTCCACTCGCAAATTGATTTGTTTGTTAATCCATGGAATGAGCCTTTAACTATATTATATTATCGATTTGCATTGCTATCCAATAAATTCGTGTAGCTGCTAGCGTTTGCCCATATGCCGCTGTCGTTGAATAATGTATGATTTCTCCCTGGATCTCTTTCTCCCCGATACAATTGGACAGCTCATCTATATGTCAGAGATACGTATGCTTTTTTGTTGGTCCGAGATTATTACTTGCATGTACAGAGATAAGAGGCCAAATATCTAGTCTGATCCAATTCGGATGGTGCCAAATGAATACAACGATAGAAGGAAGTGTGCTCTAAGCTGAACATTAACTAGGTTGGAGAGAAACGTATTAGTTTCCAAACGGGCAGGGTGTCCCAAATGATTGTTATCCACGCTCCACATGTCTCAGGTGTGCCTCTGAGGTATATATGGTACAAATTCAATAACGGCATTGCTATTTCCCAGCTGCCGCTTTCTCGTAAGGTCGCAGTCGACTTTATCTACTGTCCGATAGTCTCCACGATCCGTGCTTCTTCTTCTGGTTTGATTTCCTGGTCGTTTTTTCAGTCCTGTTTAGTTTGCTTGTGTGTAAGTGGCTGGATTGGATAGTGGCCCACTGGTTTGGCTGATTACGTAGTTCCATTTTAGGCTTTTTTGTATAGGCCTTTTTCGATTTGTTGCTTGGCCCATTTCATAAATTTGGTCAGCATCGCAGAACTTGGTTGTTCAAGTAAATCGGTTTGGAACACGCTGACGCTGACCGCCGGAGTCCTTCCAACAAGTGTTTTTCCTTCGACTCCCATTGTGATTCTGACGCTATTTTCGTGGGCTGATAAAGGGTAGTCTCGTATTGTTTCCCGGCCTTGGCAAGATCGGTGTTCGGTTTCGGCAGTAGAGGGGTTTGTTGGTTAAACCCTAGATTGATTTTTCTCGGCGATGGCGGATACGTTTTTGGCAACTAGGCAAATGCCTCTGGAAGCAAGGGTCCGAAGGATCTCGAGCGTTTGGACCTCAAGGGTGAAGACTTTGATGACATTAATTTAGATGATGAAGACGAGGAGCTGAAGGTGGGTACGAAGTGGCTAGCGCTAGTGCGAGCGTTGCAAAACCTTATAACCAGGCGGCCTTCTACTCCAGCATGGGGTTTGCCTGGCCGGCGCATGATGCTTTTTTTCAAGCATTGGGAGATAATCTATATGTGGTGGAGCTGCACTGCCTTGGCAATTGGGAAAGAGTCATGGAAGAAGGGCCGTGGATCTTCAGGGGTTGTGCTCTTCTTCTTGTTCCATATGATGGCTTCTCTTAGCCATCAACTAGACCTCTTGAGCACATGTCTGTATGGGTCCAGATACATGATCTACCGGAGTCATATAGTAAGGAGAAGCCAGTGATGAAGTTGGCAGGACGCATAGGGGAGGTGGTCCAGTTGGTGGCTGATTCCCCGGCAGCATCGGGGAACTTTGTGCATGTGCATGTCAAACTTGACGTGCGACACACTCTCACAAGATTTGTTTCAGTGTCACGTGGTGGAAGACGGGAGATCTTCAGGGTATGGTATGAGAAACTACTAAGGTTCTGTGGGGTATGTGGCATTACCGGCCACTCCCATAAGGAGTGTGGATCTAGCGAACATGAAAAGAAGGATTTCGTTTTTGGTGAGGGTTTGGTTGCTGATTGGGCATGGCAAGGAAGTGTGCGCTCAGGCCTGGGCCATGGCCAGGGTTTCGGGCGTGGGAGACTTGATGATGCTTATGACCCTGAAGATGACAGTGTTAATGGCTTGTTGGAAGGTGGCATGAATGAGGATGTTCAACACACGGCGATGGGCCCACTGAAGTCAAAAAATGTGAAAAGGGACATGGAGAAGCAGGCGTGCAAGCCTCTTGCACTTGAAGAATGCACTAAGACTAATAAAGGTACGAGGCGTCTTATGCTCCTTGCTCCTCCGGGGAAAGTGGAAACACTTGTAAACCATTTTGATGGTCTGGAGGATGCGCCCCCACTTCCTTAGGGCACTTTGACAAATGTGAGATGAAGAGGCAGAAGAAGTACTGGGACACTAGCTCGAACTCCAACTTGAACTCCGTATCCATGGGCTCCTTCGAGGAGTGCCCCGACGCCAATGAATACCCTTTGTTGGAACTGTTGTGGAATTGGCAATGTCGCGGTAGTTCACAAACCTTGTGATTTAGCAAGGAAGTTTGCCCTATCCATGCTTTCTGTGGTGGAAACTCATGTTCACAAGCTACAGGTGGAGAATTTGCATCAGAAACTAGGATATGATAATGCTTTTGGTGTTAGTAGTGATGGGCGGAGTGGAGGTTTGTGTATATTTTGGAACAACTCAATTAGGCTGGCGTTCACCAAATTTAGGAACCTATTACGGCTCCACTGCGTAACGGTGGTCGATGTGATGCAGCACCACAGGGTTGTCGGGCCTACATAGTGCTTATAAAAGTGCCCTCCATTTGGCCATGTCCAACCTCGGTGCCTCAGCACTTGTTCAATTCTCCATTCTTGCCTCTGTTCCTCTCTTTCCTTGGTCAAGCTTGTGTTGTGAAGCCATGCCAAAAAAACATCGAAGAGAGTGAGTTTTCTTTATGAAGTAATATATTTATGTTTGGTTGAATCTAAGAATAGTACATTAACCCCTCATACTAGTTTTCTTGAATAGAGATGTCTAGTGATGCTCCAGCATGGCTTGTTTGGACTTATTTTATCTCTCATTGCCTTTTGAGATGCACCACATATATGAGGATTTGTCTTGAGGAAATAGTGAACAAAGAAGTTCATCCAATCAAAGTGGGGAAGATTTTACCAAAGAATTTGTTATGTGAAATGACGTTAAAAGAGATTCGCAAATACCTACTGAAGTTGCACAAGAGGTGGATGAGAGTGTGCGGACTGAAAGAACTTCCTCGAGCATAGTCTAGTGAGTCAATGAAAACACTAAAGCTTTCGAAGACTCAATATACAACACACATTAAGGTTATTATTATGATTTAGATTAACCCTACTTCTGATATGATGTTTTGTAATGTTAGTCGAATCCTAAGGATGCAGACTTTTTTGAATAAAGATATTGATAGCTATACCTAGGTGAAGTTAACATTTGGAGATTGCTACCCAACATCTCGATCAGCCAAAGGTGTTGGATCATCAAAAACTGTTGAATCATTGAAAGGTGCAATGGATGTTGATAATGACTTTGTGGAGAGCTATCTGAAGTGGTGGGGATAGTGATGACGACTTCATGTAGTGCTCTTTCGGTGTTGAACCAGCTGGATTATTATGCACTATGTTAATTTGAGTTGTAGTTGTTAGTTGGAAATTAGATATGAAGAATATATCTTAGGGAGCACTAAATAATCAACTAGCGAGTTACACTTACAAACCAAGGACTGGCATACATTACATATAAAACGAGATAGAACACTAAAATCATGATGTGAAGCTGCTCCTACAGTATAAATGGCATTATGCAGTACAAATGAACTAAGACTAAATTACAATATCTCAATATGGCCACGCATATTGCTCAACAATGTGGTGTGACTGGTAGGGCCGCACGAGATGTGGTTGACCATTACGGTAGTAGCAGGTGTAGAAGGAATTTTCATTGGCGCAGTAGCACCACGCTATGTAGTCACTCCCGATGTCTACCACCTCTTTCGTTTGTCTATGGAGTTCTTCATTCTTATTTTTGTCTTCCATTAGCTACTCTTCTAGCTTCTGAAACTTTAAGGTGAGATACCCCATATACGCCCTCATGTAAGGGGGGTTTGTTGGGTCAATCCAAGACGTGAAGTTGCAATTGTGTATCTAAAAAATAGTAGTAGATTAAATGTTTTTTAGCCACTTGGATGGATAGATAAGAATGAAGGAAAAAATATAGTTGCCAAGCAATGTGGGGAATGCCAAAAACAACGTCTGTGAGTCCCCCAATCATAACTCAATTGCACTATGGCATCATGACCATGTGAGCACTTTGGCCAAGTAGGCATCCTATGGTTTTTTGGCAGTATGTAATCGTGAAATTGAACAAATGAGACGTAATCAAGCTTTTTCTTCACCAGAAGTTCCGGAGCTGGTGGATAGGGGTCTACCGGAATGTAATAGTCCATTCCCATCAGCTTGCCTTCCCTACCTTCCATGGACATTGTGGCTTTCGTAAGCCTGATAATCGTATCCGGCCATATCTTCGGTGGTGTGGGAAGAGGAGTTTGATGATTTCGGGTATGATGGAAAATTTGGTAGTATTTATAGCCGCCCGAATGAGTTATCATTCCAGACTTGAGGCTGCGGATTCAACGCTACGTAAATTTCTCGAGAATCATGCAAGTTAGGCCGTAGTGTGTGGTCAAGTCATAGCTTTGCAGTCTATGTCACGTTGCTACGAGCTGCCGCAGTGTGTGGTCAAGTTAGTAGTAGTGCCATGGCGTGTGGTCAAGTCATAGCTCTAGTGCTATGTCACATCGGTATGAGCTGCTGCAGTGTGTGGTCAAGTCAGTAATAGTGCCACAACATGCGGTCAAGTTGTAGCTTTCTAGTGCTATGTCACATCAAGACAAGCTAACGCAGTGTGTAAAAGTTAGCACTAGCGTCACATCGTGTGGTCAAGTCATAGCTGCACAGTGGTACATATTTAGTACTACATATTTAATATAACAAAGTCGAGTAGTGCATACAACAAAATCTGACAGTACAGCTATCCCAACAAATAAAAAGTTGCAATCAATGTCATCTTCCTTTCTTGTGCCTTGGCGGCATGTGTGATTAAGAGAAAGTGAATTGTGTGTGGGGTCTCGGGTTGGTTTGGAGATTGTAGTGGGGAGGAAGTTTGCTATGTCTCCTGAGCAGGGTTTGGCTGAGTAGTACTGAATTGAAGATTGGAACCATGGTTGTGCACAGGGAAACCTTCATCATCCATTGGCAAATCCATGTGGTCAATTATCTTCAAAACAACATCAACAACTAGGATTAAATATAAGACAAAAGTGGATCCATTAAATGTAAATTACATACCTCTCTCGCTGCACCTCCCTGAGAGCTCTAGGCCTACTTGTGCATCAAATCCATGTCGTGCTATGCAGAAAAATAGCAAGAATAAAATTTTGTTCATTAGTACAATGCGTGTATGTGATCAATTAAGCATATCCAAGGTCCTCTACCAGCTCGCCTAGATGAGATCCATGGTAATGACGTGTCCCTCCATACCTCGGGCTATGAAGGTCACTAATAAGATGTAGTAAATATCATACACAAAGTACGCAAAAAAATTAACCTCACACATTTTAAATGGCATACCTTTCTAATTGCACCCCTGAGAGCTTTGGCTTGCTCGTGCGTCGAGTCGTACTATGTCAAACAAGTGATCATTACATAGTAAGAATAAATTTATGTTCATTAGTATAATGCGTGTATGTGATAAGTCGTACCTGAAGTCCTCTACAAGCTTCCTAAACGAGATCCACATAAGTGACATATCCCCGGGTACCTCAGGCTATGAAGGTCAGTAGTACAATTAATTAAATATCAAATATAGAGTATATGAAAAGGTTAACCTCGCACATCAAGTTCCACATAGGTAGAGATAAATTTATTATTACGACTTAGACTAAATATTACAAAGAGATCACCAACAATAAACACTACTTATGCATTAACACACTCGGCTTGTTGGGGGCAAATCCTTCCTGTTGTGGCCTGTTGTCTTGCATGTCCTACATTTGCTTGGTTCTCTAAGTTGGATGTCGTCCATGTCATTTCTAAAACGATAACTATGCCAACGTCCCCTCTTGTTTTGCTTCAAAGATGCATTGGCCACCCATCCAACAAGGCCAGGTCAAACATCCTTGTCACTCATACAAGACCATACAAGCTGAACTCACTACTCCATGTCCCTAGAAGATGATCAATGTCAAAGTATCTAGAGACATACTGCTGCAAGGACCGTTTCTATGCGCACATGCCTTATACACATGCAAGCAAGGGTAGTGCAGAAGCTTCGGCTTGTTGTAGGTGCAATTACAGACATCAGCGTCAAGCTTGACTTCAAACAATAGCTTTCCTTTGTCCATGTTTTCCTTAGCCATCTTGGATCTGTTAACAAGTAACCAACAGTTTGGGTCAATTTTTCATCAATGATGGCTGTAATTGGGAGGCAATGTACACCTTTAAGCATGATGTTGTAAATTTCTGACATGTTGGTTGTCATTATGCATACCTCTGGTTATCTATGTTGTGAACCTGCAAACATTTCTCTATCTCAGGAGCATGTCGGGTGATCCACTCAAATAGACTCCTAACTCTCCTGGTCGCTCCTGCATGAGGCCGCACTGGTTGCTGTCCCTGCTGTTGAGACTTCCTACTGTACGTGGCAGTTGCAGTCTCTAATGCTTTCCAAATGGCCTGGAACTTTTTCAACTGATTCTGCAGGCACATCTTCTTGAAATTCTTCATCAAATTCGATGATGAGTAGTATATTAATACTGTTGGGGAACATGGTACGCAAAACAAAAATTTACCGCGCACAATCCACCCCAAGATCACTATCGAGGTGCAGGCAACGAGATCATACCTTCGACGATCACGTCAATGCAGCGGAGAAGTTGACCGATGTCGATGAAGTCCGCAGACTCCCGCAGCTAGGTTATACCTCCCAGCCGCGAGAGCAATCTCTTCGCGAATAGTTCGCCCGATCGAACACCGAAGTATACGACGTCTCCGAGGTATCCACGCGTACTAGATCAGCGACATCGTGGTAATGTGTGGACCAGCACACAAGAACAGCGGGGATCTACGAGAAGGAGAAGCATCAGTGCGCCGGCAGCTGTACTAGATCCAATCTAGAAGAGAGAGAAAAAGAAGGCTGTGGCCAATCTAGAGATAAGGGATGGTGACACGCTGAAGATAGGGTTGGTATGGCGACAAAACCTTCATACACCTGGGTCGCCGTCATGCATCAATTCACACCAACCGTACCCATTGTGCACGCCCTCGGCTCTCCCAACTCACTTAACAATTTAGTTGAAGAGCTATAAGATGTTCTCGACGTAAGACACATCCTACACATGCTAGTGTACGCACCTTGCAACGATTCAACGATAACAATCATACACATAGCACATATAACAGGGCATACACGAGAGTACGAAAGGTAGAGATGCAACAAGCTCTGCTTGCCTGATTCGGGTTGTTCCTGATCTTGCGGGGAGCTGTAAGCCGGGTGGCGATGGATAACGCATCCACTAGCGTTTGTGAGGAAATCCAAAGTAGCCGAACTCCAATAAGAAGCAAACAACCTCTAGAAAGGAAAAGGGACAAGTCTAAGGAACTATTGCGAACATTACAAAAATGCATGCGATGCAACTACGGTGGATTAAAACGAAGATATACAATTACATAGGCAGGTTAATATTCATTTCAGATTTTTGGGTTAGTTTTAGTGGTGTTATAACTTTAATCATGGATGAACCTAAAAATGGATGCATGCATGAAATACGATATGCAACGAAGGAGAAAGGTCTTAACTCTATAATTAGGGTTAGGGCTCAGTTGATCGATTTGTTGTCGTGGGTGAGAACATGGGGTCGCGATTAATATGGATGCCTTCGATTGTGGAGATAGGCAACTAAGATGGATGTGTAACACGATAACACGATTATATACCAGTACTTAGATGAGTTATGACGTTAGTCATTTTAATCTTTACTGTTAAGTTAGATTCTCTAGTATTACTACTTAGTAGTAAGCTTAGTGCAATTTGGTCATTTCTGAAATCTCTAAATACAGCATCATACAGTAATGGCATTATGAAAGCCTACAAGTACAAGGATGATCTTAGGTGAAATACTCCTTTTACTCGGAAGGTGCATGCATTTCCTACGAAGCTTCAAGTCTAATTAGATTTTAGCATTTCCTGTCTTCTTCTCGGTAGAAGAAATAATTTTACATTAAACTGGAACGTCTCTACTAAACATAGCATGCTTGTTAATTAGACCAAACGGTGGTCAAATTGGCTCTAATTAAATTAAGGGAGATGGTTAATCTTTATTGTCGATCATTAGAACGGTGCCTTAAGAATGCCTGAAAACATCAGCCACTAATTGACTATTCACTTACTAATAGGTCACTAGTATTTTTCATGGTTTGAGCCTACTAATCAGATACAGGTTAGCCCATACTATAACCTGCGGGTTTATCAAAAGGACTAGCCACTAGTCAGTGGATATTTGGAATATTTCAAAATGTTCAGACTTAGTGAGGTGAGCTAAATGTTAGGTATTAGAGCAACTAGAGCATTAATCATCTCAATAGCTTCTTAATTAACCATCGATGCCTTGATTGTGGTTTGGACTGAAGTTACACGTGAGGCCTTGCTAATATGCCAGATGGGTATGATTACCACGGAAGTAGTACTGCCCGAGATAATACCACAGTGCAGCCCTTGGATTATCAAATGTGTATAAGCTATGGATATGTGATAGTGTACCAAATTAGCTTATCCTGTAGGTGTTAATATCAATCAGTTAAATCATCCCCTTCGTTATCACAGTGGTTACTTCTTTTCCTGGCGTAAAGAGGGATTGCAGTAGCTAGTTATTGGACAGGTATCAGAGGCACTAGCGTATTGGTCAGCAACTATCCGTGGCCAATATTTGACCAAAAATGATATTAGTGAGTTGGTCTTAGCAGGTATTAGTACGATAGTTAATTAACTACTTAATTCATTTCAGTAGCGCGAGCAGGCTTAATTCCCAACATACATGTACATATGCATTAGTTATCTAAAACAAGGTTAGAAGTCATGAGCAAGCAGGCCAATCTCGAGAAACACACCGTTCTTTGCGACAAACACTTTGCCTTCGGTGCGGTGATAGAAGGAATACCCAACAGTTCCTTTGGGATAACCAACAAAGAAGCATTTATCCAATTTGGGATCGAGCTTATTTGGTTGTAAACGCTTTACATATGCATCGCATCCCCAAATTTTAAGAAAAGACAAGTTGAGTTTCTTCCCATGCCATATCTCATATGGTGTCGTTTCAAGGGATTTAGATGGTGCTCTATTTAGTGTAAAAGTGGTAGTCTCTAAAGCATAACCCCAAAAAGACAATGGCAGTTCAGTTAATGACATCATCGATCTTACCATGTCCAACAAGGTTCGATTACGTCTCTCAGACACTCCATTCCTCTGTGGCGTTCCGGGAGGCATAAGCTGTGGAACAATTCCGCAACTCTTCAGATGTTCGCTAAACTCGTAACTCAAATACTCCCCTCCGCGATCTGATCGCAGAAACTTGATTTTCTTGTTACGATGATTTTCTACTTCATGCTGAAATTCTTTGAACTTTTCAAAGGTTTCAGACTTATGTCTCATCAAATAGATATACCCATATCTACTCAAATCATCCGTGAAGGTAATGAAGTAGAGGAATCCACCGCGTGCAGCTATACTCATTGGACCACATACATCCGTATGTATGATCTCCAATAAGTCAGTCGCCCGTTCTACGTGGCCTGTGAACGGCGTTTTAGTCATTTTACCCATTAGACAAGGCTCGCAAGTGTCAAATGATTCATAATCAAATGACTCCAAAAGTCCATCACAATGGAGTTTCTTCATGCGCTTCTTTCCAATATGACCCAAATGGCAGTGCCACAAATAAGTAGAATTCAAATCATTTGTCTTGCGACGTTTAGCGTCAGTGTTATGGATGTGTGTATTACCATCAAGATTCATAATAAATAACTCATTCACAACGGGAGCATGGCCATAAAACATATTATCCATATAAATCGAACAACCATTGTTCTCAGACTTAAACGAATAACCGTCTTGCAACAAACATGATCCAGAAATAATGTTTTTGCTCAAGGCCGGAACATAGTAACAATTACTAAGCTCTAAAATAAATCCTGAAGATAAATGTAGAGGTAGGACACCGACGGCGAGCACAGCAACTTTTACTCCGTTCCCGACGCGCATCGTCACCTCATCCTTTGCCAGTCGCTTAGGCCTCTGTAGTTCCTGCATCGAGTTGCAAATATGAGCAACCGATCCGGTATCCAATACCCAAGAGTTACATTGCGGACCAGCAAGGAATACATCAATAACATGTATGACACTCATACCTGAGCTGGACTTTCCAGACTTCTTCTTTTCTGCCAGATATTTCTTGCAGTTCCTCTTCCAGTGTCCCTTCTCTTTACAGAAGAAGCACTCAACATCAGAAGTGGCACCAGTCTTGGACTTCTTAGGCGTGTCAGTCATACTAGCACCCTTGGATTTGCCCTTTTTCTTAAACTTGCCCTTCTTCTTGAAGTTGGTTGTTTTATTCACCATCATCACATGATTGGCGTCCTTCTGGATTCCACTCTCAGCAGTTTTAAGCATAGTGAACAATTCACCCATACTCTTTTCCATCCCATTCATGTTGTAGTTCATGATGAAGCTACTATAGCTCGGAGGGAGGGAAGCAAGAACAAGATTAGTGCCCAACTCTTGGAAGATTGGAACACCTAGCGCATCCAACCTTTGCGCGTACCCAGACAATCTGAGTACGTGCTGACTCACTGAGCTGCCCTCAGCCATCTTTCATTCAAACAAGGCTTTGGATATCTCATATCTTTCAGTCCTTGCTTGCTTCTGAAACAAAGCTTTCAGCTTCTGGATTAACTCATAAGCAGCCCAATTCTCAAAACACTTTTGAAGATCAGGTTCCATGGAGGCAAGCATGACGCACTGTACTGCAATGGAATCATCGTTCTTAGATTGATAGATATGAGTCTCATCATCCGTAGCGTTAGCGGGGAGTTCACCGAGAGTTTGCGATAGGACATAGTCCTTCTTGGCACTCTTGAGGACAATCCTCACATTACGGTACCAGTCCGTAAAGTTGTTACCAGATGAATTCAGTTTTTCTTTCTCAAGCAACGCGCATAGTGGAAAGGTGGTTACGGGTGCCATAGATCTACAACTAAAAACAAATACACTTTAGACATTGTTCATGATTAAAGCAACTCAAATTAACACTTAATTAGAGTAAGCTCCCACTAAAACCAATATCTCTCATAATTAATTATTAGTGATTCAAGATCCACGACTCACTTACTCCGTCATTGATGTGACATCACTGATGACGGAATAACGAGACCGGTAGGTCAACATGCCAATCATATCCCATATGACTCTTGTTCATCTTTCGATGGGTGTGTTCCGAGCCAAAGACGATCTTGCAAAGCTCGTCAAGACAACCGAGTGCCCTGCTGCGCGAACGGTTCGCGCCTGCCTCATATATGTCAAACCTATCGTACCCATGTGACATGGCGCACCTCAGAATGACAAATATTCCAAACGGTGCTACACTTGGAAGAACACTAACTACTTTGATATTTGTGTGAGGGATCACCCTATTTAACAACGTCTACCACGCATCAAACAAGGTGCATAAAAGGGATTAACATCACATGCAATCAAATTATTGTGATATGGTATAGCCCCTTTTGTTGAAGAAGACTTCTTCAACATCCTTTGGCGGAGAACTCCTTCGCGTACGGCGTAGCGTCGAGGTCCATCGATGTAAGATAGTCACCACCATGTCCTCGCAATTGCAACTATTTGCTATCACAGAGCTAATAAAATAAATGCATTACATGGCTTTCTAGTTGACGCGCAGGTCAATACAATAAATAATGACAATCATATTGGCTCCTGCCTGCCGTACTCACGACACGCAGGTCACGACAAAATTAAAATTACAAACACTTTGCATCTCATACAATCACATTGCATCACATAGGTTATACCACATCACATACATACCCTGCAAAAACAAGTCAGACGCCTCTAACATTTATGCTACAATACGTGGCTTTATGGCTACGTTACAAACCGTTTGCTACCTACGTTACCATAAGCACGATTGCTCTTGCAGTTATTTAACTATCGGGGTGTATGGAATTGGAGATTCGGAAATCTCGAACGCCATACTAAACTTCGTCATACGCATGACCCCCGTGTAGATCACATCTACAAGCCCGCTCATGGTAAATTTATCTTTCTCAACTAAAGTGAAACCAAAGTCATCCTTAGCATGTCTCGATCCGAAGATCGTAAGGTTCGCCGGACCTCTGAAAATTTCACGATGCCGCCGAGATAAAAATTATGCAATGAGAGGGAAACAACAAGAAAATCCGGTGGTAGATCTCATCTAACACCCTGCACATCATATGTGCAATGCCGCATATCACATATGCTCTAGTTGTACCTACAACTACGCATACTACCGCTCTGATACCACTGTTGGGGAACATGGTACGCAAAACAAAAATTTACCGCGCACAATCCACCCCAAGATCACTATCGAGGTGCAGGCAACGAGATCATACCTTCGACGATCACGTCAATGCAGCGGAGAAGTTGACCGATGTCGATGAAGTCCGCAGACTCCCGCAGCTAGGTTATACCTCCCAGCCGCGAGAGCAATCTCTTCGCGAATAGTTCGCCCGATCGAACACCGAAGTATACGACGTCTCCGAGGTATCCACGCGTACTGGATCAGCGACATCGTGATAATGTGTGGACC
Organism: Stipa capillata; assembly: GCA_019208055.1. Lineage (NCBI taxonomy): Eukaryota > Viridiplantae > Streptophyta > Magnoliopsida > Poales > Poaceae > Stipa > Stipa capillata. The sequence continues at coordinate 46,976 of JAGXJF010003367.1, forward strand.
AGCACACAAGAACAGCGGGGATCTACGAGAAGGAGAAGCAGCAGCGCGCCGACAGCTGTACTAGATCCAATCTAGAAGAGAGAGAAAAAGAAGGCTGTGGCCAATCTAGACATGGCCGGCCTAGGGTTTAGGGCTGCTTCTGGGACTGCCTCTGGGGCTGCCTCTGGGGCTGCTCGGGATGCCCTTTGAGGTGCCCTGCCCCTCTATTTATAGGGGTTGGGGCAGCTCTCCCTAGGCAGGTGGAGTCCTACTCCAGCAGGGACACCCTGTTGGAGTTGGAGTCCAACTCCACCAGAACCTTCTAGAACCTTCTAGAACTTCTGGAACCTTCTAGAACTTCGGGAACCTTCTAGAACCTTCTGATACTTTCCGGAACACTTTCGGACATCACCGGAACCATTCGGGACCTCCCGGAACACTTTCGAGATCATCCGAAACACTTTCGGAACCCTTCTCTCTCGTTCTCCATAAATAGTAGCATTCCTAAATGTCGCTAAAACGTTAAGCGTGTGACCCTATAGGTTCGAATATATGTGGACATGTCCGGAACACCTTCCGGTCAATAATCGTCAGCGGGATCTGGACACCCATAACGACTCCCACATATCATCGAAGATCTTTATCGAACGAACCTCGTATTACCGCATATCATCCTTTTGCCTCACGATACGTTACACAACCCGAGGCGAGACTTTGACGGTATCCCTGTGATCAACTCCTTGATCACCATACCTAGTTATCCTCGTTACCGGTTTGTACTCTTTTCTCGTTTCCGTATTCCGGTATCCCCGTGACTAACCTTTTAGTCACAATACCTGGCCAGGCGATGCTGGACACCGTAATACCGAGTGGGCCCAGAGTGTATCTCTCCATCACCGGATGGGCAAATCCCAGTCTTGAGATATCTAGAACCACGATATACTTTCTGGTGTACCTGAAAGTCACCTTTATAATTACCCAGTTACGGAGTAACGTTTGATGACCCCAAAGCAACCATCCGGTATCCGGGTCTACGATATTCTCATGGTCTAAGGACGCAAGTAAACGTTAACACATAATGAAAAGATACTGACAATATATTGACGAAGTGATCTCGCAGTATCTCATAAGGGGGTCTATCCAACACCATTGTTACCCTAACAATGTGTTCCCATTATTGCCGGCATCCTTGTTACATTAACAATGCCCATGATCAGGAAAACAAGACCATCAACAATACATGAGCTAGTCTAGAGGTCTGACTAGGGATCTGAATGGTGTTTATTATTCCACACATGCAATTAGGTTTTCCTCTGAATCTCATATTCAAGAACCAATGCAATTCTAGCATAGAACATAAACTTAATCATGAATATGAAAATAGAATAATAATAACTTTATTATTGCCTCTAGGGCATATTTCCAACAAATACCGTATGCGAGGGAGTATCCGTATATGATACCTTGGATATCCGGAGCAGCTGACGTATGCGCAAAGGATTCTAGGAGATAAGGAGGTCTCTCGTAGAGCTCTAGGATACCCCTTATACTAGGAGATCTATCCCTACGTTTAAGGATGGTCGAGTCCCGGACAAAGACGCCTTCGTATCAGATACGAAGTGGCCCCTATAAAAAGACACGATAGCCCTATAGGGAAGGGCAAGCCGAAACACAAGCCAACAACGAGAAGAAGCTTTCAGCAGATTGAGCCCTAGCCGTTCCAAAGCCTCAATCATCCGCCCGACGTCCCCAAGAAGACTCATCGCCTCTAGGGAGTCGAGATCCACCAGATCAGCTAAACGAGATTCCCGATTAGGTTTAGATCCCATCTAGGCTAGACACTAACAAAACCCTTGTATTCCCACTCAATATTCAATATATACCAACAAGACATAGGGTTATTATCCTAAGGGAGGCCCGAACCTATATAAAATCCTTATCTTCTGTTTGCCAGTACTGATTGATCGGCGGTCCTAGGGGTCCCTACCTTTCAACAAATCTATCTAATCATGACTACCGTAAGATCGGCGCTTTACCAATCGTCGACAGAATCCTTATGAACCGAGAGAGTAAATTGGCTGCTAGATGCCTCATGCACCACCTAGTTTCAAGATCGCTCAACATATAAGGAGCAAGAGCTGTATTCTTTATGGTGTTAAGTGCATTTAGCAGCTCCACATTATGATCAGTAATAAGGCATACATTAGGCCTAACTCCGGCAACATACATCTTCATATTACAAGGAACGGTAGCTAGCTATTTGTGTTCTCGCTCTAATCAAAAGAACACCGGGTGACAAAACTTGAATACCTTGATAGTTTGACTAAAGGCCCAGACTACACGATCAAATATGAAACAACCAGGTACTCCATCTAGATTTGTCCTCCTAAGGCCCAGCAGACTACTCTACTCCATACCTTCTATCCTTGCAACTTTATATTCGCATTGCGACAGATTGAATCCTAGAAGGCCTGTCGCGTATTATTTTGGTACCATAAAACACTAACAAATCATTCATCATACGTACACACAAAAGAAATATATTTTTAATAACACGTTCTTTGTAAATTGTTAATTCCACTAATTCTTTAATAATTTTTAAGCACATAATAAATTGGTACATATTATCTAGATACTTTTAGTGCACCTATATAATTTTTGATTCATTTTTCCCATTTTTAGAATTTAAACATATTATCTAGATATTTCTATAATTTTTTATTTCAATAAATTTTAATAGTATTTTCACACATAATTATTTGGTACATATTATCTAGACATTTTCACCATGCCTATATTAATCTATTGTACAATATTTTATTTCCTAGAATTTTAATATTATGTTCATCATTTTAATATCATTAAACCTGGCAGTACGATGAGATCTAAAACACTACAACTACAACATAAACAATATGTTCAATAATAGTTGTACTTTTAACTTGCACTATTTTTCAGTACAATCATAATCTAATTACAATCTATCTACATAATTGACGGTACTTGTAAATGCCAAAATGTATATACCAATAACTTATTTGCATGTCCTATTTTTTTACCTCAACTTGAAGATGAGCACTTCATCAACGATTTCTTCAACTATGGCATTTTGTGTTGGCGCATAAATGTAGTTCAAAATTTCTCTTTCAACCCATCACCTTTTCACCGTATTCGATCTCTACGTCATAAATATAATGATTGTGTCACATATTAACTAATTAGTAGCTAACAATGTCATTAGCACATACATATCATAGTAACCATCACTACTTATGTTATATTAATTAATAGCTAAGGAAACCATGAACATTCTCAGTCACATAAATTAAACTAATCTAATCACAATTAATGTTGTGCATATAAGATATACCACATAAAATAACAGTACATAACTCAACTAACATGTTAAACATAGTTATTAGCTAATTTTAGGCTAATCGAACAACCAATCATCAATTTGCATGCAAAAATAATTTACCTACACTTGCAGATATCGAATTGCTCTATAATTTCTTCAATTGTTGTAGCTACTGGCCTCATTAACCTTCAAAAATCGAACCAAAATCCATCTCCCACTCTTCTTCTCCTCTTATCTGTTTCTTCGTCTCTTCTCTGGATGCGCAAGGGAGAGAGAGGTTGGTGGGGAAGGGGCAGTGAGAGAGACGTGGGAAGAGGTTGGAGCACGGTGTGTTTAAAAGGAAATCGTGCAGGGCTCCTGTTATGCTCAGGAGGCGCAATATCCCTATCAGCAGCAACAACGATAGTGCAGGTTTCGTCAGATCGCGTCATGCTCAACCTATCACACATCCCAGGCATGTTACTTGGCTATTACGCACCTGAGACATGATTGGCTCCCTGTCACAGCTGACTGTCGGGGCCTCACATGCGTCGCGTGTCGGAGGCACGATAGGTAGGCGTCATGGCGGCATTACGTGATAGGTGACATGCGTCGTAGTTGATACTATTGTGGGAACAAAATTGAAATTATATTTAGAAGAGGCTAAATTTACAAGTACCATTACAGAGAGAGTTAAAACAGCCAAAAATCGTCTTTCATTCTAGATACGGCATGGACTGATCCGAGCTGCCGCGCGTCAGGATGAGGTAGACGGTTTCGACCTCGCTCCATCCAGCCAAACGCATTGAAAGATCAAGATATATAGCACGTTTGCAACAAAAGGTCCAGTTTAACGCATCCTCGTTTGCCTTAGCTATATAGTACCCACTACCTCATAGGCTAGATGGCCACCACCAACAAACAATGGAGCTTGCAGCGCTGCCATTGCTGGGCTTCCTCGTGTTCCTTATCGTCAAGCTCGTCGTCAAGCGCGGCAGGAGAAGCGGCTGCCCCCAGGGCCATGGCAGCTGCCGGTCGTCGGCAGCCTCCACCACGTCCTGCTGTCGCGCTACGGCGACCTGCCACACCGGGCCCTGCGCGAGCTCTCCCGCAGGCACGGCCCGCTCATGCTGCTCCGCTTCGGCGCCGTGCCCACCCTGGTCGTCTCCTCCGCCGAGGCCGCCAGGGAGGTCCTCAAGACGCACGACGCCGCCTTCGCCAGCCGCCACCTGACGCCCACGCTCGCCGTGTTCAGCCGCGGCGGCCAGGACATCCTCTTCTCCCCCTACGGTGACCTGTGGCGCCAGCTCCGCCGGCTCTGCGTGCTCGAGCTCTTCTCCGCGCGCCGCTTCCAGTCCTTCCGCCACATCCGCGAGGACGAGGCCGCCGGCCTCCTCCGCTCCGTCGCCGACGACTGCGCTCGCGCCGGCGGCGGGGGCGCCGTGGTCGAGATCGGCGAGCGGATCTCCCGCATGATAAACGACACCGTGGTGCGCTCGGCCGTCGGCGGCCGTTGCGCGCGGCGCGACGAGTTCCTTCGCGAGCTCGACGAGTCGGTGAAGCTCACCGGCGGCTTCAACCTGGCCGACCTGTACCCGTCGTCGCGGCTGGCTCGCCTGCTCAGCGGCGCTCTCCGGGAGACCGAGCGATGCAACCGGAACGTGCGCGCCATCATGAACGACATCATCCGCGAGCGCGCCGCGGGAACCGACGACAGCGAGGAGGACCTCCTCGGCGTGCTGCTGAGGCTGCAGAGGGACGGGGGCGTGCAGTGCCCCCTCACCACCGACATCATCATCACCTTCATCATGGAAATCTTCGCGGCAGGGAGCGAGACCTCATCGACGACGCTGGAATGGGCCATGTCGGAGCTCATCAGGAACCCGCGCATCCTCCACAAGGCCCAGGCAGAGGTGCGAGAGGCATTCAAGGGACAGGGCAAGCTAACAGAGGGTGACGTTGGCAGGCTAAGCTACCTGCACCTGGTGATCAGGGAGACGCTCCGGCTCCACGCGCCGGTCCCGTTCCTGCTCCCCCGGCAGTGCCGGGAGCCGTGCGAGGTGATGGGCTACGACATCCCCGAGGGGACCAAGGTGCTCGTGAACGCCTGGGCCATGGCGAGGGACGGGGCGTACTGGGAGGACCCAGAGGCGTTCGTGCCGGAGAGGTTCAGGCGGGAGAGCGTTGCCGTGGACTTCAAGGGCGGCGACTTTGAGTACATCCCCTTCGGCGCCGGCAGGAGGATATGCCCCGGCGTGGCGCTCGGCCTGGCCAACATGGAGCTGGTGCTCGCGGACCTCCTCTACCACTTCGACTGGGAGCTCCCCGGCGGCGGGAGGCCGGAGGAGCTCGACATGGCCGAGGCGTTCGGTATCACCATACGGAGGAAGTCCAGGCTCGTGCTGCGTGCTACGCAACGTAATCCATCCGCGCATTAGCCTCGTGCAGTGTTACACACTTACACGTAAGTTACGTACTAGCTGGGTTCCGTGCACATTCATGAATGCCTGGAATCCTCAAGATCACCATACGATCTCTGTATAGAAGGGTGAAAACATAAATTATAAATTCTCTTGAAGTGTCTTATAAGTACTATTCTCCGGGTGGGAAAAAAATGTCATGATAAATTATCTTCAAATATCTTGTCCTGTTTCTCAAAACTTGGTGGCCATGCATGCATTGCTCGATTTTAGGGTACGTTTGGTTGGGGGATGGAGGTGGGATGGGATAATCCCATCCAATTTTTTTAGGGATATCGCATGTTTGGTTGGTGGATAGGGTGGATGGGGATATCCACCCTAAAGGAATATTCCTCCTATATGCTGGACGGGCCGTCGCCGGCCGCCGCACGCCCTCCGCCGCCCTCCCGAGCTCACTCCGCCCGGCCTCGCTCCGATGCCCCCGGCCGAGCTCCGCCGCCAGCCTGAGCTCCGCCCGAGCTCCACCCGGCCTCGCTCCGCTGCCCCCAGCCGAGCCCGCCACCCCACGCCGGAGCTCGCTCCGCCGCTGGTCGTACACAGAGGATGGAGAGAGATGGGATTAGGGAGAAGTGAGAGAAAGGGCATGAGTGAGTCACTGACATGTGGGTCCCACATGTCAGTGACTCATCCAATAAAACCCATCCAGTTTTAGCCAAACAAAATTTTGATCCACCCAAACCATTGAACCAAACAAGAAAATGGATCATCCCCAACCACAAAAAATTGGATGGGTTCATCCCATCCCCCCTCGCCCTCCAACCAAACGCACTCTTAATCACCCTAGGATGACCCGTAACGCTTATTCTGGCTGCACGTATGACCTGATAAAGATTCTATTTGATTAGGTTTTATAGTAGCTTTACATTAGAAAAAGTTACAGCGCAATCAAACAACTAGTATTAGCGTAGTTTTTGTTAACAATAGTTATGAACTTTGCGGTGTAAATTTAATTATTTAAAAAGTTGTCTTTCTCTAACTTTTTATAATGTGTTGAAACTCTAGGACTGATTTTTTAAAATACTATTAATAGTTTGAATCAATAAAAAGTTATATATTCATTTCTCTACAACCAGCTAATAGTAGTTTTACCAACAATTACGGTTCACTTTAAGTCTATAAGCTGTTTTGGCTGTTTCTGTATGCAGACGTATATTTCGTGGTGTACTCCAGAGGATTCAGATTCCAGAGTGTCTATCAGGCATGAGCCCCAGCCCCATCGATCCCCGAGCAGCTTTTTTCTTTCGAGAAAATCTCCGAGTAGCTTTCGCATCCAAAGCAGTGATGAGTACGTGTACGGCTGTGTGCCGACAAAACTATTGCATTGTAGGACCGCGGGCATGTGCAACTGAGACGGGAAACGACGTGGATGGTACTAAGCCAGAAAACTTAGCTAGGCTGGCCGGGCATAGAAACTTGAAGACAGATGTGCCGATCTGCGTCGTTTTCATCTATGACAGCACTGGCAGCTGGCAACTCAGACCGTTACTACTTGACGTCTTGACAACACATTTCAAATGCAGGGAAACAAGATTTAGGGTGTTATCGTACCAAAATTATGCAACTTTGGCTATGATATGGTATTCATTTGGGTTGTTGACATGGTATGCCTAAAGGTGGGACTTGGGCCGGGTATTTCTGGGCTTGCCCGTGGCCCGGCTGGCCCGGCACAGTGCACGGAACGGCACGGCACGGCACGGCGGCGGGCCGGACTGGCACGGCACGGTGGCCCGGGCCGGGCCGTGCCGGCGATTGGGGCACGCTGGGCAGCACGGCCCAGCACGGCCCGGCCGACACTCCCGCCCCCAAATTCCCCCCTCCCCTCAAAATTCCCCCTATCTCCCCCAATTCCCCAATTCCCCAATTCCCCCCACCCCACCCTCCCGCACTCCCGCTCCCGCGGTCCCGCCCACCTGCTCGGCCGCTAGGGCTCCGGCGGTCCGGCCAAAGAAACCTCGCACGGCCTCCGCTCCCCCCGCCACCCTCGCCCGCCGGCCGCTGCGCGTGCCGCGACCCAGCGCCCTTGCCGTAGCCATCTCGCCCCCTCTGCTCCCTCTGCTCCCTCCGCTCCCCGCCGCCACTCTCGCTCGCCGGCCTCCGCGCGCGCCGCCGACCCAGCGCCCTCTCCGCTGCACCCCGCCCCCTTCGCTCCCTGCCGCCACCCGCGGCGCCACCTCCTCCCGCCGGCCCGGCACTCGGCGGCTCGGGGTTGGGCGCTTCGGCGGCGTCACCGCGGCGGGGCTCGTGCCGGCACGGCGGGCCAACGTGCCGTGCTTGGGCCGCGGCCACGGCTCCCCGTGCCAGCACGACACGGCACGGCGGGTCTGGAGGGCCGTGCCGGCACGGCCAACCTCGGGCACGAGGCACGCCGGGCTCGTGCCGGGCCGGCACGGCACGGCCCGAGTCCCACCTTTAGGTATGCCTCTCTAGCTCATTTTCATTCTAAAACTTGGCCAATTCATGTGTCTGCATATCCGGACACGGCCAATTCACGAGTCCTCTCTGTGTTTGCTCCCCTCCGGAGGCTGTGATGTGCATGAAATCAAGACAACTAAACTGGCCGGGCACAAACGCTTGGAAGACAACCGTGCCGATCTGCGTCGTTTTCTTCACTGAGAATTAGCTAGCTTTTCTTTTGGCAAAGGAAACTTCCACTGTTCCTCGTCTCTGAACCAACGAGAGACGTATATAATCATAATTATTACAAAAGTTACAAAAGACAACTAAAAGACTAACAAAGAAAAAGAAAAAAAGACTAACGAAGACAAAATGCCGAACACGTTATCCTATCTAGACAATGACAAAGCAACCTTGACGTCGAGAGCCAACAAGAGATCTTCCACTCAAGAATAATAATTGTGCAACAATGAGAAACAAGAGGGTCCAGTTTTTAAAGCGACACATTCAATAAAGGATACGACTCACATCGTCGCGGGATTCAACCGGTGAAGGTCAAATCCAAGGTTTCCACCAGGGTATCAAGTACTGGTGCTCCACAACGATGCCTCTAAGAAAAAAACATTGTAGAACATCATCATCGTTAGGTCCAACCAGTGAAGGCCAGACCTGAGACTTTCACCCCAGAGAGTAGGTATGGAAGCTCTCGATCAATCCTCAACACGACATAGTTGTTGGACCAAGCCAAAGAGGCTAGTTCACCTCCCCATGCTGCCATCTACCACATCCCCGGATGGTTGCCATCGGCGCAGTCATGAAGTCCTAGTCACATGCCGCCTCCACCGATCCATCTCGCCACAAATAATAGCGGATCTACTTAGCTGCCGGCACGCACAACAATTTTGCCAGAGAAGGATCACGCCTCTACGGTTACCGCCCCAAATGATGATTTTTGCTAGAGAAAGGTCGCGCTCGATGTGGTGCAGCTAGCCCGAACACTAAGTGCCCCAATGAGAACAGTAGTTGGCACCACTACCTGCCGCTGTTGTACATGGTCTCCACCATCACAACACCGATCTGCGCCAACATGTTATCCAGATTGGCGTTGGTACCACAACAACACGTGCGTTGCCAGTCTAACCAACCACCCCAACCAGTAGTCGAAGGCTACCACCGTGTAGCCGCCTTCGAACAGTCGTCAGCCATCCTCCGTTGGCAAGGAGCAGACTCAGATCACTAGCTAGACCTTGGGCACCCTGATATGATCGGTCCAGTCGGGCCAACGAAGCACAACCACCGCAGGTTCCAGATACAAACATGTCATCGGAGCCACAATGCCCGCAAGCCGGCCACCGAGGTTGATCGTCGTATCCTCATGGTCTCACGTACACAGCACCATCCCTCAATGGGGAGAATCACTGTTGAGACCACCACACCCACGAACGAGTGAAGAGGAGCCCCGCCGCCAGCACACCCTTATGGTGGCGGCAAGTGGAGGAAGAGGATGAGGGGGCAGTTGGCGGCTAGAGTTTGGGCCCCTAAAACACCCCGGGTGGCGTCACAAAGGAAGCTCAAAAATAAGTTATGATAGTTCATCTTTTACATCTAGCTAGCTAATGTTACTTGACAATGCATCCACAAATATGCCGAAGCTTGCCATGCCAATTTTTTTTGTCTTTGACCAAGATATGGTCCTCATTTGATTTGTTGCAACGATTTGGTAAGATCCCATCTTCATTGGCTCTATTTTTCATTTTTAAGTCAAAACTAGGCCAAATCATGGGCAAGCAAATTTAGACTGAACATCCCTGCTCCAACCTTGTACTCCCATCTATTGGTTTGGCCCTATTCAGAGGATGAGATCTCTTAGCTTGGTGGCTTCATGTCTCTTTTTTCTCTTGTCATTTTTCTTTAAGCAGTCTTACCAACTTTATTGATTAAATAAAGAAGTATAGCGGATTAAAAAAATAAACGAGATACGAGCTACAAAAACTCTTGATAGAATAAAAATTACATCAAGGTACTTCGAAGTCATCATCTCTAGTTCCGTCCTTTGCATCTCGATATTCCTCCAAGCTTCGGTGAAGAAAGTATAGAAGGCCAAACCTGCATATGGTGGACTAACCTCAAAGGTTATGAAGAGCCGCATAACCTACCCACCTCAAAAGATGGGAACCTAAGACCATTGAACGCACTGTGGCTAGCTACACACGCCTTGCAAGGCAGGATGCAAAATTGTTGCTTCGTCGCCGTATCACCAGGGAAGAAGACCAAGAGCATGAATGGAGTACCACTAACCAGACCAAACTCGACACCATCATCGCCGCCACCACAACCAAGTCAGGCCAAAGCGTTGGTCAACAATCTACCGGATAGGGAACCATCGATCCACGGGATAAAAACACCACTGGCTCCCGATGTCGGTCGCAATGACCACACCAGGATAGAAACAGAGCCAAGAGATGTTTATTTCATACGATATTGTCTCCACTATCAGATACCATTATCAAAGACATACAAAAAATATAAGCTATATGCCAAATGTTGATCTAGAGTTTTCTTCGCCTCCCGGAGCGAGTCACCGGAGGCAAAAAGAACCAATAGAAACACTGACGTGGAAAACAGAAAACAGTGGTCTCTCGGGTGGCTAAGATTTTCTCTGGTCCCCTTGTAATTTTTCGTTGTTCTTTCCTACAAGCAGAGCGGCCAGGACCATCGGACTCATCAGAGACTCAAGAGTTAGCCCTCTTGCAGTCCTTTGAGAATCATTTTCTATGCATTTCTTTTATTTTTGTTTTGCGATTGTCTATGCAATTGATCATGCGGTGAGCCCCGTGAATAGATTTGCTGTTAAGCTTTAACTAGTGTATAGTCCCCCTGATGCATGACCAAAGACCGTTTGAGATAGCTTACAATTAATTGCGATGCCTTCGTGATGTTTCGTGCGTGGCGCAGTTAAGGAGACGTGGGGCCACCGACAAATTTGCAGTTAAGGAGACATGGGGCCACCGACAAATTTGCAGTTGAGGAGATATATCGGCCGGTGGGAGGAGAGAACAAGTCGGACGTATTGTGTAAGCTTTGTTGGTGGGTCAGTTTTAGAGTTATAATAATAAGACGTGGTGTAGTCATAGTCGAGTTTACAAAGATTTTTCTCTAAATGTTATAATTTTCTAAGTCTAATTATACCTATTTCACATACGCACCTTTCAAAAATAGATACTAGTAATGACTTATTAAATAAATCTATGAAATTTTCACATGACTAGTATGTTATATTTTTATTTCATTTATCTTTTACAATTCATAAGCATAGAAAAATTTAGGGTTGATATGTTTTCACATAGCTCATCTGGATTTGTACAACACAAGCCGCATTATCTAAATAGATAATGGTAGGGGTTTTTACGAAATTAAATCCACGTGAATTTTGTACATGGTTGATCATCCACCAAAGCCAAGCATATTCTCGTGAGACTTCATATAGTGCAATGATTTTTGAATGGTTCGTTGAAGTCATAAAAGACTTTGCTCAGATGATTTTTAGGAGACTACAATTCTGTCGCGTAGGAAAATATACCCAGTCTGTGACTTGGATGTATGTGGACCCAAAAGATACCCAATATCGGTATAACCTACTATGGACAAGTCTTGGTTATTTCTATAGAACAAGTCGAGATCTTTGGTGGAGGTAGCGAATTATGTCCTTAATGTCCTTCTAATGCTATTTGGTAAGCTCAGAACTATACTTTGCCAATAAATTTACGGCAAACGTAATGTCCATCTAGGCTCGTGCAATTTGCAAGATACATAATTGCTCGTATTGCATTTAAATATGAAAATTTTGGTCTCAGAACTTTCTCCCCATCTTCTTAATGTCCGTACGAGTCCTTGTCTTGTTGTAAGGACCTTCCAATCATAGGAACCTTAGAAGGGTAAGCTTTTTCAAAACTAAATATTTCCAACACTTTCTGAGTGTAGGCCGACTGGTGCACTAATATTCCTTTTGGGATATGCTCAGGTTGTAAACTGAAGCAATAGTTGGTTTTACCCAAATCTTTCATTTTGAATTCTGATTTCAAATAAGAATTGACTTCCTCAATGTCGTCGGGTTGTACCGATAATATTCAGATCATCTACGTATACCGAGATTATACTGAATCCATCATGGAATATCTGTATAAATACACAAGGACAACCCTTGTTACTCGTGTAGCCCTTCTTGCTAAGTATATCGTTTAAGCGATTATACCACATCTTGCTAGACTATTTAAGTCTATATAGTGAATTTTTAAGTTTTATACTACAGGTTTCTATTTGCTCTATCTTGGTTCAGGACCAGAATACTTTCTGGTATTTTCATACAAATATCCAAGTCCAAGTTTTCATATAGGTATTCTGTTACCACGTCCATTAATTTCATTTGTAGATTCAAGTTTACTATTATTGTGATTAAGTACCTAAAGGTAATTCAATCCGTCATTAAGGAGTAAGTTTCCTCAAAATTGACTCCTGGTCATTGAGTAAAACCTTCTGCAACAAGTCTTGCTTTGTACCTTACCATTTTATTATTTTTGTTTCTATGACGAATAAAAACCAACTTATGTCCTACGGGGCGTATACGGTGAGGAGTTAGGCTTAGAGGCCCTAATAACTCTCTTTTGTTTAGAGATAATAATTCTGCGATGATAGCTTTTTGCCATTCTTTCCAATATGATATTTTTTTACAATTGGTGAGCGATGCCGGCTCGGGATCAAGATCGATGATTTTGTCAATCTTCTTTGCAAAACAAATGTAGACTTCCTCCAAAGGAAATTTTAATTTTGGAATATTTTGTTCCATACTTGTGCCAGGTCTCAACTGGCTTTCCTTATTTTGTGGAGGTACTTAGTGGTTTTTCATGGCAAGTCCTAATTATCCTTTTTCACCGAGCATCCCCAGTTACTTGGAACATGAAGGGTTGGAGTTCTCATTCTTTTATTCTGAGGCCTTTGGATGGGAATGCGTACACCTTCATCATTTCTTAGTATTTGAACCATCTCCAGTGCATTGCATGCGAGCACATGCGACTTAGTCACAAGTTTTAAATCACTAAAGTGGTCTGGCAGTTGATTGATTAATGCTTACAAATCAATTATTTTCTGAGCCTTTCTGTTTGCTTCACTAGTACGCGGGTCATGTGCTTGGATCCCCGTGGCTTGCTACATAATTTCTCAGCATTTTTTTATCACAGTGTTGATTTCCTCCCTCCAATATCGGGAAATGATCCTCATCAAAAATGCAATCATCAAAATGAGCCGTATGGCAATCTCTAGTCATGGATTCGAAATACCTTATTATGACACGGTTTCATAATCGACATATATCCCAAATTTTCAGTGTGGCTCCATGCTGATCACTGAGGTGGTGGTATAGATATATATGCCTGGCATTCGAACCTTCTAAGGTGAGAAATTTTCGATGACAACCCTTATGCTAGTTACATAGGAGAGTGGATGTTATAGGCCGACGGTCAAAAATTGATGAGTTTGTAGTGTGCAGCACTACGTGTCCCCAACATGTTATCGGCAAACTACAACTCCGTAATAACGGTTTGGCAATAAAATTAATTCTTTTAATTAATGCCTCTGCCAAACCATTGTGTGTATGAACATGTGTTATTGAGTGCTCTACTTTAATCCTCATTACCATGCAATAATCATCAAAAGCCTTCGAAGTAAATTCTCTGACATTGTCCATTCTAATGACTTTACTTGATAATATGAAAATTTATTCTTATTTTTAATGATCCACAAGATCAGCTTTGCAAAAGCGTGATTTCTCATAGACAACAAAGAAACGTGCGACCATTTTGGGACATGTCACACCCTGATTTTCAACGACTCGAATTTTCGAAAACTTAAACCTAAGACGCGTATATGCGTATACGTTTCAATCATATTGCATGTTCATTCGGATTCCAATTCTTCTTGAAGCATGTCATTTCATGGGAGCACTTGAGTGAGGTTGCACTGTCACGCAACGGACCCAAGTCGCAACCCTATCATCGCATGTGCATTCAAAACCCTAAACCCTAAATCGACACATGCACCGTATATGCAAGCTGTCCGAGCCCAAACCCTAGCGGCAACCTGCTCATATTTGTTCCCGACCCTTCAAATATAAATCCTAACCTCCCCCATACCCTACCACTTCCGTGTCGTCGCCCGAAACCCTAAAATCTAACTTGTTGCCCTATTTCTTAATAATTCTTTTATCGGGAAGAAACCCTAAAATCCTTACCACATGTGTTTTCTCCCATCCAAAAATTCTGGAAAAATTTCATAAACTTCTTGAAACTATTTGTCACCAAATTATGAAATAACATTTGAAGGTCCAGTTCAGAAATCTTTGAATACATCCAAATTTGTAATTAGGTCAAAACTCCTCCTTGAACTGCAACTTATATATTTGCAGCTCACAAAAATCCAAGAAAATTCCACAAGACTCATTTTAGTACTAACAACTCATATACTCAAAAACATGTCTAGGTCCAGTACAAATTTTTGCCAGAAGTTCCATCAAACACCTTGCTCTATTTCCCTTTCTTCCATGAAATCAAGCTCAAACCTTATCCAATTGCCTTCAAACTCTCTACCAGAGACATTGCTAACCTCAGGCACCTGCCACCATCAACTCCACTTCAATAAGAAACCCTTTTCTACAGCATTCAACCCCAATGTCAGTATCAAACCGACTTTGGCAAGCCATGGGCAACCCAATCCTGCACGCTAGAGGAAACCCTTGCTCTCAAAAATGTCAACCCCTTCCCCCTCACACCAGTGGCGCAATGAGGCGTCATCTGGTGGACCAGAAGGCTCCCTAGCATGCCCATGCCACTCCAGGAGCGTGCCGACCACGCCCTGGACGCATCTCGTGCGTACACCAGTGACATGACGCGACCAGCAAGCCCGCCCCCTTCTGTCGCCCACCTCTGCTCCGGACGGCACGCCCCCAGACGGTGCACCACCACGCCAACCCCCTCCTCTGCCACTGAGCCGCCTTGTCCTGTCGCCGTGCTCGCTAGCTCTGCCCCGCCACTCCATGAGCTAGCATCCCCCTCTATAAAAGGGGCCAAGCCCGAGCCTTCTCCCACTCAACCTCCTCCTCCTCTCCCTGGAAGCAAACCGGTAGCCTCAATCCCTAGCTTCGCCGCTCGCCATTCCCACCCGACCGCCAAGCTTGAGTAGTCCCTACCCTAGCTGGCCGAGCCAAGCTCATTCCTAGATCAGCGTACCTGCAAGGCGCACATCTTCTTCCTTTGTGTTCCCCTCTATTCTTCAGCCCCAGCCCCGACCAAGCTCCACCGTTGGCAGCTCCCTTCCCGACCAAGCCTGCCACCACCTTGCTTCGGTCTTAAGCCACTGAGGGATTCCCCGACCAAGTGAAATTGGACTCGGGAACCAACCCCCGAAGGGGTAAGTTCCCCCTGCCACTGCCAAGCAGGCCCGAGCCCAACCGCACCCTGCTGTCGGAAGCAGTGGAGGCGGAATCTCGCTTCCCGCCTTCGACGTCACCACCAGAAGCAAGAAAAACCAGCCGGTCCGGTTTTTCCAGAGAGCTGATAATCTTGGTTCAGCCGGTTCAAGGTTTAAACGACCGGTTTTGAAAAGCTTCCCAAATAAGAATTGGTCCTAAAAATGTTTAGAAACTTTTGGTTCAAACAAATTTTCAAAAATTCAAATTTTCCTTGCTGTACAGAAAGTGATTCAAATATCCATTTGAATTCCAAACCATTTTAAAAACCCTTTGAACTTGTAACCTCATTCCAAATTCTTTCCAAGTATTTTTCCTAGCTTCCCTTGAAGTGCAAAGTCTCTGGACTCTCCCTCTAACATGTTAAGCTAGGGTTTCCAATATAAGGAAAGATGAAGTTCGTAAAAACCCTAAACCCTAGATTTCGTGCATACATATGTTTTGAGCAATACCCAAGCATGTTGAACCTTTTCAAGAAATATTTCTCCAACACTTTTAAAACCATCAAGCCTTTGGACTCTTCATCCATCATGGTTAAGCCTAGGGTTTCCGAGCAAAAAGAAGTTCAAAGCATGAAACCCTAATCTAGTTAGTCCTCGCATAAAATGTAAAGGCAACACATCTCTCCTTCCCTTACTCTTGCAAGCATGGCATGTGTTCCCCACTGGTTTCCTTTTTTTTGGTACTTCATGTGCTTGGCTCTTATTGGTGCTTTTTGGAAACGTGTAGTTGACGGTGTGAGGTACGTTCGTCAGGAGGAACCCGCAGCATCCCCGCGTCCGGAACAAGACTAGAAACTACCAGGCAAGCTCTCCACCCTTGATCATGTTGAAACCTAAGCTTGCGAAATGATATTTTGTTTATGAAACATGCATGCTATGTTTTACGACCCACTATTTTATGTAGTGAAGATATAACCGATGCTTAGGAAACCCTAGTCCGACCTCGAACTCCTTATCACCCTAGGGACTACCTATTTTGGAAGAACTACTGGAAACTTAGGGTAGACTATATATATATATATGCTTAGTCCTGCAGTAGAAAAACTAGGTTTTTCAAAAAGGGAAGAAATACCCCATATTTCATGTGGTGACAATTTAGAAATGGACCGTCGTGTCCGGAGGTGTATGAAGGTAGTATATCCATGGGTTGGAATATCTTACCGCAAAGTGGTTTTTGTGAAACCAAAACAAAAATGGAGAAGATTTTTTATTTGGGTCGGAAATGAAGGGCGAAAGCAGGAAGCTTGTTAAGTGCAAGGTAATGCCCGGCGTGGTTCTCGCTGCCCGTTTACGGAAGTGGTGTGAAGTCCCTCTCGGATCACATAAGGACCGAGCTTAAGTACCGTTTGGCCAAGTCTTACCGTACGTCCACATGTCCTTTATGGGAAGGACTTGACCTAGTACCCGGTCTGAGACTAGCATGAACCCATAGGCAGTGCGGAGCGTGCAAATGAGGTTGTAGCCTCTGTAGATAAAAGCTTCTGTGGGAAAGCGATGGCTTGTTCGCTACAAAGTTGGAACACCAACCTCCTTGCAAGCGATAATACTAACTCAAGTTAGGTTTGGGACATGTCCTTCTGGCGGGTTCATGGCTAGGTTTACTCTGGTGAAGAGTCTCGTTGTACGAGCTCTGGTAGCATGCGGTGCACAGTATGCCCAGGGTGACATACATCGTGTGGGTAAAGCCGTACCACCTCTGCAGAGAGTTTAAAAACTATTCGAATAGCCGTGTCCACGGTCATAGACGAACTTGGTTAGGCCACACTTTAGTAGATTGACTTTCAAAATCAAAAATGGATTATGGGTTTAAGGATGCGACCCGCCGTAATCGCAGGGTGACCTGAAAAGTTCCCGTTGTGTCGGGAAGAGTGGAGAAGGGATTTCCCCGTGGACTCGGACAAATCCTAGTATCCTCGTTGTAACGGGTGAGCTGAGACTCCCCGCTGAAGCGGGTGATTGTGAGACTTTCCGTTGTTGTAGGAAAGCACTGATATGAATCCCGTTGTAGCGGGAAGGAAAAGATGAACAGATGTTCGTCTCGAAATACCATGAAAATTTATGAAAACTGCTTTTAATATCTATTTACTTATTTCATGCAAACTTCCTTTCTCGCACAACATGAAACATAGGATAGAGCCATTGCTTGTGATACCCTTGCATGCATTCTTATCCGTATCCAACTCCCTGGTGGGAAGTTTGTGAGTACATTCAATGTACTCACCTGGCTTGTTATGTGGCCAGACGATGAGGAGGAGTACCAGACTGGAGATAGCGACAGTGATTTCGAGGCGTAGGGTTTCAACCCCCAGTCAGATGCATGTGGTTCGGCATATTGATGGGTTATCTACCGCGTGTTTCTTTCTGCTGCTGTTTTAATTCGGCCAATAGGCCTGGATTGTACTATTAAAGACCAGTTATGGCTATTTGTGTAATGAACAATGTACCGCATGTTTATGCTATCAAGTGATTGTGTGTGCTAGCCACTGATCATGGGACTAGCACAGTAAACACAAGGTTTATCCGGTCTTAAAAATCGGGTACGCCACAGGACACGTCAATGAGACCATAAAATATCTAAATGGCCCTGATCAGGGCTGAATAGGACCACATATATCCCCTTGATTTCGCTCTAGAAAAATGAAGTTTTTATTTTTCGCTTTCAAAGTAGATGGTCTAATGATTAATTTCCCCATGGTGCGTGCAGGGCAAACAAAATCTTCTTGATTTAGGAAGTTCTTTATGTTAACATTATGACCATTAGAGTTGTTAATTATATTTCTCATCATTCTAAGACCGGGATGACCAAGTCTATCATGCCATAAAAGAAAGAATTTAGAGTTTCTAAATACAGTATTAAAGGCAATATACACCGGGATGCTACAGTTCTAGTGTAGTATAGCCTACTGTTGATTGTAGTTTCTCTAATACCCTTTTTCCATTTTCGTCGCACTTAGTGATGATTATTCTTTATAATTTTCATCATTAGTCTCTACATGAAAACCATTGCACGAATATCCTTAAAGCTAAAGAGTGTTCAAGTCGATTCAGGTATAGTAATTCCTCTTCTATCGTCAAAGTTGTGTCCATAGAAAGTATAATTGTGGTCCTACTAGAGCTACTATACAAAAACCGCTATCGACGGGTGCGCAAGGCATACTTTCTCCATTTGGCGCCACACATATTCTAAAATATTGCATTTAATTAAATAATATTGTGATGAAGTAGCAATCATAATTACATAAATGCATAAACATCGGAGAATATAACGCACCATAAATAAATAAATATTGAATAAATGAATGAATAAGAGTATCATCCAACCATTAAAAGAAAAAAGTGTATGCTCTTATAGAGCTTACAAAACCATTGATGAATAATTAACGTATCAAAAAATGAAAAAAAAACATAAATAAATATAAGTTAGTGCACCGCAGGCACTAAACGGAATCATGAGGATGTAGCCTGAGATCTGCTCACTGATCTGCATTGGAGTCATTCTCTCCTCCTCGGTGACCACGGCTGCGCCCCGTCGTTATGTCGAGAGGAGGGGTGATTGCTGGCGCTTGAACCGAGATATCCACCTGGATGGGTGCTACCATATCAAGCAGGACCTCCACTAGCGCTACCATTGTCTGTGGAGCCTGAGATTGCAAGATGCGTCAACCACATGTTGGAGCTCCTTGCATTGGCGAGACTAATGCCCATGACTACCACACTTGTAGCAGTCCTGGTCCTCTACTCTCCATGTGGCTTGTCATGGAGCTTGGTCTTGCATATCTTTGACGGAGGACCCTTGGCTTTGCGTGTCACGACCATCTTCACTTTTTCATCCTCTCCTCTCTTTTTCTTTAGGGAAGCACACACCTTATAACTTGCATTGACCTCCCTGCCAACGCTGCTACTAGGTGCCTATGAGATGAATTTTTTTGAGAACCTCATCTTGCGCCTTCACCACTTATAGTATGTCGATAAGCTTGGGATACTCAGTGAACTTGCTCTGGTGGTAAGTGTTAGCCGCCTGCACGGCATCGGGGTAGAAGATGGAGATGGTCTTCTCGATCCTCTAGGCGTCCGTGGTCATCTTGCCACATAGCTGGAAGTTAGTATAAATACGATGCAATGTAGAGTTGTACTCACTAACCACCTTGAAGTTTGCAAACTTTACAAGATTGTTTTAGGAGTGACGTGTCACGAATTCGAACCAAGACGGGTGTGACGTTTAGTGACATCCACCAACTGAGTTCCTGCAGTTCTTAATGTTGTCGTGCTTGCCCTTTGCTTCGACTGGCATTTTCCCCAACCGAGCTTCAATCGTGGAAACACTACTGCCAATATCGTGAACCCGTTTTTATTGTTGTTTGTCCCTTGTCGTCCACTATGTGATGCCGCCGCTTCCTTAGCCATACTCATGGCTGGTTTCTTTCCAATTATCTTTGACAATAATAGTATGTTGTTGGTGGTTTCATCGGGAAAAAAAATCTTCTTCCTATCTTCAATGATATGTGGGCCACATGAAAGCGGGTCCACCCGCCTGTGACTCAAATTGTCTAAAACATTTTGTTAAGAAGATCCAGTAGGGTCTGCTTACTACCTTTCAGTATTTTACACAATGGCTTACGGGACTCCCTTTTTTCTTGAAATACTTAAGGGACCCATTGGCCGGCTCAAATGAACTCGGGCATGCCATGCTACACGATGACAAATCCGCCCTTTAAAATCTGTTGTTTTTTTCCTCAGAGATTAAGTTAATACAGCACCAGAGTTGACTTCTTCCTTTTTAATCTAATCCAAGGATTAGTAGTAAGCAGCCTAGTACAGATATCCTGTGACTAGTTGCGGACACAGACCACCCTGGATAACGCAACTCGAAGTTAAAAAAAAATCATAGATATGCGAGATGCTAAATCAATAGATGCAAAGGTCGAAGACACCATCTTATTTGTCTTTAAAAAATTATAAATACAATATGTTATACCATCATCCATGAAACATTTATTTTTTCTTGTAAATTTTGCGATGCAATCTCATCTCATCTGTGCACAGCTTCTTGAGTAGCCCAGCAGAGACAAACTTCTCCTGGGCCCTGTAACACTGTTAGCCTGCCTTGCACCGTGGGCCTTTTGCGCTCTTGGATTTGATGGAATCAATCGTCTTCTCAATACCAAGAAAAGGAATATGGGGAAAGACGGACGAGAAGGCGCAGGGAATTCGGAACCCAAATCGAAAAGCGAGAGAGGGATCCTTCGAGGGGTTCCTCCTCCTCACCGCGCCGGTCTCCATGGCCGCTCCTTCCCCCTCACCGGCGGAAGCAGCACCGCCGCTTGACTCCGCCGCGGACGAAGACGAGTGGGGTAAATAAACTACCCATCCGCTTCTGCGCCCCCGTTTCTTACTGCGCTTCTAGCTACCTCGGTGTATGGGACTCTTGTTCGTTTGCCGTAGTTGTGTTTAAAAAAAAGGTTCGATTTGGAGGTGAGATGGTGTCGGTGACTGATTGTTTCTTGCTGGTACCCTTACATGATCCATGTGGACAGCACTTGCTAATTGTTACTATTCGGGAATTGCTTGGGACATTGCAAACATGTTATTATTTCAAAAAAAATTATTGGTCACTTGGGAAATAATCATACTTGGTTTTCTTTGCGATGACATACGGTGTATGTTGAAGTGTTCTATATGTATATTGATGGGATAGTGTCCACAAACTAGCCAAAACTAGTTGTATGCTGGACAATTTTGAGGTGGAAAAGCATATTGCAATTGAGCATATTGCAATTGAGCATATTGTGGTTACCGCTTAGGGTTGTAGACTGCAAGGAAAGCTGTCAGTTTTTAAGAAACCAAGTTGTAGATTTCATCCATATTGTGGCATGGAATAGATTGAACATAATATATGCATCTATTTGTCACACATAAGCTCCAACTCAAAACCACAAAATTTACTAGCATCCATTTGGCGCACATAAGCTCCAAATCAAAACCACAAAGTCTACTAGCATCGAGCTCTTCTGTCTTGATATTCTTCATCATTCAGTTTGAGAATTCTTTCTTCTGATAAAATAGGTAATGCCAACTGAAGGGTATGATTGATTCTTCTATATTTTTTCATTGCATGATTAAATAGGATGCCGATGACACGAGATAATATGTACTTACAATTTAAGTTCTTGCACATCATATAGACATATGTAGGTCAGGTTTATCTGTCAGTCTTTTTACATCTTTATCTCATAATGTTGAGTGCAAAAGAAGATCTAAGAAAGCGCCACATCATATAAAATGCTTCATGCCATCCAATAAGCATTAATTGAGGGTTTAGAGTATAAATGCCGGCGGAACTTCTAGAGAATTTCATTTAGGGACTGGGCTCCATGGCTCCACCATAAACCCATAAACTTCTGGATTCCTCTTCTTTGAAGTCTAGGCTGCTGGAATATATTTTTAAAAGTAAAGACAATTTATTACTAAAATTAAACATACGTTTGCCAACTATTCTATATTGTAAACCAGTTGCAAGGCATGAGGTTTATTCTAGATTTCTAGTTCTTAATTCTTATCATGTTGATGGTACAATTACAGATGCAGATGGATTTGTTATTCCTAATTTGTCCACTGAAGATGATGATGTTACAATGCCTAGTGTCCCCAAAGCAACGGATCCTGAACCTCCACAGGCAAGTTCCAGAAGAAAAAAAGGCGATCCCCCTCATAAGTTTACTTGTCAGTAAATTTACCTTTATCAACTACTGGAGCACTGATATTGATTATTTATTGAGATGTAAGTTCGTATTTGAACAGGCAAAAGAGGAGAAGATATACTTGGGACCTCATGGGGCTCCACCATCTCAAGGGAAGCAGCGAGAACTGAACACAGTTGGGCGTAAGCAGCGTTTCAGAAACAAGCTAAAGGAGGCAGATAGAAAATCCACTGGCAATACTCAGGAGAACAAGGTGGAAAGCCTGAGAGAGCTCATGGGGGCTAGAACAGATAGTACAGGGGTGCTGAAGAGTTCTCGTCGTGACTGGCTTGACCCACACTGTCGCGAGTCAGAATTTGATAGAAAAACGCACTAGGGACTGGCAGATGATGGCACCTTTACTTAAAAGCTTGATAAACTGTATACTTGTCTGGATGTTATTGCCCAATAATAGATCCTCGTTGTCAGCAAATGTATGAAATGAAATGCTCCATAGTGTAATCCGACTCTGGTATTTTCCTATATCTATCTACTATCACGGCAATGTTGCTAAATGCTTTTTAGTTATTTTCCCATGTCTGATCCCTAATGAATTTGTAATGGCAAGTGTATCGTTACATGTGTGGTGTAACGAAGAGAGAGATTGCAGATGTGGAAATTTCTGATGTGCATGTGCTCAAGTCATTCATAATAGGAAATATCATACTTGATTAGATGTGTTTTTATGGATGTATTCTTAGCCCCCCGTGGTTAGTTTTTACAGTTACTGGTATATCTGTTGCAGTTTGATCGACTGTCACAGTTAACATTCTTTTCTTCCCGCAATTCATTGATCTTGAACCGTGGAGAATGCACATCAGCTCAATAAATACAGGGATGGCATTTTACTACAGCAGAAACAGTCGTGACTTGTGAAGCCTATCAAAGAGCAGCTTGCAGAATGCAGTCATGCGCGCAGAAGTGAGTATTCTTGAACAACTGGACACTATAAAATCTCCTCTGAAAAAGTGAAGATTGATATGGCGTAACGAATCCTTCTCGAAGCAGAACGAGGCAAATGCTTACATCTTTACAGTATAGGAGAAGTATTGAGTTTACATACAAAATACACGAAAGCTCATCTCTACGGAAGTAACTCTTAGGGCTCTCGCTGGAAGGGGTGTTTGGCAGTGAAGAAGGTGTCCGGCTACTTCCAACAAAGATTGGGCAAGATTTGATGAGGCAACGAAAGTTGCTGCAGCCCGTGGAGGACGACGAGGAGACGAGAGCTCACCGGATGGGGACCTTGACCCAGCCGTTGGCGAAGGCGATGGCGAGGATGACGAAGGGGGTGGACATGCCGAAGATGATGATGTAGGGCAGGGGCGTCATCATGGGGTTCTCACCCTTCCTCTCCCCCGCTGTCTGCCAGTACCTGCAGCATTATCCACACGAATGAACCACATGCACTCTTCTTTGTACCACACAGGACCGAGAGAAAATAAAATGCAGAGTTGCGTAAACTCATCAGTAGAGTTGAGCTGCCTTGGTTGCTTACTGCTCTGGTTCCTGTTCTCTGGTGATGAACTTCTTGCCGTCAGGCTTCGTCTCCCCATCCCCACCTCCACCTGCGTCGTACATCACTTAAATCTTGCATCACAGAAATATATAACATAAGAGAATTGAGGAGGAATCCTACCGAGCTGCGCATAAATTCTGGAGCGCTTGCTCACGGCGACGCGATCACAGAGCAAACTGGCACCTTTCTTCAATGGCGGCGGGGTGGCGTAGGCGTTGGCGCCACTGCCGACGGCGAGGAGGGAGGGAGCAACCTTCATTGTTGGATGGGTCGGTCGTGTGGAGGAGAAAAAGAGCCGTCCTGCCTCATGCACGTCGCATGATAGTATTACACTCCTCAGGAACAGGAGAGTTGGATAGGGTGAGTGGCTGAGTGAGTGCTACCCTGGCTCATTCTCTTCCATAGCACAGGCAAAGGGTCACAGGTTGTGGCAGCGTGGTCCAGCCATATGCTTCCACGTCAGGTCAAGTCCCATCCATTTGACGGCTCTGCCACTTTGACATCACAATTCAGAAAAGTCTCTGATGTTTAGCTACCCTGACAGCAAGTTAAAGCCTGAAACGAGTAGTAAAGTTCCCGAACCATCTGACCGCAGGAATTCTTTTGAATAATCCACTTAAAATGGTCGATCAAAACCTGGCATAGAGATTACAGCAAAAACTATCTGCGCCAAACGGTCGGGCAATAAACCTTTGTGGCAGCAGAGCCACCCTTCCGTAGGGCGATTTGACACACTTGTAAGCCACAAGGAGCTAACTACATTTAAGTTGCACAATAAAATGACGGCGCTAAGCCACGTCAGGCTGTCGCCGAACCATCGGATGACAGCTTGGTGCCATGTTTCAAATCTTTAATTCGCCCGTCGAGGAGTAGCCTCAGAAATCAGAAATTGCTGAACCTACCTCCGAGCCATGGATGAGGGAGGAGACATATCATATATTGGGTGATTTAGTTCAAGACCAATGTAGGCATCTCTATAATCAAGCATTTAGGAAAAGGGTGGAAAGTTATAAATTGCGCCATGAAAAGCTAACATATATCTTAGAGTGACACCGAATGGAGTAGCATATAGAAAATTCCTCCAATTATCTCAGGGTTCAGAAAAATGAAGTACTACGATCTACAGCCGGTTTCAGTCATAGGTGGTCAGGGACGAGGAGACATCAAAGGTGCCAGAATTAACCAAGGCCCAGATCCCACTCAGTAGTAGGTCTTCTTGTTCTTGTTTGCCTTCCACTGCTTCAGCATGTACCCCACTGCCTCATCAAGCGGTGCTCTCCGGTTCTCCTTGAAGTTCCACAACACAGGTATGGGATACCTGCCGCTGGGGTTGTATTCATTCATTTCACCAAGGGCCTTAACGACAACGTCGTGGGCCTCCTTACCCAATTCTTCCTTCAGAGCTTGCAGCTTCTCATCATCTTCCCGAACTATTTCCTGCACCATCGAGTTAGAGGCTGCAAACATATTCATGCTGGTCCTACACATTTGGATTTCAGTCTAATAGATGTGGTCTGGCACCTAGTTTTTAGAAAAGAGGAATAGTGATGCAAAGTGTAACAAGTACTTATGTTTACACATTAAAGCAATCAGATTCAGATGCTGTTGTTACTAGATAACATAGAAGTATGAAGAAAATGGTGCTGAGTTATAACTGAGGGTAGGACAGTATATGTAAGCACAGGTATTTAGTAAGCCAACTTCATGAACCCATAATTATAATTGTAGATATAGGGATTACGTTGGTGCAATTTCAAAGTTATTTCACTATGGTTAAATTCGGTAAACTTAAACCGAAATCAGGAAGAATAAAAATCTCAAATAAATTAATGCAGTAACAGCTACAGTGAAACAGCTATCTAAATTTTGAGTCACTTGAACAATTTTCTGGAAATGCTACCCACAAAATAATTAATGATATTCATAATTTCTTAATTTACATTCAAGAGAGTGTATCGCCCATCTATTTTTTTCCAACAGAGCAGCATTGTGATACTCATATGTCAATATCATACCAAAATTACAGTAGCTGACATATGTTTACCAAAAGAAAAAAAGCTTACAGTTGATAATTATCAGTTAGTCCAACAATGCTTCCATTATTGGAACAAGGTCTCACGTCAGCAATTCAATGCATTGGGTTGAAATTCTATATTGTTTTTCTTTGGACAATTGGACTATGACCAACAAATTCACAGCAATAATGAACTCACATGCAATAAAACTGGGCCAGTAGACCATCTCAAGCAGTATAAGTTGTAACCCTAAAAGAAGTAGTATAAGTAAAATAAGGTTTACCTTGGTCTGTCCATCAACATCAATAACTTTGAAGGGATGCCATTCTGGTTGTCTGATCTCATGTTCCCATTTTGAGCACAGAAGTGCCAATTTCCCTTCTAAATCATATTTTGCTCCTTTTGTGGTAACATCTTTTGCTGTTTTCTCTTTGCATGCAGCAAGAAAAGCTTTTTGATCAAGCTCACCCATTCTTTTGACTCCGATAGTGGATCGAGTTCCTGACCTCTGTTGGAGGCCCTACATAGCGAGTAATTTGTTCGCAGAAATGGATGACTGACTATATTAGGTATCACAACCAACAGCAAATTAAGAATTGCAATAGACGTTATACATACATTTATAAGTTCTTTCTTGGCTTGTTCAAGCTCATCATTGGTCCTTCGTTCCACAATAATAAGGGCCTGGTTAGCAGATTCCATATCGTCAAGCTGTTCATCTTTCTCTTTCAGCTCTTCAGAAATCTTATTGAGCTCACTTGATGTTGCATCTGCCTCAGCACCCATGTGCTTCATCACCTCTAACTTCCCTCTCAGCTGTGCTAATTCCATCTCAAGATTCTGTTTAGAAGTTAAGTCCTTTTCCAATTTGCATTGCCTCCTGAAAGCATCTTCTTTTTCTTGCTGCAATTTTCAGGCAGTGAGACGATGCAGTTTCACCAAATACCAGACACATAGAAAATGTGTCAAAGCAATACCTCATGTTTCTCAACAAGTTGCATGAGTTCCTCATCTGCCTTCTTTTGCTTTAAGGTCGCTAAATTAAGACGAACATTCTCTTTTGCATTCTATGAGAGTTTTGAACAGCATACATAAGTTCAAATTCAGTTCATTAGAGATACAACACAAGAAAGTTGTTTTATTGTTCTTAGCCTTTGGAACATCAAATAGTATTGGAGAAGACAAGGAAAGTTACCTTTTCTTTCTCTGCTTCAACTTTTGCTCTGTCGACATTACTTTTTGTAGCCAACTCTTCAAGTTGCTTACATCTCTGGTCGATTTCTTTTCTCCTGGTCTTCAGCTCTTGATGCAATCTTCGATTATCACCAATTATTTTCCTAGAAGTCTCACGAGCATCTTGCTGCATCTTTCTTATCTCTGGTCATCAGAGGGAAAAACAAACTCAGTAAGTTCAGTGAGCACAAGATGATATTACGCTGCAAACAATATAGTTAGTCATGCAGAATATATTTTGCACATCCACATGTGTAGAAAACAAGATCATTTAGTATGCAATATACTATAAAAACATGCGGCACCAAAATATATGTATGTACTTTCGTTATGTTCTTCAACCAATAGATCTTTCTCCTTCATCATCCTATCAAGTTTCAGAGCATTTTGATTGTTCTTCAGCTCCAGTACTTGCAAATGTTTATTCTTCTCTTCCATTTGGTGAGCAAAATGAGCGACACGCCTGTCACCCTCACGTTCCTGGTCACCAATACTTTTAAGAACTCCGATTTTTCTTAAATGCTCTCCTATTGTCCCAGGAGAGTTATAATCATCAGATCTTGCAAGCCATCCATAAAGATCATCCTTTCTACAGTTTCTTTTGTTCCAATCAGTCTTACTGTACTGCTCCACTGTGAAATGCTTTTCAAAAGCTAATGCATCCTTCAGTCCAGTCCAGTCTTCAGCAAACTTGACGATGGAGTGATCTATTTGGCCCTTGGAATTCCAAAGAATAGTGACTTGGCGTGGTCTGAACCGTGATAACTGTGATCTTAGCCTATCCTCGCTTTCCCCGACAAAACTTTCATCCTTCAACTCAGTTGGTACATTAACCAGAATACCCATCCATGGCCATACAAACTTCTCTTCTTCATTCTTCGGAGGCTTATACTCCACGATGGCAAGTTGTAATGATGGTTCCAGTGAGCTTCCCAAATCATTCTTCACATACTCAGCAAGTGCTAGGTGTGCTGCCCTCAACCTGGCCTTGCGCTTAGAAGCAGCCCCTATTCCTGAGGCATGCTGCAGAAGATCCTTGCCGTTGTAATTCTGCTTCATTTTTCCCAGGCAGAAAGGGCATCGGAAGGTTTTCTCACCATGCTTCACTTTCATTTTTCCGGCCTGCAGTTGAGCGTAAATCTTGTCCTTGTACTCATCAATCTCTGAATCACTAACCTCAGATTCTTCTCCAGAGCTATGCTCCATTGGATTTGGAAGCAGGGGGGAGAAAATACCCTGAGGATGAACACATAAAAAAGCAGTAAGTCACTGTTAGCAACTGATCTTGAAGTGGCTCATATTGGTAAAACAACATAGCCAGTTACATTCAATAGCTATTCTAGAGACATTGAAGTTTGATCTAAGGGCAACAGGTGCTTATAGACAGTTCTCTTGCCACGTTAGAGAGTGAAGATGCCAAAAGTTAAGCACCAAGGCTTAGTTAAGCATTGATGCTTGTATAGTTGTATGTCTCTTTTGAGACATCCGATAAAATTGGAACCATAAAGAGAATCATTGATGCTTGTATGGGTCCTAGGAGTATGTAGCTACCTGTAAGAAGAGGTGATTTCATTGGTTAGCTTCATAAGTACCAGCTTAATTATGTGGTTTAGTCTCTCACTACTTTAGCAACTATTTAATCACAACTTGCATTGGAGATGGCCTAACAATCCTAAGCAGTTGAGGAAGTTTACCAATTTAGAATTACTTCCTATTCCATTGTAGGCTGTGAATATTGATGAGATTGAACAGCCCACACTTCCTTCAGAGGCACATAAATCCTTATACTAATTAAGAAAGGGAAAAATATTAGAAGTATCTAAATTGATCAGAAGAAAACAAACAAAACCCTATATAAAAATTTATAAGATAAAGATGCAAACAGGCTGACAGAGAAACCGGGCCTACATATGTCTCTATGATGTGCAAGAACTTGGGGTTGTAGGTATATTAGTTTCACAGAGTTCCTCTTTCCATCCAATTTTAGGTTTGTCTGAATTGCCTTGTGTCGTAGGCATCCTATTTAACCACAACAAAACACAAAAGAATCAATCATACCCTTCAGTTGGCATTACCTATTTTATCAGAAGAAAGAGTACTCAAACTGAATCATACTAGTAAATTTTGTGGTTTTGAGTTGAATTTATGTGCAACAAATGGAGGCATATATTATGTTCAATCTATTCCATGTTACAATATGGATGAAATCTACAATTTGGTTTCTTAAAACTGACAGCTTTCCTTGCAGTTTACAACCCTAATCAGTAACCACAATATGGCCAATAGCAATACGATTTTCCACCTCAAAATTGTCCCAACATGCAACTAGTTTCGGCTAATTTGTGGATACTATCCCATCAAGATACGTACAGAACACTTCAACATACACTGTATTTTGTAGCAAAGAAAAGGTAGTATGATTATTTCCCAAGTGACCAATATTTTTCTTGAAAAAATATGTTTGCAACGTCCCAAGAAATTCTCGAATAATAACAATTAGCAAGTGCTGTCCACATGGATCATGGATGGGTACCAGGAAGAATCAATCAGCCAACGAACGACCCACATTTCCTTTAGAGACACATAAATCCTTACACTAATTAGGAAAAGGGAAGATAATAGAAATATATAAATTGAACAGAAGAAAACAAACAAAAACCTATCCACAAAATAAATAATAAAAAAGGACCAAGTCGACCCAGCTGTGCGGATTTCCTCTCCGTTTAGAATATTTTTATTTACACCCAGTGGGGGATTTAGTTGAATCCCCAATGAATTTGCAAAATAAGCATGGATGGATGGATTAAACTAGTATTTAGTAAGATTACCACGCAGCAAAGGAATCCGCAGCTCAACGGAGAGAGGGATTGATTTGGACTTAGGTTGATCGCTGCCATAGCAAAGAACGAAATTAAAACCCCAAGAACAAAAGAAACTCTGAAGTATACATCTGATCAAAGCCAGTTGAACCCCCATTTTTCTTGGAAAATAAGCATGTGTGGATGGATTACCACGCAGCAACGAAATCGGCAACTAACTCTGAACAATGCAACCAACAAGACGATCAAGCTAGGGTTCCTTACCAAGAAAAAGAAGGAACTAATCCACGCCAGTCCAGTAGAGCCAGTGCTCCGTCGCCGTCGGCACGGAAATGTGGGGAATTTGGGGAGAAATCAGAGGAGGAACATTGGAGACGGTGGGGTTTCGGGGACTTCTGATGGGGTTTTGTCTGACACCACACCAGTACAAGAAGGGTGTACTTCACGTCGCAGCACATCCGCACAGGGCACAGCACGCCATCTCGACCTTTTCTGGACCATTCAACTACTCACAAGTTCATAACCCATGTCATGTTGAGGCGAGAGAGTTGTTTGTTGGTTTGTAGTATTGATTAATTATTAGCTTTTATGGTTAAGGTACCGACGACGTATAGTATAGTATCCCGTATACGAGGACGTATCCGATAAGGATTCTCAGGAGATAAGGTAATCTCTGAAAGGAGGAAGGACACCTTTTAAACTAGGAAGTCAATCCCGATGTTTAAGGAAGCCAAAGTTCTACTCGGGTATAAGTCCATATCCGGTACGACTCAGGGAGCCCCCTACAAAAAGATCAGCAATCCCATAGGGGAGGACAGGTCTTTCAAGTCCCAGAAGGTTTTTCAGGTTCTCCAAAACCTAGAAGACAAGTTAGATCCAGGAGCCCTAGCGATCTCCCACGAGAAGACTCGCCGCCTCGAAGAAATCAAGGCCCGCGGAACTGATCGTATTAGTCTCCAATTAGATCTAGGGTAACCACTAACAGACACATCCCTTGTAAGACACATCTTTGATCAATATATACGAACATGACGTAGGGTTATTATTCTGAGGGAGACCCGAATCTGTATAAAAAGGGCGTTTCTTTACTGTCAGATCTCTTGGCCTTGTGCCCTAGCGGTCCCTATCCCTCATACATACTCATTCCACGAATACCGTAAGATCAGCGGTTTACCGATCGTCGACAGATGGCGCCGACCGTGGGAACCTCTTCGGCTCACAACTCTGGCCAGATAGATCTGTACCCGATATCTGACCGCGTAGATCTTGGAGAATGTGCCCCTGGCGAGTACTCGGATTACGAAGCTGATGACTTCAGAACCGAGTGCACCAGGGCCTTCGGAGGAGCGTTGGTGCTAACCGACGATTCCCAGGCAGGAGCGACCAGCCCGATGTCCGGACTGTCGCCTGCAACGTCTGATCGACCAAACGATCAAGATCTCAATCACAGTATCTCTCCCGATGGAGTGAAACTACACCTCATCTAATCCAGACCCTCGAGTGGTTCTCGCGATTCATGATGGTCGGGAAAGATCTCGAGGACCCGGATCAGCATGGGGGGCTCACAACATCGAAGCCCGACGGCTACTCCCCGCAGGAACGGGAATATGTCATCTTAGGACGCCCAACTCTAGCCAAGTTTATGGCAGCAACGCACTACGCCTATCAGTGCATGAAGATGCCCGGGCCGAAGGGTGTCCTCACAATAAAGAGCTCCCCTGGGGAAGCATTACTCTGCGACAAGCGTAGCCTCGACCTCGCAGAAAAGCATCAACTCTCAAGCAGGGAAGCAGACTCCGACGCCACTGCGTGCACCCCCGCGTCAGCAAGAGCTCCACCGCAACTACGAGTGACGACTTCGGAAAACGCCCCCTCCAAGTCGGAGAGTAGGTTCTATGACTAGTTTGGAACTGGGGCAAAAAGGGCTTTCTCCTCAGCAGGACAACGGCTCCACAGGAGAAGTCGCTCGATCCAGGTCGCTTGAGTTAGCAGTAAAGAGATAGTCAAGTCCCCTTAGAGAGTTCCTCGTGTAAGCACCTTCGGTAAGATCGCACAGTCATTACCCCTCCGACCGCCAGTCCGTCTCAGGTTGCGCCAGCTCCAGCCTCAATTCATCAAGCTACGAACAAGCCGATGATAAGACGCTCTGGGCGCTGTCGC
The DNA here is from genome assembly GCA_019208055.1 of Stipa capillata. NCBI lineage: Eukaryota > Viridiplantae > Streptophyta > Magnoliopsida > Poales > Poaceae > Stipa > Stipa capillata. Next base: position 79,167 of record JAGXJF010003367.1, read on the forward strand.
CTAGCACGCGCACTCGACAAGCTTTTTCAGCGGGTCACGACAAGAGCACGAGAGTTTCTGGAGCAACCAACGACAACTCGAGAGGAGGAGGTGATGTTTTTTACTTCTAGTTTTTTCTAGCAGTTTTTTCTTACAGTAACTTATAAATGATGCTTCAGTCAGTTCATAATTTTTTAAATATCAAGTTTCTAGTTTGATATTTATTTTTTCAGACTGTCTATCCGAGAAACTTCTCGAATAAGACAGTCGGGGACTGGATAAGTATGTGGCATCAAGCAAAAAACTGGCGTACACATGCACGTACCGACAACCCAACCTAAGCAAAGGGAAAAGGGTTCCGCGCTGCAACCGTCTAAGATGAGAGGAAAGCCCCTTAACGTGTCTACAGGTGACAGGGGAAGCCACTGAGCCCCTCACCTGACTAGACCTAAGGCCTGGCCGACCAAACTCCTCGGTTCCCGCAGCAAGGTTCCCCGACTCCGAGTAAGGGAAGAAGAGAAGGTACAAGTATAACTAGGCCAACAAAATCGTATGCTTACCGGCCACCCCGACTACTTTGAACAGAAGGAGTCCCGGATAGAGTGCAATGTCGTCAGAGCAAGGGTTACGAGAGGTTCACTAACTAGCATCCAATACCCCTTCGACAACGCGGGTTGCTGCTATGGCTATGACAGACTGTACGAAGACCCCTTATCGCGTTTATTGATGACGAGGAGCCTCTGAGACCTCCATCCGACTAAACCTAAAGCCTAGTCAATCGCAGTCAGCGGCATACGGTGCAACTCGTAAGCCTAAGTTAAGGAAGGTGGACGCGAAGTCTGACTAAATCCTCGAGAACCTTTGCATCCGACAACATTCACAATGCAAGTTAATTTTGAAAATGATCAACTTTGGAAAAATAAAACACACATATTAAGCACAGTTACTAATCAAAAAGTGTTAAGTCAGTTTAGCAGGCTATCTGCATTCAGCCATTCGAGACCTCTTCGCCTCGAAGTCGGTTCCCCGCTCCTGCTCTGACCGGACCAATCGCTCCTCTAGATCCCGGACGAAGCGAGCAAAAAGGTAAAATGTTAGTTTCAGTAAAGGCAAATTACGACTAACGTTTTTGGTTGTTGATTATATCTAGAAGCACCGCGACCGGGGGCTAGACCTTTGCTCAAGTCGGATGACAGGCGTCCTGAGCTGGGGGCTCCACAGCCGACTAGCCCTATGCCGGAACTGACTTCACTAACCGAAGAATGCCTGCAGTATGCACTGCAGATTGACTTCCTGGCCACGGATAACGTGGCCGAGTATGAGGGTTTGCTTGCCGGTCTCCGAGTTGCGTTCGCGCTTGGTATCCGTCGCCTACTCGTGAGCGGGGATTCACAGCTGGTAGCGAGACAAGTGTCCAAGGAATATCAGACCTTAGACCAGAACATGGCAGCTAGCAGAGGTGAGGAAGCCAGAGAAGAAATTCATCGGGCTCGAAGTACGGTACATCCTAAGAAAGGATAACTGTCGAGCCGATAGTCTTACCCGCCTGGCGTTCTCACAATCTCTATGTCCACCCGGGACCTTTGCAAAAAGGATTTCGACGCCGTCCATAGCTTCTAACAAACCTGTAGACGAAGGAATGGCCACCCTCAGAACAGAGCACCATTCAAGGACATCACCAGGTATTGACGCTCCAAGGGGAGTGGCAGGTCGACTCGTTGCTCCCCCCGATCCTGAGGATTCATGGATAGAGCCCATCCACAGGTACCTTCTCGATCAGACTACTCTTGAGGATGATACACTAACCGAGCAGCTTGCCCGACGCGCCAGGATGTACTCCCTGGTCGACGGAGTCCTCTACCGAAGAGGAACTCATGGAGTGCTCTGCGGTGTATACCTCAGAAGCAGGGTACAGAGTTACTCGAGGAAATCCTTGGAGGGGTGTGCGGGGTACATGCATCTTTTCGAACCCTGGTCGAAAAGGCCTTTAGACAAGAATTCTATTGGCTGACAGCTCTCCGTGACGCGAGCGATTTGGTGGAGCGATGCTGTCAGTGCTAATTTCACGGTAGACGCATTCACCAGCCCGCCCAAGCATTGCAGACGATTCCCTTGTCGTGGCCTTTCACGACATGGGGCCTGGATATCCTGGGGCCCTTCCCAGTCTCGTCCCGGGGGCTACAAGTTGCTGTTCGTCGCAATTGACAAGCGCGCTGCGGTTTCACTAAACGTCAGCCATACAGTAGCGCAGGAAAAGGAAAGATTATTCATCACCACGCAAAAATTCCGCCATGACGGTTCGGTTTCCCAGAAATCTACCAAGCGAACGCGTGTCTGTGGTTAACGGATCATATTAAACCAAAGGTGCTTTACGGGCAAGCCGGCCCAGAAAAATGCCTTGGACTATTCGGAGGTTTATCCCGACCAAAAATATCACGACTACCCGGTAGAGATATTACCTACTCGGGAACGTTGTCAGCAAAAGTACTCGAAGTCGCCTACCCGGAGTTGCTTCCCGACAAGGGCAGATTTCCTACAGAACAGTCATGACCTCATTTCACGTATTGATGGGGAGTTTGACGATGTATAGTATAGTATCCCGTATATGAGGATGTATCCGATAAGGATTCCCAGGAGATAAGGTAACCCCCCGAAAGGAGGAAGGACACTCCTTAAACTAGGAAGTCAATCCCGACGTTTAAGGAAGTTAGAGTTCTACTCGGACATAAGTTCATGTTTGGTACGACTCGGGGAGCCCCCTATAAAAGGATCAGCAATCCCATAGGGGAGGACAGGTCTTTCAAGTCCCAGAAGGTCTTTCAGGTTCTCAAAAAGCTAGAAGACAAGTTAGATCCAGGAGCCCTAGCGATCTCCCACGAGAAGACCCGTCGCCTCGAAGGAATCAAACCCCGCGAAACTGATCGTATTAGTCTCCGATTAAGCCTAGGGTAGCCACTAACAGACACATCTCTTGTAAGACACATCTTTGATCAATTTATACGAATATGACGTAGGGTTATTATCCTGAGGAAGGCCCGAACTTATATAAAAAAGGTGTTTCCTTACTGTCAGATCTCTTGGTCTTGTGCCCTACCAGTCCCTACCCCTTATATATACTTATTCCACGAATACCGTAAGATCGGCGGTTTGATCTGACTGCATTTAAACCTTTGCAATTTTCCAACACTTTGTTTCAACTAGTGCTTTACGAATTCCTATGAATTTTCTAAATTAAAATAAACCATATTAGTTTCATCGTATTTTTGAAGAAAGAGTGGTGAGACATCCGGTAAGCTAACCATCCGAGTATCGGTTGGTTCTCTACCTCACCTATTTAAGCCCCAGCACATACCGTTCTACGCACATCTTAAACTCGGTCATCCCCAAAACCTTCATGCCATTGTCTATCTCGGCTTAGCCATCCCAATTTTGTCATCACTGTCAAGGGCCGTAGAGATTCACCACTTTAGTTTGCTTCGTCCGATGAGTCTCCTAACCTTTGTTCGAATAAGCTCGAATTCGACTCAACAAGGCTCAGATTTTCCTATGTATCAGTTGTTAGTACTAATCAATAATGTTTTGGTATTCTCTACGAGTAAGCTAAGCAATAAAGAACTTTATGATCCTCTTGTAGTCCACTCTATCCACATGGACCCACTTCATTTCCCATGCCCAACAACATTATCCGTTTTTAATGTAAAATTAAATATTGTGGTTCTTCTCTTCCTACTCACTCCTCATAGCTAAGTAGCAATTTTACCAGAAGTCTGCTCGAGAGCCTCTATTCTAATTTATTTGTTGTTTGTTTCTTTGTGAGCTCAAGAACACAATTTATATTCTTTGTGTTCTTCTTTGGTTGTCATGCGCATCGGTTGGGCTATTGCAGAATGGACCGTTAGCGATTCGATTGATGTGCTATAGCACGTCTGGCACGTTACCTTTCTAGCTATTCTTCCCGCTATAGCCTAGGCACTACTTTACGTCTTGTGCATGAGTTAGTTGGGCACACACGCATCCATTGTACCTTGTATAAATACTTGTGAATAGAATTTATACAGGTGGGGTGCAAATCATTCTCTCGCTGTTGTTCTAAATGGTATCAGATGTTAGATCCTAATTCTCTCCAACTCTTCCGCTGCCTCATCACCACCTCTCCACTTTTCGCCACCATGAGTGACATCTCCTCCGAGCCCTCTTCCCCTCCGGCCACGGTCGTTCAAGTCGAGACAACTCCTCTCCCTTCCCACCAAATTCAGCTCATCAACATCATGACCCATGTTCCCATTGTCCTTGATCTCGAGGAGTGCAACTAGGGCCAATGGTCTCAATTCTTCAAGGTGGTCTTCAGCAAGTTTGGCCTTGCCGACCACGTCAACGACACTACTGCTGCCCGCGTGGATTTGGATTGGGTGTAGATTGATTTTCAATCGTATCGTGATTCCATACCACGCTCTCCAGCGAGATCCTCACCATCGTCCAGAGCTCCAAGGACATCCCCTATTCCCTTTGGCGGAGCATTCAGTGCGCTCCGTCTACCTCAGCGTCGAGTTTTGGAGCTTCTACCAAGGTGATCTCTTGATGCTTGCTTATTGTGTTGGTGCTAATCTTGTTACAAGGTTTGGTTTAGGTGTTGCATTAGTCATTAGCCCTATGCATTAGTTGAGTAGTTAGCTTGTACGTGCATGTGTTTGCATGTGTTAGGGATTACTCATGTCGAGTGTTTAGGCGTCGTAGCTCATATTTGTTTTCTGTAATAGCTATGCATTTGCACGTTGTGTTTGGCCCGAGTCGTACGTGTTTGCGATGAGGCCGGAGTGTGTGTTGAGTGGCCACGCCTGGCATGACGTGGGATGGCACGTTCTGAATGCGAGGCATGGCGTAGGAGTCAGACGCTATTGTTAGCGATCCTTGCATGTAGCTAAGTATAAATAGAGAAGAAAACAGAAAACGCTGCGGTTGGTTACGCGGCACAAAATCTCCTGTGTTTTGTGTTCGTCTGTCGCCTGAGCTCGTGTCCGCCGAGTTCTCCGTGTGTGTCCACTGTCGCGTGTGTACTCGATCCGGCCTCAGAACCAACATTTGGTATCAAAGCCACGGTGTTGTGGAGGCGATCGACGTTGGGAGGTGTTCGGCGAGTGATTGCGGAGGTGTGTGGCGGTGTTGATGGGAGATAAGTCTCCTGAGAAGAGCGGCGGCAAGTACCAGCCCCCGGCTTTGAGGAAACAGAAGAAGGACGGCAGTGGTGACAGCTCATTGATGGAAGGAGCCGTCGTCGTCAGAACCGCGCCGAGGGGCAATGTGCTCATGCAGTATCCGCAGCTCACCGACACCAACTACGGCTTGTGGTCCGTGAAGATGAAGATCCTGATGCGCTCGCTCGGCGTCTGGGTGGCGATTGAGGGCAATGGTGAGGTCGGTGAAGAAAGAGACCAGGGCGCCTTCGCTGCGATCTCCCAGTCGGTCCCCGATCATGTGATAATGGCCGTCGCGGAGTTCGGCACGGCGAAGGAAGCATGGGATGATGGGAGGCGATTCGGCACATGCGCGTCGGTGAGGACAGCGTCAAGCAGGCATGGGCGCGGCAACTAAAGAGGCAGTTCGATCGCTTGCTGATGGGCGATGGCGAGACGATCCCTGAGTTCGCACAGAAACTCACCACGCTGGTGGGCGAGATTCGGTCCCTCGGCGTCGACCTGAAGGACGAGGCCATCATCGAGCAGCTGTTCAGCGCTGTACCAGATCGCTTCGCAGACATCGTCAACACCATCGAGCAATTTGGCGACGTCAAGACCATGTCCGCTGTGGAGGCGACCGGGCAGATGACCGCCTATGAGGAGAACCAGCGCGGGCGACGCCGCGACCGCGGTGATGGTGAAGGCGACCAACTGATACTAGTGTCGCGCACACAGCTGCAGGCTCTGATCCTGAAAGAAAAGAAGAATAGGGAGGGGTCCAGCAGCGGCAACACGAACGGCGGTGGCCGTGTCCGAGACGACGACAAGAAGAAGAAACGCGGCAAGTTCAACAAGTCGAAGATTACGTGCTTCGAGTGTGGCGAGAAAGGCCACTTCGCCTCTGAGTGCGAGGAGCAAAAGAAAGAGAAGGTGCTTCTCACCGGTGCCGACGTCGACGACGAGCCGACGTTGCTAATGGCCATGGCATGTGAGCTCACGCCAGTGGTGGAGCACGCCGCGGACATCGTCAAGCCAATGGAGATGGAGGCAGAGGGTGGGCATGCACTGGGCAGCGAGTCCTTCGCGCCCTCTGATGCATCCATGGAGATGAAGCTAACCGCAGAGGCTGAGGCCGAGCGGCTGCGCGGCGAGCTGGCCGCAGCCAAGGTGAAGCTGCACGCAATGTCTGATGAGTACATGACAGAGGTGGAGGAGACAGCAGCCCTGAGTCGTGACAGTGAGTACGCGCTCCTGCTCGAGTGCGTGTGCACGTCAGAGGAGGACGCGAACCAAGCGCGTGAGGAGAATGCCAAGTTGCTGGAGGTGCAGCGTGTGCTCCGCGAAGAGAATGACGGGCTGCGTGACCTTGTAAAGAAAGCAACAGCAGAAGCCATGCGAGCAAGTGCAGCAACGCGTGTGACGACGCCGGTGGCAGCAATACTGCTAGCGGCCATGACGGCAGTAGCCACCGGCAATACTGCTAGCGGCCATGACGGCAGTAGAAACGTCGTCGGCAATGGCAACGGCGCCGGCGGACACGGCGCTGGCCGCGTCAACACTGGGTGTGAAGGAGCTGGGAGTGCAGCTCAAGGAGAAGAAGAGACCTCACTTGGATGTGCAGGACATGGACGAGCCGAGTGAGCTCGTGCAGTTCGTGGAGAAGAACATCGACGTCCTCATGTTGAACGAGGAGAACTTCAAACCTGAGCTGTGCAAGGATGGATCAGGCCACATCGACAATGATGCATGGTGGCTTGATAGTGGTGCTAGCAACCACATGACTAGCTCACGGTGCAAATTCAAGGAGATAGATGAAAGCATCCGTGGCCGTGTGAAGCTCGGAGATGGCTCTACAGCTCTGATTGAAGGGAAAGGATCAGTCTATGTTGAATGCAAGAGTGGTGAGCAACTGCATCTGACCGAGGTATACTTTGTGCCAAGTTTATCCTGTAACATAATTAGTCTTGGCAAGTTGTCAGAGGATGGCAGTCGAATTGTGCTGGACGGCACATTCCTATGGATTGGAGACAGGTCTAGGAAGGTGCAGATGAAGGTGAAGAGATCACCTAACCGGCTGTACAAGGTGCTACTCAAGACGTCAATTGGGGCTGTGCCTGTGCACATGTCACTAAAGAAGCAGAGTCGAGAAGCCATGACAGTCCAGCAGCAGCAGCAGTTCGACATGGGAACACCACCGGGGAGTGGTGGTCATGCCGACAGCGGCATGAGCTTGTTAGAACTGCCCACGACGACAAAAGCAACGAGGCCAGGTGGTGCAAGCGACAGAGGTGCCGACGTTGAGCCGGCATGAAGGTGTTCTGTACGCAAAGAAATAAGTTGAGTAGCAAGATTAGGGAGGTGATTGTTGGTGCTAATCTTGTTACAAGGATTGGTTCAGGTGTTGCATTAGTCATTAGCCCTATGCATTAGTTGAGTAGTTAGCTTGTACGAGTGCATGTGTTTGCATGTGTTAGGGATTACTCATGTCGAGTGTTTAGGCGTCGTAGCTCATATTTGTTTTCTGTAATAGCTATGCATTTGCACGTTGTGTTTGGCCCGAGTCGTACGCGTTTGCGACGAGGCCGGAGTGTGTGTTGAGTGGCCACGCCTGGCATGACGTGGGATGGCACGTTCTGAATGCGAGGCGTGGCCTATCGTTAGCGATCATTGTATGTAGCTAAGTATAAATAGAGAAGAAAACAGAAAATGCTGCGGTTGGTTATGCCGAACAAAATCTCCTGTATTTTGTGTTCGTCTGTCGCCTGAGCTCGTGTCCGCCGAGTTCTCCGCGTGTGTCCACTATCGCGTGTGAACTCGATCCGGCCTCAGAACCAACATATTGCACCAAGCTGAAGACAATGGCGGACGGCCCCCGTGACCTCGGCTCCACTGTTGAAGATTGGGACTTGGCCGGTGCTCAACCTCCTCCGCGGTCTCAACCCGCGCTTCCATCATGTGATTAATCACATCACCATGTTGACTCCTCTGCCGTCCTTCTTGCACGTTTGCTCCTACCTCCTGCTTGAGGAGCGCCGCATCGCTAAGGGCACCAAATTGCAGGCAGCCTTGGTTATGTTCGCGTAGGTCCCCATCCACGGTGCGAGCTTCCCCGCTACACTCCCCGGCTACCACGCGTCCCCACCCACCACCAGTGACCCGACACATTCGGGGTCGTCCTCCTCTCCCGGTTGACCGAGCGGCAAGAAGAAATCCAAGGCGAAGAAGGCGTCCTCTAGCGGCTCCGACAGCTCCAGCGGCTCGGAATCAACCTCTGCCTAGCGTCCCCCGACCCACCGTTTCCAAGTGTGGCCTGTGAACTGGTGCGAGGATCCGCAGGCCTTCGTGAAGTTTCCTGCATACCCCCACGTGTCTGACGTACTCGTCTACCTCGCCGACACCATCATGGGACCCTCATCGCCGCGCTCAACACGATGTGGCTCTAGCAGCGTGGCAACGGCAGTGATTGGTACATGGATACTGGTTCTTCTTTGCACATGGGCTCCAAAGCTTGTATGATCGGCTACCCTCTCCTCACATCGTTGTGGGCAATGGATCTCTTCGCCCCATTGCTCACTCCAGTCATCCCTACCACCACCAAACCCCTTCACCTTAACAACATTATCATCTCCCCCTCACTAGCATCGGGTAGGGACCCACATGACACATGTGTGTCCACCTCGGCTCGGTCACCCACAGCTGCAGCTCCGGACCTCCATGTCGGCTCATTTGCTCATGGTTCGGTATACCCCATGGTGACACGCACATGCTAGGTTCTGCAAGCCCAATCCATGGTAAGCTTATCTCGCAGCTGCAGCATCCATCTCACAGCTAGGTTCTTCCTGTGCCAGTGATCCTACGCCGAGGGTCTTCTCTAGCAAGCTGGCATGAGTGCATGCACACCGGCCATGACTCTGGTCGACACCAGCCCCAAGCTCTCCTCGGACCGGTGCGCCGCTGCTGGATCCTTCTGCATAAAAAACTGCAGGATCTGACGATAATGCGCCCCAACATCTCGTACTCTGTCCAACAGGTGTGCCTTCACATGCATGACCTGAGGGACTTTCATATGGCGCTTGTCAAGAGGGTGCTTTGCTACATTCACAACACGACCACCCTTGGGCTTTGTATGCATCCATCGACTACACTAGACATCAACGCCTACTCTGATGCAGACTGGGCGGGCTGCTCGGACACAAGGCGATCAACTTCTAACTATTGTGGCTACCTCAGAAACTCTCTTGTGGCATGGTCCTCCAAGCGGCAGCCTACTGTTTCACACTCAAGCACCAAAGCGGAGTATCGGGCCATGGCAAATGCCATGGTTGAGTATTGCTGGCTCTGCCAACTTATCACCAAACTTGATTGTCCGATCACCAAGGCCACAGTGGTTTATTGCGACAACATGTCCGCGGTGTATATGTCGGCGAACCCAGTTCACCACCAACGCACGAAGCACATCAAGCTCGTCATACACTTTGTTCGTGAGAAGGTGGCCTTGGCCAGTTTCAGGTGCTGAACGTCCCAACAAGTCACCAATTTGCTAATGTGATGACAAAAGGCCTGCCAAAGCTATGTGTTCAGAGAATTTCGATATAGTTTGTGCATTGACACCACCGACGCTCAAACTGCACAGGGTTGTTTGCGATTTGATTGATATACTGTAGCACATCCGGCACGTTACCTTTCTAGCTATTCTACCCGCTATAGCCTAGGCACTACTTCATGTCTTATATATGCGTGAGTTAGTTGGGCACAGACGCATCCATTGTACCTTGTATAAATACTTGTGAACAGATGCCATGTCATCTAAAAAATATAAAATCCTATAAATGACACTTGAACAAGATGTTTGAGTGAAGATTACTTACGAAAATTTAGTTGAGATTTCGTATTAAGGAATGCTAGAATCACGACATGTTCCAAGCGAAAGATCTGCTAGATAAGAGTTTAAATACTTGTTTTGTTTAGCAAAATGTAATTCATAGTAAAATTGTATTGCCGCCACGATAAACAAAGTTTTCGTAATGGTGTTTCAATACATAGGGCTAATTTTAGATTTCTCAGGTCCCCAATTTCTCAGATATAACCCTGGACATACTTGAGTATATCATAGGTTGGAATAAGTTGGAGTTAGGTCCAATATAAAGCAACATAAATGTTTGTAGGTTGTAGTATATTCATATGCATCGGAGCCTAATCAAACTCGAGCTTGGCTCTAGACGAACTTGAATATCCTATTGTGCGCAAGCTTTTGGTATCTCTGCTCGGTATTGCCGGAGAGCCGTCGTTCTTCTATCTTTGGTCGCTTTGTGCCACGCCGCCACCCCATCTCCATCAAGATGACATGGCAACCACATTTGTGCCATGTCCTCACCACACCGGCTTTTGTAGTCTTTGTCAGTACCACATGTCCCACCATATCTACTAGTCGCAATCCCTCTCACACTAACATGTGGGTCCTGCATGCCAATGACATATCGTAGTATATTGGATTTGTCGATATTGATCACACATGTTAGAGCATCTGCAATGATAAGAAAAACTGCCTCTAAGAGGACAACCTCTAAGCACTGCAGCCTACTGCCTCCAAGCCCAAAATCTAGGAGGTGCCTCCAAGTGTAGAGACTGCTTCTATACTTTAAAAAATTATATTATTGTGTTTTTTCACATGGAATACATATTCATGTTGTTGGAATGAAACTTTGTATATTAAAATATTATTTCTCGTAGGTTAGAGGCAAATGGTTAAAGACTTTGCATTGCAACAGCAAACTATAAGATAGAGGTCTATGGGGTCCACCTTAAAGGCATAGCTGCCTCAAAAGAGCGTGGATAAACCTTCTATTATTTTGAAAAATCAAGTGAGCCACCTTTCATCCTCTGATCCTATTTTCTATGATTTCTTTTAATTTAAGAAATCTTTTATTCTCTAAAGTTCTCCTTCTCATCTTTGGGTCCGCGTGCGTGGCCGATCTAACAGATCAAATAGAACCTGAACCCTCGAGAAGTCTAATGTCTAGTAGGTACCCCTATATCTGTTCGGTGAACGCTCCTGTGCTCCCAGCGATTAAGGCAATATTTGCTTCAGGTCCCTCCAAATCCTGATGCAGCAGCACATGCGCTGGTTGCAGCAGCTGCATGATTCTCATCAGACATCCGTTTGTCTCGTGTCGCTCTGTGCTACTGCCGCTGCTGCTGATTGGTCGAATGTTCCCTGCACTTTCCCAGTCTTCGTCCAACACTCAGAAGGGTTAGTCATTGTCTCTCACTGACTGAAATTCTTAGCGCTGCATTTGTTCTATTGCTAAGACCTAAGAAAAAATAATCTCCATGATTTCCTGCATTGAAATGAACAGCCCAAACTTCTTTTAACAAAGTAATTAGGTTTCATTCAGCCGCTGTCAATCCATTTTTACCACACGGTCCATCTGGTGCTGTCAACCTCATCCTGTTGGTCCCACATGTTAAAGAGTTGCCTTCTCTCCTTTTTTTTTGTGCCCCCAAGCCAACTTCTGAGAGCCTATTCTCCTTGATTTTGACTGCCACTGAGTCATGTTGTGAGAATCCTAGTTCTAGCGGTCGTGAGCAACAAGAAATAAGCTACTCTGACTCACGTTACTGAGTTAGTCGGGTTAATCGTGCTGCGTGGCTGGCTAGTCGTGGGTTTGATTATGCATAAAGCCCTGCAAGCATTCATACACATATGCATATACATTAGCATTTGGAATTCAATTAAATTGAGATATAGATACAACAAGTATAACATATGAATACAAGGTGCATAAGAAAGGGTAAATAAATTACACTTTATGCATTACAATTGTTTGAGTACATGATTGTGACATGAATAATTAAAGAAGAGATAAAAGAGAGAAAATTATTGAGAGTAAAATTCCTACATATACACCAATATGATTACCGATTGAACTCCAGTTGTGGGCGAGGTACTTGAAATATCGACCCTCGTCTCATCTTCAAATATATACGTTTGAGATCGTCGAGTTGTGCCATTTTGCTATAGGAGGCAACAATTTAAATGTGTATTTGAAATAAGGGTGGTTGGACTGGTACATTTTCGTCTAACCCGCAAAACTAATTGCGAGGAAAAAAGAGCACCAAATGTGGAGCCTAAGTAGTTTGGTTTTTAGAATATGTATAGTAAAATATTTTATTTTTAAATATATCCAAACAGAGACATAAAGGTATTAAACCCTACTAATTAGACTTCTTCACATAATTATTTTTCTCAATTCAGCCCATACGTTCATCCAAAGTAGCATCAGGCACCACTAACAAATAAGATAGAACTACATTACAATGGACTTGTCTTGATGTTTGGAAATCTGTTTTGCAAAGGTTTTAAAAATAAAATGAGCTTTAGATAAGCTTCAATCCATTGAGAGAGTTATCCAGTAGCCTACAATTTTTGACCATAGTCCATGACTTAGCATAAAGCCAACCAAGAGCACAAGCAATAAATGATAATGGCAAGCAAACCAAACCAACCTTAGAGACTGAGTAAACAAGCAACTCAAGTAAACCGTTAGATGATACTAGCAAAAAGATCAAGAAAGCTGAGAGACATAAGCAGGTGAATCACTTGAAAGCATGCAAAGACCAAAGCTAGCATAATCGTAGCATGCCACCACATTTTCATCTCTGATTCCAACAGATGAATAGGCAGCAGAATTTAAGTAAAAGGCAATGCTATACCGTATTGTACGATACAGTAGTAGTAGACCACCATAGCCATTGGTGTGGCATAGAAGCCAAGGTACAGAACTAAGAGACCACCAAGAACAGCAAGAAGAAGGAGAAGATCAAGTTGAGGAGGCAAACTAAAGCAAAGAAAAGAAGGCCACCGGATTATAAGAAGTAGGAGAAAGAGATAATAGAATCCATAAGTGATCATGACCTTTATACTCTCGTGTTTAAAAGAGGTGTAAAGCTTGATTCAGAATCATCATGACTCGCATATGCATAAGGTGAGAGCTCGATATAAGAATAGCCCTCAGATTGTCATCTCATCACAGGGTTTTAGGCAACAACTTAGTAACATATTTTCTTATCAGTTTTTAAGCATATAAAAATATGCACCATTGCTTCAGATGGTAGCATCATCATCAGCTAGATCAGAGTGGTATCATATCATGTTCCTATCAGAAAAGAGAAGCTAAGTGTTTAGCAGAAGGTTAGAGTTCATGATCAGAAGTGGACTAGTAACAAGGTAGAAGGAACAAACATAGATCACTTCTAAGATGTTACCTATAAGGTAAAACAAAAATTAAGTTTAAGCCACCTGATCATGATAGATGGTAGAAAGTTCACCACTGTTGTATAATAAACAATATGTGTAGGAGTAGAAACACAAGCGCATCCCTACCAGAAAGTATACCACTTAAGTATCAAGTCAAGATCATTGTGCTGCTTGATGTTTAAGAACTACACAAGCATACTTTTGATGGAGAGATACACAAAGAGAAATACACATTTTATCTTAAAAAGTTCTTAAACTAGGACCATTAGGATTAAGTTAAACATGTTGTGAGATTAATACTTCTAGGATCTCAACTAACACCATACAAGCACAATTGTCCAAGCCATAGGTACACCACTAGCACCACCATTAGCTGATTAGTAGAGGACATGTACAGATAACTTCTAAGTGGAATGTCCAGAGGCATCAAACACCAAGCCTAATTCTTGATAATTGGTATTAACATCAACATTTAGGCTTAGCTCTAGTCGTTCAATAATTAGCCACAAATGACCAAGTTAACCAATTTGCAAACTTAGCTGAGCCAGATAGGAGGAAGGGGAAGAGGTGAAGGAGCACTTACCTGAGGAGGCACTGTCGTTGCAGTTGCGGCATGGTGAACTCACGACCATCACACGGCGACAGAGTCAAGTTTAACTGGGTGAGACGGAGGTGAAGGAGTAGACAACCACATCTACGGCATGCCACCAATGGGAGAGGAACCATGCGTACCATCTGTGGTGCTAGGGCTACGACGCTGAGGCCACCAACACCAACCCAAGAAGCTCAACATGGATGACCACCAGAGAGGTCTGCCAGCATGGAAAATACCTTGGGAGGGGCCTTCGAGGCCGGGACCAACCTCACGGCGCCGGCAGAGCGAATGGAGGCTTCGAATGCAAAGCCTAGAACACTAACATCCTAGTCGAAGTGGTGATGCAGCAGGGCGGAGCTGATGTAGGTGGGAGAATGGAGCATGATGGTGCCATCACTGGTGTCAGACCGAGATAGAGGCAACATGGTTGGGCGATGGTGGCATACGTGTGAGAGAGGCAGAGAGTGAAGGGAGGAGAAGGGGAATCAATCGGGTGTGCGAGTGAGGGAGAGTGAGAGAATAAGAGAAATGGGGGTTAGGTGTAGTTTGATTGGGGAGGCCAAATGGGCTCAATAGGCTAGGAAATAGGCTGGGCCAGTGGAGAGAAAAGTAGCAGGCTGGCCCAAAATGCTTAGTTTCTTCTTTTTTTAAAGATGGAAGACAAGTTAAAATTAATTTAAAATGCAAATTAAATTTCTAATTTAATTACTATAAATATACTGAGTGATAACCGAAACTAAAAGAAATCAAGGAAATTAATTTAATGTTTTGTGTAATTTTCTATGCAAGCTTTAAAAATCGCTAAAATTGATTATCTTATTAAATAAAAAATAAAAAATATTTAAATAAAATATGTGTACATTCTTTTAACATTTTGAGATACATTTTCTCATACATACATCATCATTTCAACCTCATTCATGTTGAATTGTTTGGAGTTAGCCCTTAAAATATGCGCAGAAGGAGGAGTTCAGCAAACAGACCCATTGAACTCCATTACCTATCTGTCACCAGGCAAGTCCAATTTCAATTGTTCATGTTTGTTGATAATGTTTGAAAACTTTCCATCTCTTCTATAACCTGCACAAAATTGAGATACTGATTGGCAATCCTTGGACGTGACCATGGCTGGTGGTGGAACTCTGAACGACGCTGTCAGGCACATGGAAGGCAGGTTCCACTACAATGTGTTTTCATATTGTTGTGGGAGGGGTCACCGCACGCCCCGGACGAAGACAGATAACGGTAAGATGTGCGTACCTACTGTGAGCTCACGTCTATCTTCTTTGCAGTTATGAAATACTAGCATCCACGCGGAGTACAAGCGCAGATGCGGGGTGCGAGCACGGATGCGAGGTACCAGCGCAGGTGCCAAGCGCGGATACGGAGCGCAAGCGCAGATGCGAGGTACCAGCGCAAGCACGGACGCAGTGTACGAGCGCAAGCGCGGACGCGGGGTACGAGCGCGGGTGCAGACGTGGGGTACGAGCGGCCCCCGGGCAAGACCCCGACAGGTGACGTACCGTACGACGTGTCGTACCGGACGTCACGTAGATGCTAAGGTATATGCCCCGGCGGGCGATATACGAATGGCCTACAAGCCCTCGTCCGTACAGCGGACCGGGGGTAAGACCGTAACCTGCCTAGGGGCAGAATTGTAATCCGGCCTTGCGCTTCCCGAGGCCTATAAATAGGGGAGCACCCCTCAGGTTGGGGGTACGGAATACAACTCACACCAACTTCTTCACTTGTCCAAATTTTCACTAAGTGTTCGCTCGCTGCTGCGCGCTCCGTCCCGCCATCCCTCGTGCACACCCGGGTGACCTAGCACTCAACCGGGGGTGCTACAAGTTCACTGTCTGACCGCGTAGTCGACGACAGTTGGCACTGTCCGTGGGGAACGCAGACGAGAAGTCACATGCAATGCAGCAGCGAGCGTAGTGAGATCATGCCGCCGAAGGCGAAGAGAAGCACCAAGAGGAAGCCCGCGGGTGGCTCAGCAGTGAGAGCTGCATCCGCGAGAACCCAAGCGCGCGCGGCCGAGTTGGGCGAGACTCCGGCACGCGCGGAACCCGCCCCGCAGGTCACCCCTGCGGAGGGCACCGTCGGGGCCAACACCGCGCAAGGGGCTCTGCTAGCGGCACCCCGGAGAATGGCCACTCGCTCCGTGGTAAGCGCCGGGGGTCCCTCGGGCGTCGTCGACGGTCGCCCAGACCCACCTGCCCTTGCTCCCGCCATGTCGATCTGCTCCGAAGCCCGAGTGTACCCCGGACGAACCCTTGGCCACGCCGCGTGGATCTGCTCCGAAGCCTAGGTGTACCCCGGACCAACCCCAGACAGCCGCGAACCCTGGGGCTCCGGACTTCACCGCTCCTGCCGCGGGCGAACCCCGGACCAACCCCGGACGGCTGCGAACCCCAGCAGCCTTAACGCCGCGCCCGCCTGCGTGGTAACATCCCGCCGCGACGCATGCTCCTCGCTCCGGCATACCGCGACGTAACATCCCGCGAGCCCGGCAGCCTTAACGCCGTGTCCTCCTGCGTGGTAACATCCCCCCGCGACGCGTGTCCCTTGCTCCGGCATACCGCGAAGTAACATCCCGCGAGCCTGGCAGCCTTAACGCCACGCATCCGTCTGCGTGGTAACATCTTGCCGCGGCGCGTGCCTCTCGCTCCGGCATACCACGACGTAACATCCCGCGAGCCTGGCAGCCTTAACGTCGTGTCCGCCTGCGTGGTAACATCCCGCCGCGGCGCGTGCCCTCGCTCCGGCATACCGCGACGTAACATCCCGCGAGCTCGGCAGCCTTAAGCCGTGTCCGCCTGCGTGGTAACATCCCGCCGCGGTGCGTGCCCCTCGCTCTGGCATACCGCGACATAACATCATGCGAGCCCGGCAGCCTTAATGCTGCGTCCGCCTGCGTGGTAACATCCCGCCGCGGCGCGTGCCCCTCGCTCCGGCATACCGCGAAGTAACATCCCGCGTGCCCGGTAGCCTTAATGCCGTGTCTGCCTGCGTGGTAACATCCCGCCGCGGCGTGTGCCCTTCGCTCTGGCATATCGCGATGTAACATCCCGCGAGCCCGGCAGCTCTCAACGCCGTGTCCGCCCACGTGGTAACATCCCGCCATGGCGCGTGCCCTTCGCTTCGGCATACCGCGACGTAACATCCCGTGAGCCCGGCAGCTCTCAACGCCGCGTCCGCCCGCGTGGTAACATCCCGCCGCGACGCGTGCCCTTCACTCCGGCATACCGCGACGTAACATCCCGCGAGCCTGGCAGCTTTCAATGTCGCGTCCGCCCGCGTGGTAACATCCCGCCGCGGCGCGTGCCTTTCGCTCCGGCATACCGCGACGTAATCCCGTGAGCCCGACAGCCCCTAAAGCCACCATGGTAACATTCCGTT
This sequence comes from Stipa capillata, assembly GCA_019208055.1. Lineage (NCBI taxonomy): Eukaryota > Viridiplantae > Streptophyta > Magnoliopsida > Poales > Poaceae > Stipa > Stipa capillata. Next base: position 96,577 of record JAGXJF010003367.1, read on the forward strand.
ACCGCCCGGCAGCAAACTTGCCAGAACATTCGCTTTCATCGCATAACGGCCCGTAACGTCATCGCATTATTTCAGCCTATTACATCCTGAACAGCGACTAGCCACATAGCTAGTCGCTCGGTTTTTTCATTGGGAACATAGTGCATCATGCCGCTACACCTTATTACAAGCAAGGAATACCATCCTGCTACACTATTACATATGTGATATGAAAGCTAGCATAATGACACCTCAGGTGACAGAGTCGTGTAGGCAGTCTGCGACCATTGCAAGAAGCGATAGTGCATCACCAGGGGAAGTTTCCCCCCAGCTCGATGCCCCGTTCATCGCACAATGTTTGAAAGACATGCGCTCAGTGGGCCGAGTACCGAGGCGCCGGCCGACATCTTATGCCCCAAAGAAAGGTCCTGCAACCAATATAACAAGATGAAAACCGGGGCAAGTGTAGCAGCGAAACCCATAACTTCATTTAATGACCACGCATCAATATCCAAGGGCAATAACTAAAGCATCCAACGTCATACGGAAACGCAGACCGGTCGACGCAGCGACTAAATAACATAAGTTCAACAAGTTGCGATAACTGACATGTCCCAAAAGAAAACATGCCTCGAGTGTGCCGACGAGCCTAGGCGGTCCAAAAATTAAAGCTCTACTCCCCAAAAGGTAGAATGGCGTCACACCTCGCCTCCTCCATGGTTGTCGCCCTTGGCAGCATCGTCGTCCGAGGGAGCATCTACGGCAAGGGTGTACTCCCAGAGAGCCTTCACGTACTGCATGCCTGCCTTGCGGCGCGCCCACATGCGAGACAGGAAAGCTCTCGCATCGTCCTCGACTTCCTCACGGGTGGCGCTGATCTGCGCATCGCTCGGGGGGACGTAGCCTGCCGAAGACAGGGTGCCGCGCACGCTGCGCCCCGCCAGGTGCAAGCACGAGAGCGACATCTCGGTAGCCGCTTGGGCACAAGTCTGAGAAATGAAGGCGGTCAGTCGCAGCAAGGTAGATGGTAAAACACGGATAAGGGAGCTAGGCAGGAGAAGTCGACCTGTCCGAAGCGCGGGGCAACCTCACGTATGGCGTCGCACACGCACGCGACCCAGGCTAGCCGTCCGCGTGCCTCTTCTCCAGCGGGACCTACGACGAAGGGCTCCTGGCGCGTGCCTAGTGCTTCGCCGAGTTCGTCAATGGCCTGACACGTGGACTACGCGAAGTGGAGGACGTCATGTAAGCCTGCGATGTGCTGCGCCTTGCGGTCCGTCAACTCGGTCACGTGAGCTCGCTCCGCCGCCAGGTTGGTCCTTAGGCCCCACACTGTTTGCTTCGAGATGGCCAGCTTCTTAATAAGCTCCGCGATGCTGTCTTCCGCTTCCTTCGCTCTCCGTTCAACCTCTCGGAGCTGACCCTCCCGTTCCCTCACCTTCTCCTCGGCTTCGCGAAGCCAGAGGCCATGCTCCTCCATCGACTGCTAAAGGCTGGACATCCTTTGCGTAGCGAGTAGTCCCTGCAGACCAAAGGCGCGTCAACCCGACGAGCGTCAGAAGAAAGTAGGTAATTTTTTATGAATTACCTTAAGTAGCGCGGAGCTGGACGCCTCGCATATCTGGTGCGGAGAGAGCCCGGCGAAGATGTTGCTCATGTCTTCCACCCCGATGCGCGAGGCGATCTCTCTGAAGAAGTTAGCCTCAGCCTCCCCGCCGGTGAAGCTCGAAGCCGTGAGTCTGCCTGCCGTGCGGAGGGGAAGCGCGGAAGAACTGCCCTCACCAGGCCACGTCGTGTTGGCTTGCACGGTGACTCGCGGCACGGCATCAGGGGCACCGCCGGACGCATGCTGCGCTGCACCGGGTGCGGCGCTGCTTCCCTGGGCCCCGAAATTGCTCGCCTGAGCTGGGGAGTCCGCAGCGTGCACCACGCGAAGGCCAGAGCCAAACGCCGCCCTCGACGCGGGGTCAGTTGCCGCAGAGCCCTCCCGCGGTAAGCTGGCCCGCCGGGTGGAGCTGAACATCCAGTGCGCAACAGGGGAAGGCAGCGAAGTGTCTGCCTCCGCTGACGGAGGCCGCTGCTGGAACAGCATCAGACCCTTACCCCCCACTTGGGGGCGAGGAGCAGCGGGGGGCGCCGCTCTACCTCCCCCGCCGGCCGCAGATGTCCCCATGCTAGCCGAGCCACCGAGGTCATCGTCGGAGTAACCCGTGCCCGGTAGACTTCCCCGTAAGGCACCCAAGGCATGTCCCTCCTCGGCTGATTCGTCGCCGGATCCGTCGCCCGACGGTGAATCGACCGAGCGCGATTCCGTCTCAGATGAAGCTTCGTCCTCCGACTCCGCCAGTCTCGAATGCCGGCACACCCGCTGCCGCGATACGTTGGACGTGCCCTCATGGGGGCGCTTCCCGAACCTAGCCCAGTCCACCAAGGGCAGGAGCACGGGCCGAGGTGGAACTAGCCACCCAAAGGCCTCGAAGGCCCGGTGGCGGCGCACGCCGGTGACGGTCCTCGTGATAGCGGCCGTCTCTATCTTGTGCAGCTTCCCGAGCAGCAAGGTAGCCGCCTCCTCAGCGTCCTCCACCATCAGACCTGTCAAAACAAAAGCAAAGAAGTCGGGATCAAGGATGCCAAGTCTTGAGGGCCTGGAACAATACGCTGCGCTTCCCGGTAACGTACCTTCTGCTGGATGGCAGTCGATGAACGCGAGGGGTTGGTGTGGGACCCTTGCCGGCAGCCGTGCCAAGCCCAACTCCCAGTGTTCCGCAAGCAGGGCGATGCCCAGCGCACAATACTCCTCCACCAAGTCCCTCACTAAGTATGCAACAGCTAACTACTCAAATCTAAAAAGAAAGCTAGTCAAAGAGGAAGACAATGCGTTGGTCGAGCACTTAAGTCCAGAGGTCTCAGGTTATCGATATCGGGTACCGACACGTACGCGCGTGCGTGATTTCATCGAGCAAGGACTATGCATGTAGTTTGGCAGCATGCAGGACTAATATATCTTTAGAAAGCACATGAAGCAACACACTTGCGCATTGCTCATGATGTAGAGAAATTTCAGTCATCACAGCTAAGTAACACTGTTGCTCCCATTTAAAAGATGAACATTGGTACAGACTAATTGATATGCGGAGATGAAATTGAAAACACTACTTCAATTTAGCTTTTTTATCATTTAGCAATTGCAAAATTTGTGGTTAAGGTGGCATGCACAGCTCAAGAACATGGCCAAGAAGTAAAACTTTAGAGTTTTGAAACTGTGAGAATTCAGGGACTGGCTCATACCTTAGAAAACACAGGGCACCGCACGGATCAATCTCTCGAACTTGCGCGCGAACATGCGCTCGTAGGTGGAGGAGCCGTTGGACCGGCACAGCTCGGCGATGAGCCGGGGGTGTCGCCTCCGGCGTGGCGTACGTGTGTGGGTGGCCGTCGATGCTGCCGGTCCAGTTGACGTTCGTGAGCGCGTCGAACCCCGGCAAACCCCAGACTCGGCTGCACGCCGCGCTCCACGCGCCCCCGAAGCCTGTCGAACCCGTGCACCCTCGAAGCCCGTCGAACCCCGGCAAACCCCGGACTCAGCCGCGCGCCGTGCTCCACGCGCCCCCGAAGCCCATCAAACCTCAGCGAACCCCGGACTCAGCCGCGCGCCGTGCTCTCCGCGTCCCCAAAGCCCGTCAAACCCCAGGTCAATCCCGGACTGGCTCAACCGCACGCCGATCTCCGAAGCCCAAATCCAGTCCCGACCGCGCGTGAGCTGAAGCCCGGACCTGCTTCAATCCCGGGAGGAGCGACCTGAGCAAGCGGGGCGGCTGGAAGCGATGGGGGAAAGGTGAGAGGTCGGCCGTTCTTTTATAGCCCCCTCAAGCCCTAACCGTTGCCTCAAAAAAAATAACAATAACAATAAAATAATAAATAAGTAATAAAAATAAAAACAAAAATAATGATGAATAAAAGAAAATGATGAGATGATGAAGAGACCCTTACGCCAGATGCAGCAGGCGCACATGTGCCTCGGTGCCCTGGGCTACCCCGGCCTACCCCGGCTTCTCCGGCATACTAAGCCCCCGACAGCCGAAGACCGGTTTTAGTACAAGCTGCCCCCTCAGCTCTGCTAATCGCGTGTTTGTGTCGCTCCTCTGAGGTGTCCTAGTTCGAGCACCGATGGAAAGCATATGTGTATCTCTCAAGTATACGCGTGCGCGTGCAAGTGCCCGCTCAAGCGCGCGCCTCACGTGCGTAAGCCATGGTGCCCATGGCGAGCACCATCCACCGTGGTGCTAGGCATTGTTAATTAGCTGGTCGACTTATCGTTCGCATGCATGCGAAGGCGAGAGTAGAAGAAGAGGCCAAGCTGTCGTCAGTCCAGGCCGAGCACCAACCCCGTCTTGGGGGTACTGGTGCCGGTCCGGACGGGCGCTTCTCGACCGCCCGCACCGGCAAGGGGCTACTGTTGTGGGAGGGTGTCACGCCCTGATTTTCTAATCCCGCATCTTAGCATGAAACCCTGCATGTTAGGCATAACCTAATCATCATATGCATTTCATCCTTAATCCCACCCCTCTCGTAACCTTCCAATCTAAACCCTAATCCGGGAATCTACCCCATCTCTTCGCTCGATCGATATCCAGCGATACACTCGCGGCACCTCATCACCAAATGTCCCCGAGTATCGTGTTGAAGCCCCGAAGACACCCTACCCATCTCCCTACCTTGCCACGCTCCGAAACCCTAATTCCGACCTCAATTTCCCCCTTTCTCCTTATTTAATCTTTTCCTTCCAAAACCCTAATCGTGAAGTCTGCCTCTTCCCGGTCTTTCCAAAAATTCCAAATAAATTCCTGAAGAACCCTAACAACATCCTTGATCTAAATATAACATAAAATATAGACGGCCGATGTAAAAATCTTGAGTTACAAAAATATTAAATCTTAGGGCAATATTGTACGTTGTACTGAAACCCCTATAATTATCTCTTGAAATTTTTTGATAAATTCCCACGACACTCCCCACATCTCCAGGGGCCCCGATACATAAAATCTTGGGCAGGTCATGTGTAAAAACCTAAAGAGCCAGTCACCGAACACCTTCCCCGTAATAGCTCTCTCGCATAAAATCACGAGGATCTCTCTGCCAAAGCTACTACAATTCACCAAGAAGTCACCACATGCTGCCCTCACCTCTCTAATTCCAATTAACTCCCTCTGGCAGCTCATATCTTATCACCCATAGTGGAAAACTAGGACACGTCCCACTTGACATTAAGGGCTCTCACTGCTCAAAGTACCGTCAAGTCCCCAAAGTTGGCAGAGACATTGAACACGTGTGCCCGAGCCGTCTTGACATGATCTGACAACTTGAAACCGTGGCAGCACCCCATCGACATGCTCATGCCGCTCTGGACGCGCTCTGGACACGTCCAGACAAGCAGCAGAACGCGCCGCTGCTCCTCTCGCTGTACCGGCCGTCGTCGAGGTCCATCCGAGCAGCAGTCGCGTCCCAGGCGACCTCATTCACTCCCCCTTCAGCTGTCCTTGCCACTGCTCCAGCTCAGACTGCCATTACTCTCCTCGCCGAGCTATCCCATCGCCGGCTTGAGCAAACCCAGCAACCGTGGCTAACCAGGCTCGCCGCCGGCCTATAAAAGGAGCCCGAGTGCCCAGGCCTCCAACCTATCCATGCCGCGCTGCCTAGGACCCGAATCCCTCACTCCCTTCTCCTCTAGCTCAGGCTGCCCGAGCTTCAGCTCCACCCTGCCGCCCCTCTGTTCCACGCCACTGATCCAACCCACCCGAGCGTCCTTAGCCAATCGAAGCAACAGCCAGGACGCCGAGTTGAGCTCCGCCGCCACCTGCAGTAGCCAACCCGCCGCTAAGCTCCAACCCTAGCTATCGGAACCAACCACCATCCGCCCCCTCTGGTCCGAGCCAACCCAGATCACCGAGCCCCAACCAAGCTACCGAGGAGGTGAGCTAAGCCGAGAACCCCTCCCGCGCCTTGGTTACTTCTTTTCTGTAGCCAGCTGCCGTTTCCTCCCGGACCGAACCAGTGCGCCGACGCCCATCCCGTTTCGCCGCAGCAGAGCAAGCCAAGGGGGGGTGAGGCACACGACTACTGTTTTCCCCATTTGGATTAGCTCGTTTATTCTGTTCAGTAGCAACCCGCGTTCGGCCCATTAAAGCGCAACGGCCTGGTCGGCCGGGTAGCACAGTTAATGCACTGATTTGTTCATAACCGCAAACACTAATCCAGCCAGGTCAAGGCCCTAATGGCCGACTTTTCTCACTTCAATTCTAGTTCTGAAATCCTAAAATTATGTCCTACCTTTGATTCAAATACATTTTCAGGATTTAAAACTTTTTGAATATAAATAGTAGATATTAGAATTAGGGTTAGTTCTTTAAGTAGTTAATTCCATATATGCAGAGTATATGCATAAACCCGTGAACGACCCTAGGTTAAACATCCCCATTCCCATCTTGTAGAATTAACACATCAGTAACCTCCTGAAACTCGTTTGAACAAAATTTGTTAGTTTAAAAGCTTAACGAGAGTGTTTTTCCCATCCAAATATATCGTCATTTTATGTGACAAATTTCGCATATACCTGCTGCCAAAAGCGTTCTTTGTCCCCGTAAACCTATACCCTAAAACCCTGGAACATAATCCCCGACCTAGGCTCAGGTATATGCATCTCCCTTTCTTAATCGCCGTCCGAAACCCTAAACCCTAACTCGATTGTTTCTGGGCAAGCACCTCCCTGAGTTCACCTGGCTATCCGTGATTTATTTTGTCGTGCATATTATTTGATTTTCTTGAAGTGTTTGGATTGTTGTTTATTCGTTATTTCCTTCGACGCGTAGTTCACGGAGTGAAATACGTGCGTCAGGACGACCCGGAGTCACCCCCGCAGTAGGAGCAAGAACAGGAACTGCCAGGCAAGCAATTTCCCGTCTTGTCCATTTTGAATCCTATATTTGCAAAGTATATTTATTTTGATTATGAAACATGCATGCTATGTTTATCAACGATATTTTATATAGATTTAGCTATACCCAATAGATGCATTCGAACTAGGGTTGAACATCCGATTCCTTGTAACCCTAGTTGATTCGTCGGTTGGTTCCAACCAACGACATACCAAGGTTATAGGCAGTAGCCATTGCTTAGCCCTGCTATAGTTAAGACTAAAACTTTGTTCGGTTGATCCAAACCTTCGGGTATGGGAAATTAAACCCGCGGATAGCGTATGTTATCTGCGGTGACTTTTAAAAGAAATGTTGCCAAAATCCAAAATAAAGTTGGAGATGACTTTGATTCGGGTAGGAAGTTAAGGTGGTTTGAAGGAAGACGAAGTAGCGGAAGGCTACACGGTGAATGATGATAAACTGGAGTCTTACTTGAATCAGCTAAGGACCGAGCCCAAGTGCCGCTAAACCAGTTCCCCACCGTACGTCCACATGTCCTTTATGGGAAGGACTTGACTCGGTAACCCGCCTAATAATAGGGTTCGGACCCGTAGGAAGTAAGGAGAAAGTGCTAGGTAGGATATGGATCCCTAGAGAATCCCCACGGTGCTACATGGGTAGAGATTCTTAGTGAGCTCCATTTAGACGTGGATGAAGATTCGACACAAAGATGAGCGTTTCTCCGGATTGTGGTGTCAGGCTGCCTGGGCACAATCGGAGTTGGGATAAGTCTCATTTAGCGGGTCCGGCTCTAGTATTAACGCAGGCGAAGGGTTTCGTTGTATTATCCCTACCAATACGCCTCATCAGGTGTATTAGTTAGTACTCGGCATTAAAGGGATTATTACATCTTGTGGGTAAAGCCGTACAACCTCTGCAGAGTGTTAAAAACTATTCGAATAGCCGCGTCCTCGGTCATGGACATGAATTGGCGCAGCCACACACCGGTTAGACTAAGTTTCATTTGCAAAAGATGGGCTTTGGGATTAAGGACGTGGGCATGACGTGTCCACAGTGGGCAATTTTAGGCCTCGCGTCGGTGGTAAGGAAATTGCTGAAGTAAAGAAATTCGCCGTATTGCTGAGGTGGATGGAATACGGTCTAGTGATGGAAAACCTAGTTATCGGATACGTGGAAACTACCGTTCGATGGATGGTGCCATGGACGGTGAGTGGAACTATCGGTAATAGGTTATGAGATGATTAGCGGTGTTTACCGCGTGAGATAAGATGAGATGAGATGGAATGTGATGAGTTGCCACTTGATTTACTGTTAGTTTTCAAAATGCTCTTAACATCTACTATTAAGTATTTCAAATGCAGAACTTACATTTTCGCACAACCAGAAACATAGGTTAGAGCTGCCCTCTTGAAATACTCCTGCATGAAATATAGCTGTATAATCCTCCTACGGGGATTGCTTGCGAGTACATTCAATGTACTCACCTGGCTTGTTGATTTGGCCAGAGGACGAAGAAGACTTCGACTTCGAAGAGGGTGACAGCGAATTCGAGGGTTAGGGCGTTTTCCCCCAGTCAGCTGCCTGATGGTTCGGCATGTCGATGGGTTATCCACTACGCTATGTTTTACTTCCGCTGCTGTTTTATTCGGCCAATAGGCCTAGTGTTGAACCTCGACCATAAAGGTCTATCTGTGTAATAAGAACTCGCTATTGTATGTGTATGTTCTCAAGTGTTTGTGTGTACTGGCTACTGATCCAGGGACCAGTACAGTAGTCACAAAGGACGTATCCGGCCTTAAAACCGGGCACGCCACAGAGGGGTCACCGCACGCCCCGGACGAAGACAGATAATGGTAAGACGTGCATACCTACTGTGAGCTCACGTCTATCTTCTTTGCAGTTATGAAATACTAGCATCCATGCAGAGTACAAGTGCAGATGCGGGGTGTGAGCAAGGATGCGAGGTACCAGCGCAGGTGCGGAGCGCAAGTGCGGATACGGAGTGCAAGCGCGGACGCGGGGTACGAGCGCGGGTGCAGACGCGGGGTACGAGCGACCCCCGGGCAAGACCCCGACAGGTGACGTACCGTACGACGTGTCGTACCGGACGTCACGTAGATGCTAAGGTATATGCCCCGGTGGGCGATATACGAATGACCTGCAAGCCCTCGTCCGTACAGCGGACCGGGGGTAAGACCGTAACCTGCCTAGGGGCAGAATTGTAATCCGGCCTTGTGCTTCCCGAGGCCTATAAATAGGAGAGCACCCCCCAGGTTGGGGGTACGGAATACAACTCACACCAACTTCTTCACTTGTCCAAATTTTCACTAAGTGTTCGCTCGCTGCTGTGCGCTCCGTCCCACCGTCCCTCGTGCACACCCGGTTGACCTAGCACTCAACCAGGGGTGCCACAAGTTCACTGTCCGACCGCGTAGTCGACGACACATATAAGGTTAAATAATAGTTGATCACCTGTGCTTAAGCGCCGTAGTGACTATGTTAATCACATACCCGTTATGGGATTGGCTAAGCTGAAGTATCCTCGTCCCATATCATACTCCCCTAGGAACGGACGGCCCTGGTAGTTAGATCCATAGTATCAACTACTAGGAAGGTAGTTCGGGCCTGTAATGTCAATCACGACAAGCTGGATGTGGAGTATCAACATCGGAAAGTACTCCGAGCTCGTCATGCTGGACTACATAGTGTAGTTTCTTACTACTTTGCGAACATTAATCATAGACCAATGGCTTACAATGATGCAACTCAATTCATGTGACTTGTGTTCACTTAAGACAAATATCTTTAAGGGCATCTAAAATTAGAGTCCTCAGCTAACATTATTTTTCTCAGTAACCAACCAATACAAGATGCTCAATTACAATATACTATTCTAGCAAATTGGATTAGCAAATAGAGAAAACAAATCTATTCGTATCAGGTAAGACGAGGGTTTAGGGAGGAGAGGAGGGAAAGGGGGGAACCTCCAGAAGTTTGCGACAGTGGCGAAGGTGTGTATGGGGTGGATGGAGCTCCCCTAAATGACCTGCCTAGAATTGCCCTACCGGTTTGTCAAACCAGAAGGTCCATGCGTGTTCGAGCGGGTGTGCGTGCGCGGCAAAGTCATCTTCGACGTAGAGGGCAACCATTGATCTGGGTATACACGAGGAGGAGGGCCAAACCCTAGAGCCCAATGTTGCACAAAAAACCATCACCTTCACATGTAGCATCTGCAGACCTCGAGCTCGTCCCTGCCACCGCCGCTGCTGAGGCGACCTCTGCCTCCTCTGTGAGGCGATGGTGCTTCTAGCCACGGCGAGGGTGGCGACATTTGGATCTGACCGGGGCGAGGCGGTGTAGCCTTAATCCAGCCACGAGAATGGAGGTGGCGGTGGTCGCAACACGAATAGTCCTATTACAGATGGTTTTTAGTGAACCTGTGATTAGATTAGGGGTCTTATATGACTTATTTTAGTAGTGTAGCTAAATGATTTACTGAGTTGCAGCATTGGTACCTCCACTTGTACATGTTCAGTTTTGTAGTAGGATCATATGAGGTTACACTGACACCCTTTCTTTTACGCAGCAACCCCTGGATTTGATCAGAATCTGTGAGATACGGCACAAACATGCATGATATCAAGATCGACGTGGAAGGACCCCATAGAGAGTGCCAAAATATTGACAATGAACAATCACGACAAAAGAGAAAAGAATTGATGAATCCAATCGCGAATTCTTTAAACATGACCTCGAAAGAGTACAAGGGATTGTCACTCTTTCACAACCCTCTCACACTTTTTAGGACCCTTGGATTCTTTTCCTATACAAGAATTTAGTGCTAAAGAAACCTAGCATCTAATCCTCTCTTGCTTGCACCTTACTCTTAGATTGCTTGATTGATTGGGTTGGATTCCTATGGCCACTTCCTATGGCCACCCCTCGTGGGTTTATATAGGTACCCATATAAGTTGCTTCTTCTTCAAGTCGGGAAACACACTGAACGCCCATCAGTGCTCCATTATATATCTCTAATGTAACCATTCCCACCTCAGTGACTGCATACTCCTTACAATCTGCTAAGTGAACAGTTTCATGTGCTAGACATGGAAATCCTTTGTGAAACATCTCCCTCACCGAACATAGATGGAAGCGACTTCCTGGATCTAATATCCATCCATGAGAACTACTAGGTTGATTGACGACAAGTACATCTAAATCATCTTTTGCTACCATCATTGAGCATGCACTGTTTTATCATGTCTACCCTTGTTCTTGCACTTCTTCCCGTGACCTACAACATCAATGACAGCCAATGCTTGATACCTAAGGATAAAAATTCCAGTGGCATTTTTTAGGAATCCGCCTCAAGTAGATGTGCAACTACCTCGTTAAAGTTGAAAGTTTCCCACTAGACTATTCATCACCAGTTGCTCCCACGATGGTGGTAGAGATGAAGCCAATAAGATGATCATATCGTTCTCCTTGATTTTCTCATCCACACTAGTCTGCTATGTGACAAGCTTGTTGAAGACATTGAGATGACCAACAAACTATGTGCATTCCTCCATGTGCAAAATTGCCGCTTTAGCATACACTGTTTTGTTAGTGACTTTGCCATGTACAATTCTTCTAGGTCACTCCATACTTTTTTCGATGAATTCTCATTGATCACCAAGTACTTTACTTCATCGAAGAGACATAGACGGATTGCACTGACAATCTTTCGCTCCACCACCTTCCAGTCTCCATTAGATTTTCTAGCCAGTTTGTTCCCTTCAAGAGCGTCGATTAGCCCTTGTTGGACAAAAACATCCTTCATCACACATTGGCATACCTGAAATTTCCATCATCGCCAACTTTCTCTACTTGATTTGACATCATTGAAATTGCTCTTGATTACGTGCCCCCAGATGCTGACCTTCTCAAAAATGTGATAAATCGGGCATGGACTCTGATACTACTTGTTATACTCTAATACCCCTTCGTATGCGCAGCAGCCTCCGGATTCGATTAGAGTGTGTGAGACACGACAAAAGCATGCACGGTATCAAAATCGAAGCAGACAAACCCCATAGAGAGTACCAAAATATTGACAACGAAAAATCACGGCAAAAGAGAAAAGGTTTGATGAAGTCAACCAGGAATTCTTTAAGTACTACCTCAAAAGAGTACAAGGGACTGTCGCTCTCTCACAATCCTCTCACGCCTTTTAGGATCCTCGGATTCTTGCCCTATCTAAGAATCTGGTGCTAAAAAAACCTAGCCCCTAATCCTCTATTGCTTGCATCTTGTTCTTGGATTGCTTGATTGATTAGGTTGAGTTCCTATAGCCACATAGTGTGGCGCCCCCGGTTTTTTAAGCCGGGAACTCCCTCGTGATCACTGTACCGGTCCCTGGATCAGTAGCCGATACACACGAGTTAACCTGTATATCATTGTCATACATGCGTAAAACAATTAAATAGACCGTTAAGGTCAACAATCTGATACCTTTAGCCCAACGGCTATAAACTTGCAGCGGAAAATCCAGCGGAGTTGCGGCCCATCAGTAAGCCATACCCGACAGGCAACTGACTGGGGATTACACCCTAGCGTTCGCGTCTGTAATCTTATCTTCAGGTCTGATGTCTTCTTCGTCTGGCCAAATCAACAAGCCAGGTGAGTACATTGAATGTACTCGCAAGCTATTCCCACAGGAAGGAGTATACGGAAAATAATTCATGCAGAGGATAAACAAGGAATAGCTCTACTCTAAGCTGATTACTGTGCGGAAAAGTAAGTGCATAATTTAAATACTTGAATAGTAGATTCAAAAGCAATTTAGTAAAACTGTTTAAAGTAAAATGAACAGAATCCTCCCGAGGTAGACCCGGCTACCTCCTTACAATCCTCGAGACAGCTCAGACCATATTACCCTGGGCAACATGTCTAGCTTCTCGGTACCACACTCGACTGACACTATCCTGGATAGCTCAGCGAGTGCCCCTGGCTCAGCCCGTGTATCCCGAATCACACGGCTAGCCTACTCCTCCGGCAATTCCTTGCTACCAGCCTGTAGCGTAAATTGCCCTCTGTGGACACATCATGCCCACGTCCTTAATCCCTTTTCCCATGCTTTCGCAAACAACACTTAGTCTAACCAGTGTGTGGCCTTGCCAGTTCATGTCCATAACCGAGGACGCGGCTATTCGAATAGTTTTTAACACTCTGCAGAGATTGTACGGCTTTACCCACAAGATGTAGGTCACCCCGGGGCATACCGGGCCCAGGTATACTACCAAGGTTACTACAACGAGACCTTCGCCCGCTTCCATACTAGAGTTGGACCCGCTAGGTGAATACCCAAGTTTGCATGTCCTGGATATCAAATTGGGGCTCTCCATCTTTGTGTCGTATCAGCACCTCCCGCCTAGCGTAGGTGGATCCTCTAGGACTTAAAACACCTAGCACTAACTCCCTACTTCCCACGGGTCCAAACCCTAATACTTGCCGGGGTACTAAGCCAAGTCCTTCCCATAAAGGACATGTGGACGTACGGTAATGGAACCGGTTTTAGCGGCACTTAGGCTCGGTCCTTAACTGATTCGAGCGAGACTCCATTTCCTCAACCCACGATCGTTCCCGGACGACCGTGCCATCATCAATTCCTCTACAGCCCCTGGCTGCCCTTAATACTCTCGCCCGAATCCAAATCATCTCCTCTTTTCTTTTGATTTGTGATAAACCTTTATTTGTGAAAGTCACCTCGGACAGCATATGCCATCCGAGGGTTTGTTTTCCCATATCCCAACGGGATGTTTAAAACTTGGTTTTTGACTATAGCAGGGCTAAGCATGGTTAACACCTATAACCTTAATTATTCGACGGTCGAGAGTCGACCGCTGAATATACCTAGGGTTACAAGGAAGGATATTCGGACCTAGGTATCGTGCAACTAATGGGTATAACTATCTCTACATAAAATATCGATATTAAACACATAGCATGCGGAGTTCGTAAACAAAATATTCATAACTTTGCATATATGGGATTTCGATATGATCAAAGTGGGAATGCTTGCCTGGCAATATTGTCCTGGTCTTGGTCTTGAATCCGATTCGTCAGCTGTCCGAATTTCCTTCGCGCGATAATTCCTAACGTTGTATCTACACGTCGAAAAGAACGGCGAATAAATCAACGATGCAAGGAAGAACCAAATAACATTGAATCAGAAACTTCAGCACATGAAATCATAACGTTCTTGACAACTTTTAAATTCTGAGAGGCTGCAAGAAATAAAGGGCGCGGAGATGGCTCGCTGCCGCGGTAGGAGTAAGGTGGTGGCGACGATGGCTTGACATGGCAGGAGTTAGGCAGCAGGGACAAGGTTTTGCTGCGGTAGGAACAATGCGGCGACGGTAGAGGCTTGCCGTGGCAGAGGAAGGTGACAACGGCAGTTGCCGCGGCGGAAGAGGGGCTGTCGCGGCGCTGCCACGGTAGGGGCATAGCTTTGTCGCGGCGGGGACTGGCTTGTCGCGGCAGTGAATGACTTGCCGCGATGCTGCCGCGGTGGACAAAAAGGGATGTCGCGGCGGGGAGACATTGTCGCGGCGGGGTACTGTCATGGTGACGGAGAGGTTGCCGCGTTGCTGTCGCGGCGGGGAAAAGAGGTTGCCGCGACAGGGCAAAGGAGCGGCGACAGTAGCTTGTCGCGATGAAAGAAGTAGCTGCCGTGGCGGCAGGGCTTCAGAATAAAAGAATCGGGCTTTAGGTTATCCGGATAAACATAGCTACCATAAGTTCCTGTCGCGTTAGGGTTTCAGGGCTTTCGGTTTTGGGAAGGAAGGTGGAATCCTAAGTACTTGTCTCCTAACATGGAATAATAACAACTTAAATGGTTTGAGGTTTATTCAGCTTAATTCACGAGAACAAGATTTACCCTAGGCAATTATTATACACGCACATAAAATAAAGACGCGTTAAGTTGGAAGAACCCTGTAGATTAGGTTGGGCTCTCCTAGCTCCGATTCTACCGTGTCTAGCACATAACTAACCGCAATGATTCACGAGTCAATCTAAAGCATGCTCTGCTAGAAGCTAACAGCGGCATTATGATTGGTTCATACTACGCAGTAGTTAGTTCGAGGTGATTAGCCGACGATTGAGTAATGTTCTCACTAACGTTGCACTGAGGCATAATTCTCTAATTAATCAGTTAAGCTCAGCAGCTACGTTAGATTGCATTGTGGTAGCTAACCAACTAACTAATTAACTGACTAATTAACTAACTAGCTGGCTAACTAATTAATTAAATAATTAACTAGCTTGCTCACCACTAACTAACTAAAACAGCTAACTAAAGAACTAATGACTGACTAATGCACTAACTGACTAGCTTAACTAACTAACTAATTAACCCGTTAGCGTTTATAGGGTTTGCTGATGTGCGAGGTTAACTAATCTGGAGCTAATTAAATGAACTTGGCTGACTACTACCAAGCAAGGAGGCTGCCAAGGAAAAATATAAGAGAATGGGGCAGAAGAATAGGCCGTCAGCGGCGGCAGTTCACCAGGGGCAAAGGCTTGCGCCGGAAACGGCTCTGGAGATGGTCCACAGGTGGCGGCGCTCGGAGCTAGCGGCAAGGAATGGCGGGGATGGGGAAAGAAGGGCCTGGCCGACGGCGACCTGGGAGAAGGGGCGGCGATGTGGCGTTCCGAGAGGTGCTCCGGGGAGGCGCTGGGCCAGAGGTACGACGGGCATCTGGAGTTCCATGGCGGCGGGGAGGATCTGACCGGGCGGCGCTCTTAGCTCGGGCCCTCGGGCGCGCTCGGGAACGGCTCGCCGGGGAGATTAGGGCTCACGGCCGGCGGCGGGAGCAGGTTGAATCCCTCGGCAGCGACGAACGGAGCTCGGGGAGGCGCGGCTTGCGGCGAGAGATCCACTGGGGCGGCGGCGTTGCAGAGGAGCTTCCGAGCGGCGGCGTTCCGGCTATCACGGCTGCGGCGTGGGGCATCCACCGAGGCGGGCTCGCCGGCGCTGGTTCGAGGGCTGGGGACCAGGGCGGTGGAGGTGGTTGGTTGCGGTGCTTGAGTGCTAAAGGGGCAGGGGAATGGGGTATGACTGGGAACGAGAAACGAAGAGGATGAAGGAGATGGCTCGGTCTGGATGTCGATGGAGCTCAGGTTGCCCATTTTATAGTGCGGCGGCTTGGCAAGCTGGCCATGGCTGCTGTGGAGCTACAAGGCCGGCGATGGGAAAGGAGCTGGCGCTAGCTGGAGGTGTTAGGCGCTGACTGCTGCTGAAGGAGAGGAGGAGAAGACAGGTGAGGTGACAGAAGCTAGCTGCATGGGAAATTAGGCACCGATTTGAGCTGGCGTGCTGCATGTTCAAGCTCACATACCGAGGCAAGCTGTGGCATTGCTAGACGTGTCCAGCGCGTTGCTGTGCTGCTAGCTGGTTCTACTGAGACGGAAATGAAAGGAGAGAGAAAAGGTGACAGCTCGGGATTGCACACCTGAGAATTAATAGGAAGAGGCAGCTCAACTGGGAACAGCGGAAATCTCGCGGATGACCACTAGCAGAGACGTGCAGTGGTGATTTTTGTTGTAGAATAACAGGGAAAGGTAGGCACCGAACTCGGTAAATAAGATGAGTGAGGTGGCACGGTGAAGCAGTGCAGGTAGAGAAAATAACACGGTGCTAGGCATAACAGAGATAGTAACAATGGACTCATTCCGCAAGAATTTGATCCATGCCAGGCTTACGGTGAACTAGGGCTTTCCTCTACACATTCGCATCTACACAGGCAGCATGCTAGGTGCATATATGTCCAGGGAGTTACGCACGGACACATTGGTTGGTTCTAGCTACTACAAGAGAAGATTTTGTTTCGTTAGCAACTTAGTAAAGCCAATAGAATGGATCCCAATATTAAGCCAAAATGGTCCCGTGCTATCGCAAGAGGGTCTGTGTGGCCGGCCTAGATGGAAACACGTCTCTCGAAATATATATATATATATATCTCTTTATATCTTGCACTGACCTAGAAAGAATGTGAGACACTAGAGCTGGAGACTTAAAGACTGCTTCGTAATGGAAAGGTATTATTGTTATGAGCTTCAGGGTATAGGGTGCATGTTTGCACGCACACAGATGCGAGTGAAGGAAAATGGATATATGCTCCGAACGGTCTCCGAGGTTCAACAGAAAACCGAGAAGAAGCTAGGGTTTAATCGGGGTAGAGGTTTGGGTTTTTCGGGGAATTGGATTTAATTAGGAAGAAAATAATCCGGGAGCTCGGATTTAGGGTTTCGGAGCGCGACAAGATGAGGCAGAGACACGGGGCTCGAGGTAGGACGTTTATCTCGGCTTGGGACGTGTGGGTGACGAGGTACCGCTGACATATCAGCGTATACTATGCGGGTGTTGAACGGAGTTGTCCGCGTCGTCGGACGGAGCTTCGGGGAAATGGGGTTTTGACTAAACGGTGGTCGATAGAGGGTAAAGACTAGGGTTTTCGTACTTGGTATTTAGCTGTACCGAGATTTGAACTAAAGCTTTAATTGGGCGTGCTTTCGGCTGATATTATTAACGAAAAAGTTTTTGTTGGCCCTAATTTTCGGGTTTTGGAAAATCGGGGTGTGACACATAGACTCTTGCACAACAAGCAGGATTTTGGAATCTTAATAGATTTTCTCTAGTTTCCTTGTAGGACACGTATTTAAATCCTAATAAGCTAGAATATGAGTCATATTTCCTTAGGGGCCATGCATATGAGGTGCGTCTACGCCGCAGAATGTGAGCTCCTATTTTTTGGTGTGCGGTTTGATAGTGCCCCAAAGCTCCGTGGGTAGGGTTACTAATCATGTTGAGGTGTCTAGTTTAGAGATAATATATTAGTTGATTATGCCTTGTGAAGAAAGCTATATAGCTCCATATAGTGTAAAACTATTCAAATAATAGTTCTGGGCAAATACTCGGGGGTTTCACACGAGGGATAAATTTTAACAAAATCAACTGCATGGAAGAGAATTTCTTGAATTGTGAATAGGAAGTCCACTACGTTGCACCATTCCTCTCTCGACTTCCCCTTCCTCGATCTTTCCAAAAAGCCTATTTTATGGAACTCCTAATAAATAGGAAGTTCACAACTTTGCGCCATCAATTCCTCGTCCTTGATCTTTCCCTCGCTCATTTTTCTAGATCTGCAATTTTTATAGATAATGAAAGATTTATTGTCTAGTATCTGCATCATAAGATATACACATCCATCATTATAGAGTTGCAACATAAAGCTAAATAGAAAATTCAACATGCAACCTAAGGTTTGGAAACATCAATGAATCAACCATCATATAGGCTATTGATAATCTCTATCCATGCTTGGTGAAGAACTCCTTTAAGACTTCCTCCATTTTCTTGCTCCCTGCCACCATGAAATCCTGAGCCTCCAGTAACTGTAACAAAGACCCCATAGCTAGTTGACACATAAGTAGATTACCTAGAACGAATGAGATTTTTTTTTGAAAACAACCATTCGGCAAAGTCAAATCGGTCAATATGAAACTCCAGTCCCAACCAAAATAAGGCAAACATTAGAATTAGGAAAGGTAGAGATTATTCAGAAGCTAGGGATTGGCTCGATGCTCACCATGGAAGAAGGAATCACATAGGGGAGAAGTGCTGGGAAAGACAACTCAAGTCCAACACTTAATTGTTGAGCGAACTATCTATTTTGTGTTTACATCTGCTCTTAGCGTGACCAATATGTTATTAAAATTGGCTATCAGGCATGCCAAAGTCAAGAACTTCCTAAAAGGGGACAATAACACATGATATTTTCACATGGTTGCAAACAGCAAACACCACAAAATATGATTTTTTTTAGCTATAACAAAATGAGGAGGACCATCATTGGTGATACTCAGTTGAAGCACTACATTACCAAGTATTACAAGGGATTGTTCGGCCCACCCGACAACAAAACTTTCTCTATGGAGGAGGATAGTCGGGATGATATTCCCCAGGTTTTAGTGCAAGAGAACGACTTTCTCACAAATCCATTTTCTGATAAGGAAGTTCATGAGGCCATTTTCTAGATGGAACACAACAAAGCTCCTGGACCAAATGGCTTTCCGACGGAGTTTTACCAATAGTTCAGGGACGCATTGAGGGAGACATGATGGCCCTCTTTGCTGAATTCCATCGTGGAACGCTGCCTCTACATAGCCCCAATTTTGGTGTCATCACTCTTTTACCAAAGAAGGAAGATGCCACACAAATAAAACAATGTCAGTTCGATTCTTTTGCTGAATGTCAGCTTTAAAATCTTCACCAAGGTGGTGATTGATAGATTAATGCACTTGTTAATGTTTACTGCATCATTGAAGGGATCATCATTCTACATGAGACCATTCATGAGCTGCACCAAAAATGTATGGATGAGGTTTTGTTCAAGATTGACTTCGAGAAAGCCTATGATAAAGTCAAATGGCCTTTCTTATAGCAAACCCTGAGAATGAAGGGCTTCTCACCTTGGACAGTGTCGCCATCAAGGTCAATGATGATGTGGGCCACTTTCTAAAAATATAAAGGGCCTCTGTCAAGGGGACCCCGTGTCTCCTATCTTGTTTAACATAGTAGTGGACATGCTCGTTATCCTTATAGTGCGGGCTAAAGAGGATGGGTAAATTAGAGGATTAGTTCCCCACTTCGTGGAGGATGGGGTGTCTATCCTACAACATGCTGATGATGATACCATTCTTTTCATGGACCATGACTTAGACCAAGCAAATAATATGAAGCTCTTGATGCGTGTCTATGAGCAACTTCCCGATCCAAAAATCAACTTCCACAAGAGCAAGCTCTTGTGTTTTGCAAAGGTTAAAGGTCATGAAGATCAATATAACTAGTTATTTGGGTGTGAGATAGGTTCCTCTTCCATTCTGATACTTAGGTATCCCCATCCATTACCGTAAATTGCGGAGTAAGCAATGGAAGAGGGTCAAATATTGCTTTGAGAAAAAGCTGAGCAGTTGGAAGGGAAAGCTCATGTCCTCTGATGGATGACTTATCCTTATCAATTCTGTTCTCAGTAGCCTCCCAATGTTCGTGTTATTATTCTTTGAAGTACCTAAAGGGGTACGGAAACGGTTGGAATTTTATCGGTCCAGATTATTTTGGCAGAGTGACAACCATAAGAGGAAGTATAGGCTCACTAAGTGGAGCATTATCTGTCGCCCAAAAGATCAAGAGGGTTTGGGTATACAAAACTTGGAGCTGTAAAACAAATGCTTGCGGAGTAAGTGGCTCTTCAGGTTGTATAATACAGATGGAGTGTGGCAAGAGTTGCTACGAAATAAATATCTCTTCTCCAAAACTTTATCCCAGGTGGTAAACCAAGTGACTTGCACTTTTGGTAGGGACTAATGAAAGTAAAGCGTTTGTTCCTCCGACATGGTTGTTTCTCCCTCAAAATGGGGTAGAGATCCATTTTGGGAAGACACTTGGCTAGGTGCCAGTTCGCTCAGCTCTCAATATTCTGGTATGTACCATATCACACGCAAAAAACACGCCACCCTAGCGGAGGTGTTGAGTACATTGTCGCTCAATGTTAGCTTCCGACGTGCGCTCATCGGGCCTAAGTGGAAAGCTTGGACCGAGTTAGTGGCAAGAGTGACCGCTACTCAACTCAACCAAGAGCCAGACATATTCTAGTGAACACTACTCTCTTCTGGGCAGTTTTCTATCCAATCGATGTATACAACTCTTAATGATAGTAGTTACATGTTTTGGCTCAAAGGAATCTAGAAACTAAAGATCCCGCTGAAAATAAAGATTTTGTTTTCGTACCTTAGTCATTGGGTAATTCTCACAAAAGACAACCTTGTTGAGAGAAAGTGGCAAAGTAGTAAATAATGTAGCTTTGCAGCAGCAAGGAAGGAAAAAAGCCAGAACTGGCTCTGGGTGAGTTCCAATGCCAGAACTAGCCCCCTCCCCGGGAAAATGGCGGAATTGTCTCCACGAAGCAACGGGCGACCGACGCGTGGCAAGATCGCACATGCCGAGCGCGACATGGCCAAATCATGCATCCGGTCCGCGACGAACAGCTGGTCAGCACACGCGCCACGACAGGCCCAGACCCGCGGCTAGGGCCCGCAATGTAGGCTTCACCGCGCGCCTAGCCCGCTACCCCTAGGCCGTCGCACCCTGGAACCGCAACATGGCCTCGCGGCCAAGGCCCGTGATGCTCGGCTGGCCTACCCCGAGGCGTTGTGTCCGTCGTGCCTCTGGCCCGGGACCACGTGCTCTGATTTGACCGGAGCCAGGAGCACGGATCATCAGGACCTAACACTTAATTCATCTACATGCATGCATGGGGGCCTGGGCTAGCTGTCCATCTACATGCTCTTGCTGAGCCACAGGGCATGCAAATGCAGTTGCTATCCATGGTTGGTTTGTTAGAATGCGGCAGGCATGAGTGAGCTCATATGGTTTCTCTGGTCACCACCTGACTTTCTTAATGACATTACTATGAATGCTCTTCAATGGTATCATGTAGAACTGCTGTATTCAGTTAGCTTGGACCTGGTAGAAGTTGTTCACATGCAGATGTAGATCAGTACATGTAATGGTGCATTATAAACTTGACTGGGCTGTTTGATATGCTATTGCATTCAGCATTCTTCTGTTGCTCTGAATTTATATGCCAATGCATGTAGCTTACGTATGTTTGTGTACTACTCCTGTGTTGTTTGATGACAGGATCTGTATCGCATCAACTCCAAATTTGATGCGCATTTGCACACACACATGCATGTATATGAATTAGGTGTTAGGTCCTGACCAGAGTGCGGGTAGAGGCAAAACAAACGGGTCCGATGATCTGTGCTTCTGGCTCCAGTCAAATCAGAGCACACGGTCGTGGGCCAGGAGCACGACGGACACAGCGCCTCGGGGCAGGCTAGCCGAGCATCACGAGCCTCGGGCGCGAGGACGTGTCGCGGTTCCCGGGCGCGATGGCCCAGGGGTCGGGGGCTAGGCGCGCATCGAAGGCTACGTCGCGGGCCCCAGCCGTAGGTCTGGGCCTGTTGCGGCACGTGCACTGGCCAGCTTACGTCATGGACCAAATGCGCGATTTGGCCGCGTCGCGCTCGGCGTGCGTGATCTTGCCACGTGTCAATCGCCCGCTGCTTCGTGAAGACAATTCCACCATTTTCCCGGGAAGGGGCTAGTTCTGGTATTAGAACTCGTCCAGGGGCTAGTTCTGGTTTTTTTCCCAACAACAAAACAATTCAATACATTTTCGTTGACTGTCATTTTGCTCGCTTAATGTGGTGTATGTTCTATATTGCCTTCAATTTCCTGCTGCCCCGTAGTGTTTCTAATATGTTTGGAAATTGGCTAGCAGGTGTGGATAGAAAACTTAAAAACACAAACTCTAGTGGGGACAAGTGCTATTTGCTGGGCGCTATGGCGGTACCGCAATGATCTGACTTTTAACGAGAAAAAGGTTTACAATTTTTTTACAAGTCATCTACAGTGCTATCAATTGGCTCCGTATGTGGTCCTTATTATAGCGTGTGGAGGGACACGATATTATGACTACTGAGTGTACCCATTTGAAGATGGTAGCATGAAAGTTATCTACCTAATTGATTTGGTTGGTTCATTAGCAATGGATTTTACGGTGCATAATGAGTTTGTATTCATTCAGTATATTGTAACAATTATTTACACTCTTTTTTTAATAAAATGACTATTACGTACAATTGATGTAGAGACGATGTCATCGCTTCTTTCTAGAAAAAATCACTCCTTTTCAGATATCTTCAACCCGTGAGCGTTGTCTAACCTACTCCGTTATTGTTGACCACCGCCGTGTCACTCTAGAGTCATTCCCCGGCCATTGAATTCTTGAGTGAGTTTTAAAACCTCCTTGACCACCGCCATGTCACTCTAGAGTCATTCCCCGGCCGTTGAATTCTTGAGTGAGTTTTAAAACCTCCTTGATGCTATTGTGCACCTCATTTTAGTTTGGCATCATCGCTCCCTTAGCTTCAACCAAAGCTGTTCATGACGCCGCAGCTATGTTTCCTCACCATGATCAGTACACCAGTGACCATTGGTATCTATGTGCCACTAGTAGAATTAGTTTTTGCTTCCTTCCTCCTATCGTAAGTTTCCTTTCATCCCAAAACCGCCTCTGCTTAGGTCTTCGTTTTCACCGAGTGAGCCTCACCGCCGCAAGTTATTATACATGGTGCAGCTTCTTCCTTCCCTTATCGTGGAGGTCCACCTCTTTCCATCATCCCGGTCAAAGTCGCTTCGATGGCGCGGGCGCCCCGTCGCCAACGATCTCGCCATTGAACTGCTCTCTATGTTATTTGTTCTGTGAGGCTGTCAGACTAGTCCCACTCATCAATGCCTTACTTATTTATCTCTCAAATAACTGTGTCTTAAGCACAAAGATAGAAATGTTGTCCTGAAGCCTTTCGCTTCTTTATCACTCCGTGTGTTCCTCGGAAAAAAAAGATGTGTGCATAATTGTACATACCTTAGCCTTTGGTATGATTATCATGGATAAGCTGTGTGTATCTTCGAACGTAGAGGCTCGAGGAATTCCTTGTTCAATTATTCAAAAAATACTTTAACATAAGTACCGTGGAATCGTATTTCTATGTACCACAAGGTTAATAGACGCCCTCGCTGCAAGGAGAATATTTGTCTCGACAAACATCTTCGTCTTACTCAGCTACAACTGAATATTCAAGCAAGAACATCCAACAAAGATCATGATGTGCACTGGTTAATGCGACTTATCTGAATAACATGGGGACAAGACACATGTCATCAGCTGTCGGGTTGCCCTTCTCACACCTACTGCATCCCCATGATGATTACAAAAGACAATCACCAAAAATCCTTAATCTTCTCCTTCTCAGATACTGTCTGTCTCGGGCTCGCGTGCCCGGCCGATTCAACACCACCACGTGTCACGAGAGCTCGCTGCGAGGATCAAACAGGACCTGAACCCTCGAAAAGTGTAATACCTAGTAGCGAGCTGTTGGGGGACCCAAGGATTAAGGTAATACGTGTGTCAGGTCGCTCCAAATCGTGATCCAGCAGCACATGCTCTGGTTTCAGTAGCTGCATGATTTTCACCAGACAGCCGTCTGTCTCGTGTAATCTACTATTTGCTCTCTTTTTTTAGCTGCTGCAGCTGCTTATTGGTCTGAATGTTCCCTGCACTTTCATGGTCCATCACTCAGAAGGTTCAAAGGTCCATCACAAGAAAGTCACCATCTCTGAAATTCTCAAGGCGCTGCATTTTTACTAGCGTTGAGTGCCAGGGAAAAACAATCTCCGTGACTTGCAAGTTTTGCATGGAATCGAACAGAGTAAACTTTATTAACAACGTCATTAAGTTTCACGAGGTCGCTGTCAATTGTGAATTTTAGCGCGTCTACTGTCATCCTGTATGGTGACTAAGCAATATTTAATTGTACTTGCTAAGAAGCATCATCAGCGGTATCAATTGCCGTACCTAAGCATCAGCAAGTTCCATGACACTTCCTGGTCTAAGGAGATGACAAGGCCTTAGGTGGCAACGCTGCTTAAACTACTGCAAGGAAAGTACGCCTACAAGCATCTGAAGCTGCTCCCTGTTTGGATGCCAGGAACCAGCCATCAGCAATGTATCATTGCTTCAAGGCTTGTACTAGTACTGCAAGCTAGTATAAATACCTTAGACCTGATCTCTCCTGAGGAGCAAGCAACCATCTATATTCTCTCAGACACCAGAGACTTTCTTTCCTTCTCTTCATCTTCTCTCCAAGCAAGAAAAGGAAGAGACATGGATCACAGTCACATAATGCAGCTAGACCAACACCATAACCTGGAGGAGCAGTGCAATCAAGAAGCTGCAATGGCTAGAACGAGCACTAGTGTCAGTGTCTCGCAAGTCGCCTTCGCGCTCGCCGCCGTTGCTTTCCTCTCCTTGTTCTCGTCGTTCGCCATGGCCATGCGCGCCTCCTCATTCCCCTCCGCAGCCGCGCTATCTGCTCACCAGCTCCTTGCAGCATTGTGCAGCTTTGCCACGACCAAGAAGGCGCTGTTCCTCCTCTCTAACGTCATCTTCCTCTTGCTCGCCGCCGATTGCCGCTGTTTTTTCGGTATCTGCAGCATGTCCCCGTCCACGAGCGATGATGTCGCAGTTTCTGAATTGGCACCAAGTGGTGTGCTGGCTAAACAAGCACGGCATCATCAGGAGGAGATGGGGATATGCGCCGTTCAACCATGTGTCTCTTATTCAGGGAGCCTTCACCACAGCAGAAGCAGCAACATTCCATCGGAGAATTGTTCGGAAGAGCAAGGGAAACGAGAACAAGTACCAGTGTTCGGGCTTCAGGAAGAAGAAGAAGAAGAAGAAGAAGAGAACGGCGTGACCTTGGAGACGGTTGTCGTTCAGGAACCAACCTGTGGAACAGCTGATCAGGAGCTGGAGAAGCTAGAGATCGACGAGCTAAACAGGAAATTTGAGGAGTTCATCAGAAGCAGAAGGATTAAATGGATTAAGGAGGAGGAGGAGGCATCGCAATGCCGGCAGGTCTAACTTTCCGAGAGCCGCTGATGTGATTTCTCCCCAGACTTAGATGCGTCATCACCTGGATGACTGACGGTTGAGTGGAGATGAGCAGATAGGTTCTTTTGTTACAATTTTCGGTACTGTTCTGATAGGAGTACTGTAGCGTTAACCCAGCAGCTCTACCGTGTGAAGTTGTTTGTGGTGTGATGGTGTCAGCTGTTTGGATTCAATTGCAGAATCACAAGCTCATTTTACAACAGCATTTCTCGTTCCTTGATTCTTAACAATATTTTAAAATAAAACTACTATCTACTTATTTCCAGAACAACCCCTTTTGGCACAAAAAGGGGGGCCATTATTTCGGAAACGAGCCTTACGGTCTTTTTCAAAAAGATTTAAAGAAAGATTTTATTAATCTCATTTAATAGATGCATATAGCCTAAAGAAAATTGATTATTACGGAGTAATTGAAATCAGCAATGGTGGAATAAAGAAAGCACACGGCTCACGCTCGAGTCTTGGTTATGGAAGCAAATAAACAAAAAGGAGCTAATCAAAGTGTAGTAGTGGCTCCTAGGGGTGGACATATAACTCGAAACTCGCGAGTTTAACGAGTACTCGAAAACTCGGCTCGACTCGGCTCGAACTCGGTCCTTAACGAGTCGAGCCGAGTTGGAGTTTTAGCTCGTTAAGTTAACGAGTTAAACGAGCCGAGTTAACGAGTACTCGAGTAGCTCGTTTAACTCGTTTTACCTAGTAGGCCCTGAAATAATCTGGCCCAACAAACCTCAATTCCCCAATTCCCCTATGCCCTATCTGACATCCCCTAGCAAGCCACCCATCACCCAATTCCCCAACACCCATCGTAGTGCCGAGCCCTACCCGAGATTAGGGAACACCCAGGGGCAGCGAGCAGCGGCGCGTCTCCGGCAAGGCGCGGCATTCGGCGAGCCCCATCGCAGTGCCGCCCCATCGCGGCTTTGGCGAGGTGCGGGATCCGGCGAGCCCCATCCAGTGGGACCGGTGAGACGCGGCACCAACCGAGCTGTGGTGAGGCGCCTCCTGCCGCTCCGATCTTTGGCTGCCACCGGTGAGGCGCGTCATCGGCGAGGCGTGGCACGGGCAAGACCTCGTTGAGGCAGTGTCGAGGCACCGGCGCGGCATCGACGAGGCATGGCTACGGGAGCTTGGCACGCACGGCTCGAGGTCGTCCGTCTTCGCTGCCGGTCACGATGGAGAAGCAGCCGAGTTTGGAGTCCAAGAACCAGAGGAAAAGACGTCCTCAAGCCTCCCCGTCTCCTTCGACAGTGTCACCGGAGTCCATCTGCCGCTTGGCATCGCAGCCTCCACGAACCGGTGACAACTTGGAGGTCGTGCCGACTGGGCCGACCCCTTTGCCCTCTGCTGCATCCGCATCGCCACCGGCATCGGTAAAAATCGTTCACATTTTGCTTGTGATCGTTGCTGCACTGCCTGTTGAACTGAGTAAAATGTCATTCTTCAGAACAGTAGTCAATTGATTATCCTTTTATCTACAATTATGCCTTTGCTTTGTTATCCTTTCATCTGCACGTAATTTTTGAGAAACAATGTTCAACTTGTTAACAAGTAATTAACGAGTTAAACGAGCTACTCGAGTAATTAACGAGTCGAGCCGAGTTCGCATTTTAGCTCGTTTCGTTAACGAGTCGAGTCGAGTTGGCTCGTTATGTTAACGAGTTTTTACGAGTCGAGTCGAGCTGGCTCGATAGCCACCCCTAGTGGCTCCAGCACTAGGTCGCTTGTTATTACGTCAACTGTGAGAAGAAAATAGCTCTATTATCACGGCCACCGACAATTTGCTCTCTACGGCCATCTCTTTCTTGAATTCCAGCTTCTAAAAGAGCGTCTAAGATCGTAGCAAACTGCCACACCTGAAAATCATGTGATTTGAATGATAAAAAACTTTATTATCAAAAATAACATCATTGCGACATAGCCAAATAAACCAACACATTGTCCCTGCCCCAATACTAGTCGGCGGAGCTAAATTGAAAGCAATGTGAGTCAACTGGAGTTAACCCCAAACAAAGCGGGTTACCTCCTCATTACCGCAGAAACAACAAGACTTACTCCCATGTCAATTTTTTTAATTAAGTTAACCTTTGTAAGACCACCCCTTTTTATATACCACATGCAAATTTTGTTCTTTGTATTTTGAGTTTCTAAAGATGTTTATGCCTGAACTGCGTATTTGTGTCCATAAGAACTTTGTACATCGAGAATTGGCCATTCTAACATAAAGAACAAATGAAGGAGTCATGTTGTAGATTTAAAATAATCGCAAATACTCACTGCACCAGGTCATTCTAGGCAACTAGTTTAGGCCCAATTATCACCCGTCAAAAGGCAATGTTGAGAGGAGTAGTCGCAAAGACTTGTGCTATGGTAGCATGTTTTCTCCTCGCAACATTGTATAATGTGCGGTATCTTGTACTAAGTGCCTACTGA
This sequence comes from Stipa capillata, assembly GCA_019208055.1. Classification (NCBI taxonomy): domain Eukaryota; kingdom Viridiplantae; phylum Streptophyta; class Magnoliopsida; order Poales; family Poaceae; genus Stipa; species Stipa capillata. The sequence continues at coordinate 124,547 of JAGXJF010003367.1, forward strand.
CCTAACTAGACATCTTCCCAAAACCATATCGGGGTACCATTCTGTAACTTAAACTTTCCAAGTTGGAAAATAAGGTGCTTGGCCCTCGTCAGACCATACCAGAACTAGGAATCACCACAATAGTGTTCAACCTATGACAAAGTCTTGTCCCTAAGGTATTTGTTACTGTGGAGGCGCTGCCAAACCCTATCCTCATTAAGAAGTTTAAAAAACCATTTACTGAGGAAGCATTTGCTTTTCTGTCATAAGTTCTAGATGCCTAATACCCCCGATCCTTAGGACTAATAGTAATCTAGCCGCTTCTGTATACCTTTGGGTATTTCAAAGAACGACAGCACAAACATCAAAAAGTTGGATAGGATGGAATTTATTAGGACTAATCTATTGCCAGCATATATATTTTTACCCTTCCAGCTACTTAGTCTTTTCTAAAACCTATCCTCAATCATTTTCCAGTCACTAGTTCTTACTTTTTTGTAATGCATTGGAATGCCAAGGTATCACGTTCACACCCAAAAAGTTCTGTGTACTGGGCCTCATATTCCTTAGCTTTCTCAAAACAAAAGGGCTCACTCTTATGGAAGTTAATCTTGAGACCGGAAAGCTGCTCAAATGAGCCTCGTATTAGCTTCAAATTCTTAGCTTGCACGACGTCATGATTTATGAATAAGATAGTACCATCAGTCTACTGAAGGATAGACAGCCCATCCTCGACCAGGTGAGGCACAACCCCTAAGATGATATCTCTATCTTTGGCAATATTTAAAATGATAGCTAGCATGTCGCTACTATATTAAACAAGATTGGTGACATAGGATCCCCCTGTCAAAGACCCTTCTTTGTCTGGAAATAAGGCCCTACATCAACATTCACTTTTAACCCCACACTCCCGCCTTGAAGGAATTGTGTAATCCAATCACAACATCTAGATGAGAAGCCTTTCATACACAAAGTCCATCGGAGAAAGGCCAATTTGACTTAGTCAGAGACTTTCCAAAGTCAATTTTGAAAATAACCCTTCTAAGATATTCCTTCTTGGCATAAAAGTCGTGTGGCTAGGCTGCACTATCGTCTCCGCAACCCGTGAAATACGGTTGGTGTCAACTATAGTGAAAATCTTGAAACTTACATTCGGGCATGTAGGTCTATATTGTTGAATTTTCCTAGCATTTGCTTCTTTTGTAATAGAGAAATAATACAAAAATTCAAACGGAACAGAGGAAGTACCCCCTGATGGAAATCATGGAAAAGTGTCATTGGGTGTGGTTTGAATACCTTCTAGAAAACTTGATAAAACTCGACTGGGAAGCCGTCTGGCTCTAGTGCTTTGTTATGCTCTATCTCAAAAATTGCATCATGGACTTCCTTTTCTATGAATTCCTCTATAAGGATGTTATTTTCAAAACTAGAAACCCAAGGGATATCGTCACAGGCATCCTCCATAATAGAAAATTCATTGGTATCCGGAGGCCCGAAAAGATCACAATAATAATCAGTGATGTACCTTTTTAAATGTACATGTTCTCTTATGACCCCCTCATCTTGCTCTAACAGATAAATCCTTTGTTACGATGTCGGCCATTCGCCATTAAATTGAAAAACCTAGTGCTGTTATCCCCTTCCATGGTGAACTTAGCTTTTGAGCATTGCTACCACTTTATTTCTTCCTCCCTGAGGAGGTGAGATAGTTTACCATTAGCCTCCCACTGTGAAGCAAGCTCGGCACAAGAAAACCTCCGCATCTCTGCCAGCTTATCTAGATGATCAATAACCCACCAACAGCTGGTTTTTCTCTCTCTTATTTACTCCACTAGTGTGATTTGCCCACCGGCATAGAAATTGGCGGAGTGCCCTTATTTTAATATTTCATCACTCTATGGCGAAACATCCCCACACATGTCGTGCCACACATAAGCAACCATGTCAAAAAAAAAGCTATCTCGCTTTAGGCACGCTAGCTCAAATTTAAAAGGATGCTAGGAGGCAACCCTGTGTCTAACAACAGGCGGGTGTGGTCTGATAAGGCCCTCTCAAGTGTTGTTATCATGACCAAGAACTTAATTTCCCGCTCAGTGCTCATCAACACGAGGTCTAGCTTCTCGAAGGTCGGGTTATCACTGGAGTTAGCACAAGTAAAAGTTCTACCTGATAGAGAGATCTCATGTAAATCAAGGCTCTCTATGACAACATTGAACAGAAAAGGCCATTTAGCATTAAAATTATTATTATTATTGTCTTTCTGTCACCTAATTATATTCGAGTCACCCCCGATTAACATAGGTCTAGTCTTGGCACTATAGAATCGTACCAACTCTGTTAGAAACTTTTCGTTGAACTGCAGCTAAGCTGCCCATAAAAAGCCAACAAACACCATTGAAAGCCATCTCCCTTATTTATTAAATACATTTTCACAAGAAAATCACAATCTTCAACTAATTCAATATCAAACACTAAATTATTAACTCCAAGTGAATTCCACCGGACCTCTCTTGAGCGGGTTTGTAGTGCCATGTAAAATCCGCACCACCACAGAGGTGTTGTAAACTTGCGGCTTTGAAGTCATGCTTCACAGTCTCCAATATAGCAATAAAATCTAGATGCTTATCTTTCCGCAATGCAACGATCTTTAGCTAGGTCATGCAACCATCTACTATTCCAAAAAGGCCTTTCATTTTTTACATCTGAAAAGTGGCTAAGTGATGTACCTCTATAGATTTAAGCATAGTCTTGAAAGTTACAAATATTATAGACTAGATATATGATCATATCACCTCTACAATTTCAGATTTAGGTATTTTCCTTAGGTAGCTTGCTCCAGGGAATCGAGGTCACTTGATGGATTTGGAATTTTTGTTGTTAGAGTTGGAGAGGAGATAGAGACATGAGCAAGAGACTTTTGAGAAAATTTCTAGATGGATCCTTCACCATCCCTCTCTCGCAATTGCTTCTCTTACCTTTACTACATTTTTCATTTTAGTCTATGTAAAACTATATATTCACATATCAATACAAGCACCAACACTCCCCCTCAAGATGGGGCAAGTACATTATAAATACCCATCTTGCTACAGAAAATAGAGAATGATTTTTTAGGTAATCCTTTTGTGGGAACATCAGCGACTTGGCTAGATGAACTGACATATGGTGTGTAGATTATCCTCTGTCTAGCTTCTCTTTGATGAAATGACAATCAATCTCCATATGCTTGGTTTGATCATGTTGAACTAGGTTATTTGTAATATCTATAGCTGCCTTGTTATCACAGTACAATATCAATGGTGTACCTTGGAATAGGTCGAGCTCTGTAAGGAGAATCCTCAGCCACAACACCTCACACACACCATGTGCCATAGATCAATATTCGGCCTCTACAGTAGATCTAGCCACAACGGTATGTTTCTTGTTGCGCCCCGAGACTAAGTTTCCACCAACAAATGTGCAATACCCAAATGTTGATTGTGGATTGTCTAGTGTGCTAGCCCAATTAGCATTAGTATAGCACTCAACTTGAAGGCTTCCCTGATGAGTGTACAACAAACCTTTTCTAGGACACCCCTTTAAGTAGCGCAAGATCTAGGTCATAGCATCCATATGAGATGATTGTGGATCATGCATAAACTGACTGACTACACTAATAGCAAATGCAATATTTGGTCAAGTATGTGATAGATATATAAGCTTACCGACCATCTTTTGGTAGCATTCATGGTCTAATGGTCTTCCTGTGCTGGCCATCAAGCTATGGTTTTGCACAATTGGAGTGCCAAAAGAGCAACTCCAACAGAGCTTCGACGAAGGCGTGGGGTCGCGGCATGAGGAGAGTGGTGAGAGAGCGCCATGAAATTGACGGCATGGGCAAAGCATGACAGCGATGGCGGCTATTGGCTCCATGTGTCTCGACAATCCGCTGCGTAGAAAAGGAACAACGCATGGAGGGAGATGTGGAAGAAGAGTGCTGGCCAGCCGGGCGTGCCGGTTAGTGGGCAAAGAAGGCGGGTTCTCATGAGACGTTTTCGGTGCTGGAAGGCATGGACATTTGTAGAGAAAGCACGCAGGAGATGGGGTTTTCTGGTGGGCTAGGAGTCAGGACAAGAAGCAGATGGGCTGGAATCTAGCCCGAGAGCAGGGGCTTAAGATTTGGCCTTTCCTTTTTATTTCTATTCTGGTGTAGAATTTTAACTATCAGAAGATCCAAACTAGTTTTTTTCTAAATCTAGGAAAAATCCGTAGAGGGTCTTTATATTATTATTGACCTATGAGAATTTTCTCAAATAGAAATAAAAAATTTGACTGTTATTTAAATACAAATAAAAATTTGCTCAAATTTGGGTTTGAACAGTAAGTAGATGAAATAATTCCCAAACATTTATGAAAAAAAATTATATTTGAGTTCAGGAAGATAAATGAGCAGCATATATACAATTTTATAAATTTCTAATAAGGGGAGCTTCACTCAATTAATATATCACAGTCTACCAATTTGGAAATTGGTTGGAAAACATTTTATTCAAATATGTAAATTTGTGAAAAATCACTTGAGAATTTTCAAAGACCTTTCTGGAGATGTTTAGGACTTATAAATATTATTAGAGTGAAATTTTGATGAGTTTTGTTTCACAAATTTTATTTAAGTTGATTCTAGGTGAAATTTGCAAAGTTTTTAATTGGATTTTAATTATTCTATATGAAGAAATGAGATGAGGATAAAAGTTCAATTTATTACATGATGATCATAAAAGATCTGGGTCTCACATGATTACAAAGATGGGTTATCACACTCTTCATAGTCAATCTCATGTGTTTGTGTATATCACTTTGCCACAAGATGAGCTTTATACATGTCCACATTACCCTCTGGTGTATGTTTAACTGTGAAAACCCACTTACAACCTATAGGTTGCTTACCTGGTGGTAGATCAATAAGCTCCCAAGTTTTGTTCTTCTCCAAGGCTCTCATCTGTTCAAGTATTGTGTCCTTACACTTTGGATCTTCTTTAGCTTCTTTCCAGTTAGTAGGCATGGGTACAGAATCAAGAGAGGCAATAAAACTTTGGAAAGATGGGCTACAATGTTTATAAAATATGAAATTGGCATGTGATTTTTATATCCAATGTAGTCTTTGAGGTGTGGTGGGACATTTGAATACCTAGTTGGTTTTCTAAGAGCAATAAGAAAATCATTTTGAGGATCAAGAGTAGACAATTGATTATCACCTTGACCTATATTGCTAGTAGCTAGGAGCAACTGGACTAAGAGAGTGTAGGTTGGTATCTGGGTCCTCATGCATAGGAGGCTCTACATCTTGTGAAGGTGGTGATGAGTTTTCTATTGTACCTTGCATGTCTTCATGACTAGAATTACTATCGCTACAACCACTTTCATTATTTGTTTCCTCCACCTAACTACGAGTATTATTATCGATGTGTGGTACACCTGAAGAAGGAATTAGAATAGGGCCTACAAGAGTGCATCCACTATTACTTTCCCCTCTTGTTGCACTTCAGGTGCAAATAAAGTAATTCTAGTTTCATTGGATGGTCCATAAAAAGGTTCATGCTCATGAAATGTTACATCTATATCCACAAAGAAACGGCGCTCTAAGGGATACCAACATCTATAACCCTTTTGAGAGGGAGAATACAATAAAGACACATTTGATGGCAGGAGGATCTAATTTACCAACTGAATTTCTATAATCATGAATGAAGCACACACACCCAAAGACCCTTGGAGAGACCACAAAATCATTTGATTTTGAGAGACACTCAGTAGGAGTCTTACAATCAAGAACACAAAAAGGCATAAGATTTATCAAGTATGTTGTAATTTTTATTGCCTCCCACAAAAGAAACATAGGAACATTCATAATAAACATAAGCGAATGAGCAACCCAAAAAAATGTCAATTTTTACGTTCTGCAACACCATTTTGTTCTAGAGTGTTAACACAGGTAGTCTGATGTTCAATGCCATTTGAGGCAAGGAACTACCCAAACTCCTATTTAATATATTTAGTATTGTTGTCGCAATGTAAAGTTTTTATAGTCAATCAAAATTGATTATGAATAAGAGCACATAAAACTTATTTTATGTTTCAACAGGTAAAGCCAAATGTAACAACTAAAACAGACAATAAAGTTTACGAACCACATATGTCCAGAAACAGAGTGAACCTCACAGGATCCCCAAACATTAGAGTGGATAACTTCAAATGGTTTGTCACTTCTTAATCCCCTACTAGGGTATGTACCCCTTATATGTTTAGCTAACTCACATGCATCACACACAAGGGATTCCTTGGGACAAGACTTAAATAGAGAGGGATAAATATGAGAAAAAGTAGCAAACAAGAGGTGTCCAAGCCTGCGGTGGTGTAGTAATAATTCTTGGCTAGGAGTCATGCAGGTTGCAAGAGCAATTTCATCACTTCCTCTATCAAGATAGTACAATCCATCATGCACGGTCACAATCCCGAGTAGTCTTTCTGTCCCCAACTCCTGAAAAGCACAAATGGTAGGATCAAACCAATCTCTACAATTAAGAGTTTTTGTAATAGAGCTAACCGATAGAAGGTTAATTGGGAAATTAGGAACATTAAGGGTTGGTGATAAGCTACACGTACTTTGTATTTGTGTGAACATGATTTATAGGACGTAAATAAGTGGGAGTCTCATGTCATGTGGTTAGTGGCTCCTATATCAATAATCCAAGATCTAGATCGGGTTGTGGAAGTATGAGCATGAGATTCCATACCTTGAGAAGTGACATAAAAACTAGAGTCAGCTTTAGAGGAACCCTAAGAGGAAGATGAGCCTTCTGAGAGTCTGAGCTTGGATTTGAACTCCTCAAGAGCTTGAACATCTACCACTAGTAGTGATTAGCTTGCTTCCACTTACCACCTAAAGATTCACCTTGCTGAGACCTTCCTTTTTGCTACCTAGGTGGAAAGCCAATTAGCCTATAGCACCTTTCTTTAGTATGCCCCTTTTGCTTGCAATAGTCATAGAACCATCTGTTCTTATCTGCACTCACCCCCTTTTTAGAGGTGTTTAATGATTGCAAAGACATGGCTAAATGAGCTTCTACATCCTTTTGGTTATTCCCCTTTTCATCGACATGTGTCTCCTCCTCCATCTCACTGCAAACAATATCTTCTAGGCTAGGCCATTCTGGATTGGAGAAAATTAGCTAACAACGAAGATTATATTTTTGATCCAAACCATCTAAGAAATCCTTGCTCACAAATGACTCGAACCATTTGTGATGAATAGCCAAGTCCCTCTTGTCAGCGGGTTCAAATGGACGGTAGTAATGTAAATCTCTATAAAACTTCTTCATCTCACCAACATACTTTGTTATAGATCTTGACTCTTTCTTTAGATTGGTTAGCCCATGCATAACACGAGTAGCTTGCATTCTATTTTACTTCCCTGAAAATTGCTTCTCCAAAGCTATCCTCACCTCAGACACGGTGACCATAGTTTCAGCTTGCTCTCAAACGTTGGTTCCATGCTCCCCAACAACAATATTAGCACTCTATCATTGATTTGTTTAGTGCCAACATCATCCTTTCTATCGCCCTTCTCACCAATAACTAACAGATCTCTGTACCCATGAGAGCTCAAAATCAATTGGGCATGGCGAGCCCAACTGATTTAATTACCCGGTCCTAAAAATTTCATCGAATTAGGCTCAAGTGCATGCTTGAAAATTTCAGAAGTTGTGTTTAACTATTGTTGTTAAAAAAGATTGCTGAATATTCATGTAGCTTGTCGGCACTAGATTCCACCGGTTTCTCTTTACTGGATCCCCCATGATACTTAGGGTTAGTTTGCTTCGTGCCCTAGCCATCTCGTGCCTGACCTAGAGCTTCATTGTGACCTGCCTAGGGTCTGTTTGGTTGAAGACCTGAGGAAATCAGTCTGGTCAAAGCTACCTGGGTTTGCTACTAGGTACCAGGCTAGCAAATCGGACGCCTAGATCTCTATCCAAGCTGCCTGGGTTTGGTGACCACACATATAAAAGAAACTAACAATTCTTTCCCCTCTTTCCCCTCCTTGTTCATAGGTCAGGATTTTCTTTGGAGGGGAAAATTTTCACAAACCCATGGGAAAAAGATGGCTGCTGCAAGGATACTACTCCATCATGTAGATCTAGTGGTCAGCCACTTCTCTTCTTACTGAATCTTGTGCCAACTTCTCAGTCCCATTCGAGCTAGTGGAATGAAGGTTCTTCCCCAAAAATCCTCAACCATCTTGTGTTTAGCTGCTGTGGGAAGTGTGATGCAGCAAGGCGAGAACACTATCCCTCTCTTTATTGGTTTTCTTTTGTTTGCCATGATTAATTTTTTTTCTTCTCTTGCTACAATCTGGTGCATCCTTGTATGATAGAAAGGCAACGTGTGCCCTTTTTTTCCCCTTTGTTTTCCAACTTGTTGGATTTGAGTTGTGAGCTTCTAGATCTAGTAGTACCTATTACTAATGGTGTTGTTATGATATAATATCTTGATAAATTAAGCTATCTAAAATTTTCTCATACATAGTTGTGCGGGCATGCGGTCCTAAACGTGATCTAGCACTCTCTATCTTCACGATACCACTTGTTTCTTATATATTTATATCATCTAATATTCAGATAGATGTTAGGTGTTCTAGCTGTTATCTTGGCCATTATCTAATGGTGACATAGACGTTACTATAATAAAAGGTCTCCAAGAAAATATGGCACACCGGTGGAATGAGTTGTACAATTCAATCAATAAGAATTGCATCAATCAACTTCGGATTTGGAGAGGAAAACTATGTTCTAGAAGCTATCGGCCCGATTACGTGATGCTGATCTAGTACATGACATGATACATATCTCGGTTGAAGAAAAACTAGCCATGTTCCTACAACCAGTAGATAGTTGCTTGTTGAAAACCGTCTAGGATATATTCCAGACTCAACCAAGATGGGTTTTCAGTGACCAACCATCTAAAATGTGAATTTTATTAAAAACCTCTCTGATAAGCTTTATTCTAAACGGTTTTTGTGAACCTCTCAAGATGAGCCGTCTGATATATATGTTTCTTTAGTAGTGGGAAAGCCTACAAGGGCATGTGGCAAAACCCAACTATCATTGGACCCTCTGGAACTTGTTAGCTCTTCCAAGATCATGTCCATCTTGTAGTGATTTATCTCGTACATTTACTTTGTTAGCATGCAGAACAGAAGTGCTAAGAATTCAAATTACGATGCAGTAAGTTGGTGAAGCTTACCAAGCTTCAAAAGAATGTTACTGAGCTAAGCCTGAAAAATCACGAGTCCATGACCATGACCATGACCATTAGCCACAAGACATGTCATACCAGTTGGACGAGCCTCGCATTCGCAAATCTTACTGTCGTTTGTTTGGTAGCACTGGCCGCATGCACAATGCATCCTCTCATGCATCATTGTGAACTGCAACTTTGCAACCAGTCTCCCTGGTCTCCTATCTCTTGCGATTTGAAAAACTCTAATCAGTTGTAATGAAGGACAAGGAACACTCATGCAAACCATTAGATCAAAACAACCTAATTTCATCAGTCTATGGTGGGGATCAATAGCTTGTCACCCAAGTCTATTTCTTACCCATGCACAACATCATATGAGCCATCCATCCCTCAATCAATGGTAGAAAAATATAACTTTCAGTATCCAAACGTGACAATCTATCTTGTAATTAGCTGCTATGGGAGCCCGAAAGCAACTCCAGACTCCCTGTCCCCGTGTATATCCTTATTAGTCCTAGATCAAACTGATGAACACAGGCATATTAATACCACTACACACATATGAAGTTTATTACCAAACATATGAGTAATAGTAGCCATGTGGCTAAATAAAGTACTTATGACTTATGTCCCTCACTATTCAGAAACACAGTGAAAATAATAAAGCGTATAAGTCTTCATCTCAGCCATAGGTAGTCCACGGAGTCCAATGTAACTTATTCCTCAACATCAGTGTAGTAATCGCCATAGTTTTCTCCTTCACCATCATGATTATATGAACCTTCCCAAAAATAAACATACTCTATGAGTAGTTCACTAATCAGTGGGCTCTCTTTTTTGTGAAACCTACTGCTGCATGAAGGCTTTAACAAAGCGAAAGTTTTATGGCTCTTTTGCGTAAAGACATTTTTAGTTTAACTTCTACCATAATAGTTTCAAAGATAGTTTGGGGAAGCATTTAAGTGAGCTTAAAAACCGTTTAATAGCTGGGTTATCATAGTGAAGATCCTAACCACCAACACTTATCGAGTAAGGTTTATGCCCTAATCTCGACAATAGATTCTGACCACCTATACTTATTCTCAATAAAAGGGAAAGAAATAAGATAGAGAGAAAAGGATTAAGGAGAAGATAGATTCCTTATCATGAACATAACACTATGCCGACTGTGAACGTGGACACAGCTAATCAATTAGTTTTACACTCTCCAAATTGTGTACACTTTATCCATAAAATGTAAAATTAACCCAGGTTTCACACTCTTCTAAGGAATGGGACCGAACCCTTACAACGAGGCCTTTACAATGTTGTTCCCTAGTTGAAATTACCCACCAGGCTAGGATAGCTATCACTAGTGGTTGTCTCAAGACGTATCCTTTGTTTGTTCCCCTCCACAGTGTCATTCTAGGTTTCAACAAATTATTCGGCCAAGTCATACCCATAATATACTTGCGCTTGCACTTGGCTCACAATTTCATAAGTTCATGATTTGGGTTCTTATGGTGTAGTCAACTCTAACACAATCCCATAACAACCAAATATTTTTCAAAAACCATCCACCTCAACAATTCAGTTGTCGCCCACACTTTAGTGGTAAGTTTCACCCAGAATAAAATTTAGATAGAGTTTTAGATAGAGGGAGAAAAATGTTCAACGAGCACAACATATCACAGAGTGATAAGAATTCAAGTGATCTAAACTATGAATACTCCTATGATGAGTTATAAAGAGATATTACTAAACTTCCGGGGCTAACCATTACTACCTCTAACTCTAGATAAAACAAGGTTTGGCAACAAGGAGTCAGGGTTCAGCTAAAACTGACACATAAAGCATTTGATAAACAATTTGGCAGATAGCATGCATGTTTGTAATCGACCAAGATATAATAACAAGGGGGCATGCCTTCGTTGACGTATTCCTCCACTTCTCCTTGAACTTGCCCCTAGTCAAGCTCGTCACTCCCTACTCGTCGTAAAAGAAATATAATACAAGCAAATAAATAAACAACTCCAAATAACTCAGTGCAATAAAGCAAGAATGATGATGGGGAGATCAAGGATAGGTTTTGGCCTTAGAGGAATAACATATATGATTGGAATTAGATGAAGGGGTTGCTGACAAAAGGTTAAACCAGACGAAAGAGAAAAGGGACATCATCTCGCAAGATAAGACCCAAAGTTATTCCAAAAGTATAAATAATTCAAAAAAATAATTACATATGGCAAGAACAACAAGTGACACATGGGCACCGAGTCTATGGACCAGGTCCATAAAGGATCAATTGACGGGTGAGAAGCACACGTCAAAGGTTATGGTATCAAGTGATAGGACACACCACTTGCAGGGACCACATGTAGGTGAGTTATGATCGAGTTTAACAAGTTTACATCCATAGCTTGATCGAAGGCTATAGGATGAGGTGCACCGATGTGAGGTATAGTGGAATTCTTGACAAAGATGGCAATGACTCTAATCGAAATTAGGATGTAGGATCGACACCTAACATGATTTGATCCAACATGGAAACATTGGCAAGATAGATACAAATAAAGACCAAGGCCTTCCGATACACGAGGCTATGCCACTGTCCAGAGGTTGGGTTATCAGGTCCAAGTTTACATGATGGATGGTCAACTCGAAAGGAGGAATAGAGATACCCTCTTCCGCAAATGGAGAGTTATAGACAATTCAGTAGGAAGGTTTCACGATTGTCAAGTGGTGTTTTGGGATAACTCTCGAGAACTTACCATTGCAGTAGAGGGAACTCTATCAGATTGTCTAGGTGACTCCTGATCATCGGTGTAGGAATCTAATCACTGGGGGAGCTTAGAATACAGGTGATCAAGATGTGACATAAGGTGTGAGCCAATGGACGAGATGAACCCAAGGGGTTTTAGGATAGAGATGGTTAATAGGGTTTATCAGTTGGTAGTATGGTCACAACCAATACATGAGACCCACAAGGAAAAGAAGACACGATGGATAGGGTTACGATTTAGGACCAATTATGGTTCAACTCGAAAGGGAAACCGTGGTCAGATGGATACGGATAAAGGTAAGGGGGTATTATGATAAATAGGGCTATACCACTGTTTGGGATCAAGGTTCAGATAGATAATAGGATATCGATGAATGATCGAATGACCATATGAATGTCTAAGAGATAACCCTAGGGTCTTGATTGATAGAAGGAATCGACATATTATCTACTAATCATGTCGATGCCTAAAAGATACATATAGGGTTAAAGGGGTCTAGGTGGGAATAGTGTAGTTAGGGGTGGTGACACTAACATGTACTAGAAGACAGAAGACCTAGGGTTTAGGGTCATTGGTAATTGATTTAAATGCTCTAACGATCAAGCCGACCGCCAAAGGAATCTCTAGGGTTAAGAGGGTATATGTCATAACTGTGCCATCCTGGTGTCAAAGATTATCATGTAGGTAGTTTTGGTAAGGGAGAGCCAATAGTTTAGGCTCAGGTGAAGAACACATGTAAAAAGATAGATTAGATCTGAGTCCTCCCGAACGGGGAGGGATAACAAGACAGGGTTTGGTCGGATAACATAGATAACACAATAGCTCGTTATGCACTGGCTAACCGACTCGAGCGCAGGTGCTAGATTCTTAAAGTCTTTATCAGTCTAGTGTACCAACCACGTGGTACAACAGACACTCAAAGACCTGGCGAATGAGGGCCCACCCCACCCAAGAGCCCTTATAGAACTCTTGGCTGGAAACAATCCTTATGGTTTTTATATCTAGTTAGAATAATAAGAAAGAATCATACTCCAGGTTGGTTGGTGAGCATAGTGATAGGAGACTATCTAGCTTAGTTCAGAGAGCACTTATTGGGTTTAAGATTTGTTTTTTGTGAAATACACAGGAGAGTTACCAAATATAAAGTTATGTTCTCCTCTCGTTCTCTTCTTTCTTTTCTTTTGGACTGGGCTGCCGAGTGTCCTATGCAACTTCCATTCATGTTCACGTTTTCAATATCAAGCTTTCCTTGGAAAAACTAAGGACAACCTCTATCTCAATCTCTTTTCTTTTTTCAGGACCAGAGCTGAAAAAGACGGAGTTAAAACTATTGGATTTCTCGATGTCAATGACGGGGCATGAACAAGGTTATCATATACGGCACCGGTTACAATCTCAGGTAGGAACCGGTAAATGACATGGTGATGAGATGGATCAGGGTTTCATGTGTTAAGCGCTAGGGTTAGGTTGACCCATGTTCGTGCAACGAGCAGAGGGGTATGCATGCCCTCTACTACCGCTGTAGACAGTAACATAGAGAGAAAGAAAAAGAAAAGAAGCACTATGCTCATCGCCATGTCATTTACCCGTAGGAAGTTAAAGCCCGCCATAGTCGTCGGGCTTGCCGGCGATGTAGAGGGGATGGTGACCTGGACTTGGCAAAAACGGAATAAGGTCGTCGCGTGGATGCTGCTGGAGCTCTCAGCCGTGATAAGGGAGCACGACACGATGGTCGGCAGCCATGGCAGACGGCGGCCGTGGCGGGTCACGCGGGCGAGCGAGCTACGGTGTTGGGATGCCCGAATTTCTTGAGGGGAAAGGCTCCGGATTATGAGGAGAGGTCGCGGAAGCAAGGGATTGGGGAGATGCTCACCGTGTACGAAGAACACATGCGGTGACGTCTCGCCGGACTTCGAGAAGATGGCCAAAATCCGGTGGAGGTGGTGGTCGGCGCGAGCAATAGGTGACACTTTCGGCCTCCCCTCGTCCTTGCGGTACCACCGGCGGAAGCAATTGAGCCGAGGCGGCTCGGTTCGCCGGAATTGAAGTGGCGATGGTGGCTCCCGTCGGCCGCGGCGGTAGGGTTTGAGCGAGGCAGCGCTGCGCGAGTGGTGTGGGACCAGGGAGGCGGCGGATATTATAGGCACGCTCGGCCTAGGGTTTCCGCGGAGGAGGCATGGCGCGCACGCCAACGAGAGGCGGCGGCGGCGGCACTGCCCGCGCCCTCCACGCCGTGAAGGAGTCCCGGTTGGGGACGATCTCTACCGGCGACCGGGGGGACTCGCCGGGCTCCGTCGGGCCGGGAGGCAGGCTGGCTTGGCCTAGACAGAGAAGGAGGGGAGCGGCCTGGTCCGCTGTACGAGTGGGGCGGGAGGTGGCGAGGTGCGCCGCTCAGGTGGGCCAGATGCTGGGCTGAATTTAGATAAGAAAACGGGCCATCGGGGAGAAACGAAGCGGCCAGCAAATGGGCTTCGGCCCAGGGAGCTTAAGAGAAGAAGAAAAGGCTTTTCTTTTAGGGAAAAGCTGGAAAACGAAAGAAAGCTAAGAAAAGTACCAATGTAACTCCAATAAATCCGAAAAAAAAATTAAGATGCATACTTTTATATGCAAGGTCCAAAGAATCGTTAATGTTTAACTTAACAATAACAATTTTACAAGACTTGGAAAATTTTCAATTAAGCTTTAATTAATCCAAGAAAAATGCAGAAAAAAATTTAGTCCTCATTTTAGAAATATTTTAAAAAAACTTTAAAATTCGATCTGTTACAGCTGTCCACATGAGATCAAGATTGCAGTAGCGACCAAGTAATACAGCTGCAGGACTTGGAAGCAACGAATTACCACATACACATCATCAGCTGTTGAATCCCCATTTATCCCTGCAAAATTGACAAAACTCGGCCCGTCTGTATGACATGAGGGTCCAGACCCACATGTCATTGACACCAATGGCAGATAATTTGCAGAGCTCAAACACAAATGGCTAGATATCACGGCCCACACAAGTAATGGATAAAAAATAAATCACAGAAATACAAACAATGATAGCCTAATACGTTCATATACTATTCAAACCTATGACAAACTATCCATTACATGTTCTGCCACAACCATTGCAGAGTTTTGAACATCATTTGCAAATCTACAGCCATAAGTTACCTAGGAGTGCCTCCCATCAGTCAGCTACGGTGTGGAGCTGCCTACAGGTTATGTTTTAACCATACACAAACAAGGGTAGAGTTTTAGTGTTTGCGGACGCAGGGTAACGATAATTAACATAGGGCTGCCCAAGTGCCCATGAAGGCAAGAGAGAGAGAGAGGCAGGCATGTAAGTACAAAATAATTAACAGCGGGTGCTACTGCTATGGTGTTTCATAATTCTTCAGGCCGTGACCTTCGCTCTACGCCGTGGCTGTTTCTTCTCGGCATCTTCATCTTCATCTTCATCCTCATCTGCCTCCTCCGACAACTTTGTTAGCTCTTCTTGAATCATAATCTTGACAGCTGCTTTTCTTGGAGTCAGGTCAATCTTGTAATGGTCATCTATAAGATGATGTTTGTTAGAACGTCTATCAACAATCGCAGTTACAACAGATATGTCTGAAATGGCTTACCGAGCTTCTTAAGAATGTCACTAAAAGTAGCCTGCAAAATCAGATTCCCAAACATGTCAGCTCCACATCAAAAATTTCAAGGATAATCAAGAGAGGTCAACTAGATACTAGAGCAGCAAACAAAGAGCAGCCAAAATAAAGAGCAAGTAGGTTGATACTTTTCAGTATATTAATTATCATAGTTGAAAACAAACTGATGCCAAATAGTCAAAATGGTGACACTAATGAACAAGCTGTAACCCACCGTGTTGAAGTCGACTTTTTTAAGGATTCCAATAATGGTCTTCCTCAGCTCATCCTTGCTGGGCAGACCTACTTCTGCTGACTCACCTTTACCCTTTGTCGCCTCTTTACCTAGATGAAACAGAATTATTAGATTTGCCAGACAATCTGACATTATAAAATGCCATAATGATGATTATCCTAAAATAGAAGATATTTCTGTGATTATGCCATAAGCAGAATTTAATAATCGCATCAAGCACTGTAAATGACAAGGAATTATGTTTTAGTCGACATCAACAGAGGTTGTTAGCACTGAAAATGTAAATTCCAACCAGCTAGCCCTGTGAGGCAGCGTATTTAGCACAAGTGTGACTGGCTGAACTACCGCAAGTTATAAACATAAACCCCAATGTAAATTCAAATCAGCTAGATCCATAGACACTGGAAAACAAATGGAGTAGCGGCAAGTGCCATGAAACAACAAGAAAATCCATCCTCCAGAGGGATAGCAAGAACTAGACTGATAATTACCAAACATTAACAAAATAGGCACATACAGTGTATGAGTAATATAGTAGAATGTAGTACCTGATGACTTCTTCTCTTTGATCTCCTTTCCAGAGCTTGGAGTACTCTTTGGTATGATGAGTTTCTTCTTTCTAGAGAAGACCTTTGCACTGTCATCAGGGCTCTCCTTTTCCTTGGAAACTTTTGATGATGATGTTTTGCCAGCACTCTTGCTTGTTGTACTTGGAGGACCTGTCTTATGGGTGCTCCCTGTGGCAGCCTTCTTTTTACCTGCAGAATCTTTTACTTCTGCAGACTTCTTACTTGCCTTTTCTTCCACAGAGTCGTAGTCATCTTCCTGTTCATCAGCAGCTTCACCTGCATCTTCATCTTTGTCTTCCTCACTGTCAGATTTCATAGGTTGATCTTCATCCTCCTCATCCTCATCAGTATCATACTCCAGAGCTTGCTTCCGCCTTTTTGTTGGAGCCACGTCATCACCAAATTTCTGCAGCAATAACAAACAATGAGAACAAGATTTTAACAATGATTAAGGAATGATGATCATGGGGGCGCCAACATTAACAAATCATATCGAGATAAGAACTTCAGTTGGGGGTATATGCATATACTCAGCACAGTATCAACAAGATGTCACTAATTCCATTGCCAAAAAAGCCACTAATAAAGTCGCATATATTAGTACGTCATATTTGAAAATTGCAAGTGAAGAAATATAGTCAACAGGTTGCATCTGAAAATTTTGGCACCATACCTTCTTAGACCTCTTCGGAGTGACATCCTGAGTCTTACTTGCACTACCCCCTCCTCTCTTGCGTTTTCTGGAATTTGATCCCTGGAAAGTAGGAGAGAATAAGGCACACAGAGACACAAAGATCTGATAAGTTATCATGCAATCTAACCCAAGCATTAAAAACATCAGCAACACTAAGGTAGTAAGGAACAACTAATACCACGATAGGAACATTGGATAATAACTCTTGTTCTCACCTGGTCATCAGAGAGCCCAGAATGAGTCATAGCATGAGGTTCAGCAATGAAGTCCAACAGTTTTGCCACAATATCTTCCTACATGAGTTATCTCAAACATTATTAGATGCCACTATGGCCCCATTTGGGACAGCTCCAGCTCCCAGCTTCACGTCAGATTTGAAGATTAAAAAGCTAAAATAAAATGGTTTATATATCCATTTTTAGTATACAATGTCAATAAAATATAAATGTCAATAAAATATAACTTCTAACCATCTTCGATGTACCTCCAGCTTCAGCTCCACGAAAAAGTGAAGCTATGAAAACCCAGCTTCACTTTTTCGTGGAGCTGGAGCTGTCCCAAACGGGGCCTATATTCATTAAGGTATTGCACTGCCTTGGTGTTGACCAAAATATTGTTCTATGAACAAAACATTAAATCACCTTTCTAACATTTGTTTTTGGAACTGGAATTGCAAGGAGCCAACAGAGGTCCACCAACATGTCTTTCACACATTTGTCAAGCTTCTCCTTTGCCTTGGCTCTCTGCTTTTCCTACAGATAAAAAAAATTACATATTAAACCATTTCTATCACCTAAATAGATTGAACAATTCAAAATTTGGAGCAACGAAGCTTACATCACTCTCGTGCCAGACAAAGCCAGAGAATTGAAGTATATGACCCTTAAAATCAACAGTCTGGAACATCGAGAAAACAATCTACTTGTCAGGATAAGTGAGCTAAAGTGCTCAAGGATAATAGAAAAAAAATCTGCATCAGTTATGTCAAAAGCAACATTCTAATATTTCAAATGTTTACCTTGCCTTTCCTCCCAAAAAGAACACTGTGAATAAATTTAAGATCTGCAGGTTTCTTCCTTGATATTCTGTGAGCCACTGTAATAAGTTTCAAAAACAAATCACGAAAGAAAAACACTAAAATGTGCATTAGGAAAGGAAAGAACCATCATGCAGTGCAGTATTAGTTGAAACCCTAACAATTCTTCATTTTTATCAAAGACATGGTGTGCGTAAAATGGCAATGCATATGTGTAATCAAAGTTATCAATCACGATGAGATCAATTAGCTTATTCTTGGTTAATTGTTGATAATACAACAAATCACCAGGGAGAAAATAAAGTAATATTTACTCATCGGATATCGTTGATCCACTCAAGATCAGTCAAGCCATAACTACAATCTTTAATTAAACTGTTATTGTGGGTCACACTCAAATTTCAGCAACAGATCAGTTATAACAGTGTATAGATAAAAAAAATCTAGCCCTCAACTAAAGCTAATAACAAAACTGAATCAAATTGCTAGAATCACTACGGCCTTTTGGCCTCCTCTTACTACTCGTAGACACCCATGCAGACCAAAATACACACAAAATCGACATCTAATACAGTTCACTCGTAATTGAGCTTGGGTAACGACTTTGACCATATTTTGCAATTTCATTTCCCTTGAAAGCTATCCTTTTTCTGGGGCAACAGATTCACATTCATTGGAGCAACGTTGCACTATATTTGCCACTCTACTCTAGGTAATGCATAAATGCCAAGACCTAATTTGTTCACGTAGCTTCTCAATGTTAAAACAGCATGACATATCCACTAAGTTCCTCAAAATAAGGATCATACAGAGATGCTAATCATAGAAAAATAGTTCTGACTAGCAGCTATCAGAACTGAATATAATATTGTGAAACTGTGCTGGATTAAGGTAAGAACATCTGTACCTAACATGGCCATTAAGCATATCAGACATCATACAACAAAAACAGTTGTTCATTCAACTGGTAGATCAGGAACAAACTGATCATGAGATTAAGGTTTTATGCGTTCTTGATAGAACAGAACCAATATTGGAGTTGGAGAACCGAGGGGGACAAGGAGTTTAAGTGGACCTAACAAACACCTAGATTCACACCAATTGTGTATCCAAATTTAGTAAAACAGCACATCATTAGGGCAAGTCAGTTGCTCAGCTTCAAATACTAATGCAAAGGAAGAACCTCTTAGCCTAAGCAAGAAGAGCAGTGAAGGCCTACTATGCAAGGACTGAAAAATAGAAGCAAGCAAACAGTAAACAGTGTGACAAGAGGGCTATACCACTCGGTATATCTTTCAGTGGTGTACCACGACCCTGCAATTTGAAGATTTACTGAAAGTTATTGCATTGCCAAATAGAAAAAAGTGGGATCCAGATAATATGACTGCAAGCAATGAACCTTCTCAACAACGAAGTTCCTGTTTGGCTCCTTATCAATCACTTCAACCAACCTCTCCACTATTTTCCTCTCACGTTGAGGGCGATCAGTACCATAAGGGCTGGGGGTGCTCAGTAAACTTTTGGCTTCCCTGGATTTGGACCCATCCTTTTTCTTATCTTTTCCCTGGCTTCTATCCCTAGCACTCCTTGCCTTCTTGTTCTTAGGTGTTTCCTCCTTATTCTCTTCCACATCCTTGTCTACTTCACTGACTTCCTCTTCTGTTACTTTGCCATCTTTCCCTTGCTTCTTTGCGCCTTCTTTTTCTAGCTTTTCTTTATTGGCATTTTTCTTTTTGCCCCCTCCCTCTTTCTCAGCAGAGCCACTTTGTCCTGCATCTTTCAGTTCCTGCTTATCCATGTCAGTGTTCTCATCTTTGTCTTCCTTATGCCCTTCATCTTTGGTCTCTGCATCGCCTGCCTCAGTCTCAGCCTCGGCCATCTTGACATCCTCACATTCTACTGCCTTGGCATTGTTATCTTCTCTTGTATCCGCATCCTCCACAGCGCCCATTTTGACACCCTCATGTTCTGCTGTCTTGGTGCCGTTATCTTTCTTTGCATCTGCATCCTCCACGGCACCCATTTTGACATCCTCGTGTTCTGTTGCCTTGGTGTTGTTATCTTCCTTTGCATCCGCATCCTCCACGTCACCCATTTTGACATCCTCGTGTTCTGCTGCCTTGGCGTTGTTATCTTCCTTTGCATCCGCATCCTCCACAGCACTCATTTTTACATACTCGTGTTTTGCTGCCTTGGCGTTGTTATCTTCCTTTGCATCCGCATCCTCCACAGCACCCATTTTTACATCCTCGTGTTTTGCTGCCTTGACATTGTTATCTTCCTTTGCATCTGCATCCTGCGCACCACCCATTTTGGAATCCTCAGTACCCGCCTGCTTAGCACCACCTGCCCCACCTTCTTTTGCATCCTCAGACTCCGCCACCTTCGCATCTCCATCAGATGGGCCCTTGGTGCCATTTTCTGAGGCTTTGTTCTGTTCTTTAGCCTTCTTATTCGCTACTGCCACATCCTTGCTCTTGACAGCCTCTTCCTTCTTGGTGTTATCCTTCTTATCAGGAGCAACAACATCAGCAGCTGTTCCTCCATTTGCTAAAGCCACCTCCTCCATTACTGGTGCTGGGTCCGCCTCGGGCATCCCGAGTGACCCTTATTGCTCTAGCTGCAGATAAATGGTGTACCCAAGTAAAGAAAGCAAATAAGTTAGAAGCTGAAAGTAAAAAAAAAGATTGAGGGAAAATGAATTAAGTTTATGCTGTGGTACATGGGTACCAACTGTACAGACGTAAAGCTTGTGCTTTTCATCCAAAACAAGTAAGGAAAATGTACAATTAACAACAAAAGTGCCTCCCCTCATAAAACCATAACAAATATAAGGTTTGATTATCCCATCCTACTGCGAAGAGTGCTAAACTGCTACCGCAACACGACACTCGTAAGGGTGGTGGCACAATAAAAGGACAATGCAAGAAGAAATCAATAACATCGGACGAATATACATAACCTAACCAACAACTGGACCATTGAATTCCAAAAACCCCTACTCCCAAATCACATCTAGTGACACTGCAAAGCGGCAACCGCAGAGGGAACCACAAAATTCCACTGGTCAACCGAACGGTGCTGCAGCTCGGGACTAAAGACTCCACCTTTGATGTCCAAATCTAACCCAACAGGAGCGGAATCGGGAGCTCCCAGCTTTTCCTGCAACCCAGCCCCCTCCCAAGCTCAAACGAATGATGCAATTCCAAGCTCCACCCTAACCAGAGCAGACAAGTGCTACCTGTCCTCATACTCCTACCAAAACCCTAAACCAGATTCGACAAACCCTAGCAATCCTGAGCTCGGCCGCTGCTCCCGCAGTAGCAACGAGTCGACCTAACCCGAGCAATCCGGCCAGGCAGTAGCAGTAATTCGAAAGAGCAGCAAGATTTCTTCTTCTTCTTGTTGTTCTTACCTGGAGCTGGAGGGGAGCGGGGGATTCGTGCGGGAGAGTGGCGTCGCGTCGCCTCGGCTTCGCCCGCTCCTAGTCGCAGGAGAGAACAGAAAATATTCCGAGATTATTTTCTTTTATTTTAAATGGTTGGGCTGGTCGTCGGAGCCGTGGTTTATTGCGACGGGCGGACGGACGGACCCCAGCCCGGAATCCAATCCGCATTTATTCCCATTCTTTCTCCCCCGTCCTGACACGAGTACGAACCGATGGATGCGTGCGAGCAAGACCTCGTCTCGCACTGCTCGTTTGGCACCGCGCGAGCGTGCGGTCGCTCGTGGTGGGCCTTTTCGGTAGGGCGTGGGCGCGCCTTCGCTTTCAGGTTCAAAATTCGCTCTCCCGTTGGGGCAGCACGCACCCGAAGCCGAGGATCCGTTTGTTCCGAGAGACGAGGACCCATGGGATACGGTCATTAAGCTGGCAACTAATTTTATACTCCGTATTTGGTTTAGATAGATGCTGGTAGATAGGACAAAATTAATTACCTAAATTATATGACTTAATTTATATTAATAATAGTTAATTAACACTAGTCAACACGGATTAGCACATATCGATGCTAATATATAGCTATAATAATTGCTTATTAACAATTAGAGATGCTAATTATCACTAATAGTGTACTAATCAATTGACTAATTATATACTAATCAACACAATAGTATTTATCAACACTAGTCTTACAATGATAATTAATTTCTATGTCCTAAAATATAAGACGCGCACGCATCCCAAGATTTACAATAAGATATATAATATGTTAATTATGTGACACAAAAATGATATCATTGGAAAGTGCTTTCGAAAATAAATCCAATAATACTACTTTTGTGTCACATAACCAAAATATTATATGTCTAATTGTAAATCTTAGGATGCGTACATTTTGGGACGGAGGGAGTACTGACTAAAAATAAAATATATTAATTATCACTAATCATTTGTCAACGATCACGATTATATGGCGGTGGCGAGCTCATTCGTCCAAAATAACTGGATTACTCTATCAAACATATTTGAGAAATATTCCCTTAAAGTTGGCCGGCCTATCCGTGATATACCTAGAACCAAACAGAGGAACAAGTTCAAAAAAGTGATCACCATATCCCATCCACCCTGGACTTCCAACCAAACGCACCATAAGAGATCCACCCGATGTTTGTTTCGACTTTCAACTCAAAATTTTGAACTTAAATTTTGTAGCTTATAACTTCAAAAATTCAAAATGAACAATTAGCATCCATGTCGATGGGGTTCAACTTCCAAATTCAAGATATTTTAACTAGAAACTAGAAATGAAAGAATAGGGTTTCGAGCTAACTCCTAGAGCCAGCGGAGGGGCGGGCGATGGCACATAGAAAATCACCTACAAGGAAAACGCTTGAGGCTGGGAGGAAAAAGCTTCGAAGTAAATGTGGAGTGTTGGGTTATAGGTGGATTACGCTAGGGCATGACAAAAGGAATTCTATTGTGCAAAGCAATGAACTACTACAAGCTATATGTCACATTATTGTCATTAGACACGAAGTGCAATGGAAGTAGTCGGAGAAGCCGGTTCGATGAGCCATGCATCAACTAGTCAAGGTAGTCGTGCCGTCTAACAGCACTGCCCAACTATCAGGAAGGTGTGTATCGTCCTTAGCGTCACAACAGTCGCAACAATGGTTCTAAGTTATCCAAGTTATGCACATGTATGGGTGAAAATATCACACGCCAGAGTGCTAGTGTATCTTGCATAAGAAGTTTCCACGGCACCGTTTTCTCCTAAACCTCACCACGAGCCAGGACGTATCGTCGTCCACTGCACCAATCCCAACAAAAAGCCTGTCTTGCACCTACACACGAAGTACATCCAGTGGGGTGCCGAGATGGTGAGTTTCTTCAAAGTTGCTATTGTCTCCCCTCTGAGGCCGAAACCTCTAGACGAAGGTCTCCCACTGGAGATGATCTAGCTAGATAGTTTTTATTTCCTTTTACTTCACATTATGTGTATATGTATAAACTAGCCTTTTGTTGTTATGTGATGTTTGGAAATGTCTTCTTAATCTGTGTTAGAAATGTCTTCTTAGTCTGTGTTCGAAATGTCTATTTTGTTCTAAAATATTATTGGAGGCGGTTCGGGCAAAACAACCGCCTCGGATATCATGTTATCCGCAGAGGTCAGATCTAAGCAACCGTTGAGGATAATGGAACACATATATATGTGGTGGTGCACGGGCGCTAGGGTTTTTACTTCGCATCTTCCATTCGCCCCGACCACCGTTGCGAGGAGGAGGAGCACCGCCACTGCCCCGAGGGTCGATGTCCATCTAAGTGCCGCCACTAGTGTAAGGCTAGTCGGCTTCTCCCTCTCTCTCTATTAATTGTCGCAAAATTATGCGCCTCTACTGTTTACACGCGAGTCGACAGTATACGAGGAGTTGCATAGGATGTACACGAGGAGTCGCGCCGGTACACGAGGCAGCGAGAGACGAGGGGTCGCGCCAGTGTGTCTATATATAATGTCTTCCTCTTCTTCATCGTCAAAAGCGCGCACGGTATGTCTTCCTCTTCTTCATCGTCAAAAGCGCGCACGGTATGTCTTCCTCTTCTTCATCTTTTTGATTTCTGCCCCCAAACATCACTGCCTGCTTTGCAATGGAGCCTATGGTAGCTCCTCCCGCATGGCGGGGAAGCACAAGAGGGTGTCACCTTCTCTGTCGCCTTCTCCGTCGCCTCCTCCGTTGCCGATCAAGTACGTACATGGAAGCGTATCCGACAACTTGCACGTGCATCTTTCCCGCGAGACGGTTAAAGCCACCTAGTGTGGCTATGGGAACAGAGGGCACCCTCCTCTATGCATACATTGAAGGAGTACGGTACTCCGGCGCATTCGTCATCTGCTGTGTGTTGGTCAAGAAGTACCCACATGCAGAGTTCATCGTGGAAGCACACCACGAGCCAGGGCGATTCCTCGTTAGCTGTACTTCCAGTGGGTCGGAGCGCACCACTCGCTGCACCATCGTCCGCCGCCTCTACACGAAGTACATCAAATGGGGTGTTGACCAAGTGAGCTTCTTCATGGTCCGTAGGGTCATCCCTCTACTACTGGAGCCCGTCGACGAAGATCACCCGCTTGAGAACTTTTAGTTATCTATTTTCATTTTATAAATTATGTAAGAAAATTGTATGTATATTTTAATTCGCTTATATATATGTTGAATTTGCTCGTATATATTTGGAAAGTCTCAAGCCGCTACGGGGAGCTGAAACCTGTATATGTGGCTGCTGAATGAATTATGTGAATGTGGCTGATGAATTCTGTGAAATAATATTGTTGTCAGATAAATTCCTGTTGTTGTTGATGTTGCATTGCACACGGCCAAATGTGCCCACAATTTCACACGGTTTGGACGGAAGACCCGTGTGTGATGTGCTCACCAACGCACACGTTCCTGAGCTTCGGACCGTGTGCGATGTGGCTAGTTGTTGCACACAATTCGGACAGAAGACCCATGAGTGATGTGCTGACCAACGCACACGTACCCGAGCTTCTGACCGTGTGCGATGTGGCTAGTCATTGCACACGTTTATTTCCTGAGGCCCGTGTGCGATGCGGTAGAGTGAATCGGTGACATTGTTTCCCGATTGACCGTGTGAGATGTTGTAATTATCGGTGACAGGTCATTTTCGGTAGCCGTTTGTGATATCATATGACTTAATTAGCTCGATCAACCTGGACCTGAATTTATCAGTTTGATCGAGCGGCGCGGCGGGTTGTTGGAGGAGGCGGCAGCTCGTTGGAGGGGCAGTGCGCGGCGGCTCGGGCTAATTGGAACGGGGCGGGGGCTGTGGCACGGCGGCTAGTGGCAAGGCGGCAGCGGCGCAGGGGCTATGGCGCGGCTGCCGGTGGCAGCGACGCATGTGGCAGCAGTGGCGGGCCGCGGCGCACGGCTACGATCGCGTGGAGGTGGCATATTAAGTTTTTTTAGTTTCAATTAATGCTTCATTCTTAATTTGAATTAATGCTTCATATATATTTAGTTTCAATTAATGCTTCATATTTAATTTCAATTAATGCTTTCTATTTTTTCATCTAAGAATTAATTGTTATTTTTTGTGGACTAATCATTTGTATGTAGATGGATCGAGGTTGGATGTCCGAGAATCATACAAGTCGAGCATATATCTGTGGTGTTGTTGGTTTCATCAAAGTCGCCGAGGCAGACATGAGGAACAGGGGGAACCATTAATTTTTTATCCATGCATTGATTGTGATAATTCTATACTGTGGGAGAACCCAAGAGTGATCGAAGAACATTTGTTTCGCAGAGGTTTCAAGATAGGATATACACGTTGGACCAAATACTATGAAGAGTCGGTAATGCATGAACAAAACGATGGCGATGATATGCCAAACCCCTACGATGGCCAGCGAGATGGTGATGATTGTGATTCCGATAGTGATGATACTACTATGCCAGATCTGCATCAGATGATTCATGATTTCGAGAGCTACCTTGATGATAGAAGATGCCGAGAAACCATTGTATCCAAACTGCAAGGCAAAGCACTCCAAGTTGTCAGTGACACTTGACCTTTTGAGATTGAAGGCAGAAAGCGGTTGGTCAGACACAAGCTTCACAAAGATGTTGGGTCTTTTCGTAGAAATGCTTCCAGATGACAATAAGTTGCCAAAAAGCATCTACGAAGCCAAGAAAGTGATTTGCCCCATGGGACTAGAAGTACAGAAGATACACGCATGTTGTGACGACTATATGATTTACCGCAATGAGTACAAATAGTTGCGTTCATGTCCCGTATGTAAAGCTTCTCGATACAAGCGTAAGTTAGCAAAAGATAAAAACAAGGCCAACGATGAGATCAAGATGGGAGTCCCTAACAAGGTTGTGTCGTACTTGCCTGTAATTCCTCGGTTGAAGCGTTTGTTTGCAAACCCAAAGGAAGCGAAGTTGATGCGTTGGCATGCGGAGGGACGTAAGAATGATGGAAAGATGAGACACCCGGCTGATGCCGCCCAATGGAGAAGAATCGATGTGAACTACCCAAGCTTCGGCGATGACCCAAGGAATATAAGATTTGCAATGAGTACAGACGGAATGAATCCATTTGGCAGCATGAGCAGCAGACACAGCAGTTGGCCATCCACCTGGAAATGACATCGACGTTTACTTTAGGCTACTGGTGGAAGAACTACGAACATTGTGGAAAGAGGAAGGGGTAAGGGTATGGGATGCGTACAAAAATGAGCAATTCAACATACATGCATTGTTACTTCTTACCATTTAGGATTATCTAGCACTTGCTAACGTTTCGGAGCAAAGTACAAAGAGAGCCAAAGCATGTGTGACATGCATAGATGATACCGCAAGTATTTGGCTTTCGTTCTCGTGCAAAACCGTATACATGCGTCATCGGAGGTTCTTGAGAAGAAATCACTCTTACCGTAACATGAAGGAACAGTTCAACGGGAATACAGAAAGAGGTGCCAAACCAAGGTCTTTTACTGATGATGAAGTTAGTGAGATGGCCAAGGATGTGAATGTCATGCTTGGCAAGGGACAGAAATGCCCCCGTGAGAAGAGCTTGTGGAAGAATAAATCAATTTTCTAAGACTTCCTCATTAGAAGGATCTAGATGTATGTCATTGCATCGACGTCATGCACATCGAGAAGAACGTTTGTACAGCGTCCTTGGTACGTTACTCAACATAAGAGACAAAACGAAGGATGTCATCAAGTCACGAATGGACATGGTCCATTTGGACATCAGACCAGAGTTAGCTCCAATAAAGAAAGATAATGGCCAGACGTATCTCCTACCTGCCTGTTATACATTATCCAATAAGAAAATAATTGAGTTCTTGGAGTTCTTGTATCAAAGTCCCATCTGGTCATTGCGCAAATATCAGGAGTCTTGTTTCAATGGAAGACAAGAAACTAATTAGCATGAAGTCACATGATTGCCATGTAATGATAACATAGATGCTCCTGGTGGCAACCAGAGATATTCTGCCCAAAAAAGTTCGTGAGGCAATCATGAGGCTGTGCGATTTCTTCAATACGATTTCTCAGAAGGTCATGGATCCTGATACACTGGATGATCTGCAAGAGGAGGTTGTGATACTCTATGCCAGCTTGAGATGTTCTTCCCACCCTCGTTCTTCGATGTCATAGTCCATCTCATTACACACCTTGTGTACGAGATAAAGATATGTGGGCCTGTGTTCCTACACATCATGTATCCACTCGAGCAGTTCATTGGAATAGTCAAGCACTATGTTTAGAATCGGTATCGGCCCGAGGCCAGTATCGTAGAAGGTTATATCTCGGAGAAGGTGGTTGAGTTTTGCACCTATTACATGCACAACTCACAGCCTATTGGTGTGCCCAGGTCTCGCCATGAGGGAAGGCTATCTGGAAAAGGGACTCTCAAAAAAGAAGTCAGCTGGAAGGATACTCATTTATTTGACATAGCCCATTTTACGGTCTTGCAGCACATGATAATAGTTTCCCCTTATGTCGATTTGGGAGTTTGAATAAGCACAACCAGACATTCAGCCAATGGTTATTGAACCGTATCATTGATGGGCCGACAGATGAC
Organism: Stipa capillata; assembly: GCA_019208055.1. Taxonomy (NCBI): domain Eukaryota; kingdom Viridiplantae; phylum Streptophyta; class Magnoliopsida; order Poales; family Poaceae; genus Stipa; species Stipa capillata. Next base: position 152,796 of record JAGXJF010003367.1, read on the forward strand.
ACGCTAACGTGGTTGGTAAAAGGGCCAGCATTTGCAGTTCAAAGTTGGCAAGCATACGACATAAATGGGTACACGTTCTACATGAAGGATTGAGATGAGAAGACCACATTTCAGAATAGCTCTGTCCGAGTGGAAGCCATAGATACAGATGGAAAGAAGAAATTTTACTACAGGATCATAAAGGAGATTTGGGAGCTTGACTACATGACATTCTCAATTCCATTGTTCAAGTGCAAATGGGTCGATCTAAGACATGTCCAAGTCGACAATTACGGCTCTACGTATGTCAACCTCAGCAAAGTGGGATACAGAAATGAACCCTTCATTTTAGCATCCCAAGTTTCCCAAATCTTTTATGTGAAAGACCTCGCACATAAGAACTGCCATGTAGTGATGTATGAGAAAAGGAGGATCGTAGGAATTGAGAATATTGTCGACGAGGATGAATACAGTCAGTTCGATGACTTGCCACCTTTTGGAAAATGCATAAGAGTTGATGAGCAACAACATGAAGAAATTTGCTACCTACTAGAAAATAATTCCGATGGGCTAGTATACAAAGGAAATCATGTAATGGAGTGTTGAATAATTTTGAACTTGATACTCATTTGAATATGTAATCCTTTGAACTATACATGATTGATTAATTGTACGTTATAAAAACTATTCAAAAAATGGGGTGGCCGAGTATCGAACTCAAAACCACAGGAGGCAGATGCTAAGAGGTTACCAGTACAGCTAGAGCAGGATGTTGGAGGGATGCGTGCATCAGAAAGAGTTAGCGTATACCTACCCGTGTAAAAGATAAAACCACATCGCACACGGTCAAACGAGAGACATATGTGCGGTGTGAGACATATCGCACACGGTGGTAAAATGATATACATGTGCAATCTGACCCACATCGCACACGGTCCTTACCAGTTATCACACACGGTTGTACCGAAATACCCGTGTGTGATGTGACTCACACGCACACGAGTGGAACCAGATGACCGTGTGCGAAGGCATCCCGTGCATTGATCTAAAATTTCACCCCAAATGTTTCGTCTTCACGCGCGTCGCCTTGCCCCAGTTTCCATTGCCTCTGCCTTCGCCTCCCCGAGCGCCGCCTCCTCGTCCATGAGTCCCTGAGCACCACCTCCTCGTCCATGAGCACCGCCTCCCCATCCCCAAGAGTCGCCTCCCCGTCCTCGAGCGCCTCCTCCGCGACCCCCTCATCGAGCGCTTCGACGACGCCCTCCTGGAGCTCCACCGATCCGTCCACGATGCCCTCCCAGAGCACCGTCTCCCTATCCCCAAGCAGACCGCTGACCTATCCACGACCCCCTTTAGGAGCGCCGCCTCCCTAACACGCTCCCCGACAGGTTAGGGTTTTCCGTGTCCTCACATCTAGTGGTAAATTATGGCTAAATCATAGGGTGTGCTGTTGGTCATTGGATGGGTTTAGGGCATTAGGCAGTATGTGCAGTTTGTGTTCGGTATCACCTTGCTAAGGACATGGGTCCTTCACTAGTATAGATTAATTATTACAGGATAGCTAGAACATGTAGTTATTGGTTAATTGTGTACTGATATACACATTAGAATGATCTACTTATTGATTAGAACATCTAGTTATTGGTTAATTGTGTGCTGATATACACATTAGAATGATCTAGTTGTTTATTTATCCTCCTGTTATGAAGCTATGACGTCCGGTAATGAATCACCGGATACTTCGGCTAGAGAGTTTGATGTGAACACATCATCGTAGCTAGAAGGGACCACTGAACCAGAAACCCAACCACTTGTAAAAAAGGGAAGAGGAATTAGGAAACCAAGCAAGAAGCCGAAAGGAGTATGGCAAGCAGAGGTGATCGACAAGAAAACCGGGGCTCCTACCGAACTAGAAAAATAGAGAAGATGTTCTGAACCATGTGCGGGGCAGTGGTAAGAGAAAGGGTCCCCATTAACTTGGAGGATTGGAAGAAGGTTAGTAAGGAGGAGCGCATGGCCATAGTGTTTGAGATAATGAAATACTTCAAGGTGCCGACGGAATGGAAAAGACAGGTGGAAGAAAGTGCCCTCTCGAAGGCAAAGGATGCTTTTCGCAATTTTAAGTACATGTTGCATCACAAAAGTTTATGAAGGAGAATAAGGATCCCTTGCCGAAGTATCCACACATTAAGCCTGAGCAGTGTGCCAGATTTGTGGAGATTCAGCGAATGCCAGCTTTTCTAGCTAGGAGTGAGGCAGGCAAGGTTCTAATCACGAAGAACAAACACCCCCATAGAATAGGGGTCAAAGGATATTACAGGAAGCGGAACATTTGGGAGAAGGAGGATGAAAACCTACGCCTTTGGGGGGCTGAAGTGCATTTTCTTGATGTTACGGGAGATCGGGAAAGAGACTTCCTGAGAACGAGGTCTACAACCGATTCCTTGAGTCAGATTGTGTTGCTAAACCCAGCAGACCAGGAAGTGTATCAATCTATGGTAAGAGCGACTACCTCATTTAGTAGTCCATCTATAATTACCACAATGCTTACTTACGTACCAATTATAGGTTTTTATTTGCAGAAAGAGTTGAGTGTCCAGGCTTCGCAAGGCTTGTTCCAGCCCCAAGGGTCTAATGGCATTCTCACGGCCGCTTTGGGAACCAAGGAGCCCTCGGGTCATTCTAGGGCAATAGGGACCAATGTCGGCCATAGGAAGGCCTTCCCACAAGACGCAGAAGAGATGCGAGTGAGGAAAAGGGCAAGAGCGGAGCAGAAAAAGGAGCAAATGATACAAGAGCTACTCGCCTAGTTTGTCGGGATGATGGAGAAAAGCCTGGCAAAAGAAAGAGTTGTGTGGGAGGAAAGGTACAGAGCACAAGCGCTGGAAGCTCCTGCACACCCAAACCCCGATGCACGCAGGAGTAGCTATGCACCAGCTCTCGATGGGGCTGAAGGCCTTCTTGAGACAGTCAGGTCTCCTATCGACGACATCACGGGGCCGACAAAGTGCAAGCTACAAGTGCCAACAACGCACATGACTTTTCCCTTGGTGGCAGCTCACGGTATGGTTCATCCGCCGGCTGAGGGAGCTACGGTCCACGGTGTACCGATATAGCCAGGGTTTGCTAGGTGCACTATCGATAAAGTCGAGCCTGGCTTCCGGCGCCTCCCACTCTTTCACATAAGTGAGGATGCCGAACACCAGACCTTGGGAGAGGCAGAGATGTCATTCGTCCAGTGGCTGAAGAAGGACATACTCTTTCTGCAGTTCACATTGCCACTACCTGCTGCTTCCCCACCATTGGCTCCTGCATCTGAGCCGCTCTTCTCACCATATGTCCTCATGAGAATGCGGTCCGAGCCACCTTCGAACCCACCAGCTCAAGAGTCACCCGAGCCAGCGCTGGTGATTTTGACACCACCAGTTCTTGACTTACGCCAACCTTCCCAGTTAAGACTAAGAGTACAAGAGCGCCGCCGAAGGGGTGAATAGTCATACCATAAGTGTGCATCACATCGCCACTTGAATATCGATTGATAATTAATTAGCTCATGCGATAGCATCCCACATACTCAATATAAGGAGGATTTTATAATTTATCTTATCGAGATGAGGTCATAAGGAAATTTTAGGCTTCTTGAGTCCTCAGCAGGGCCATCGGACACGTGGCTACTGTGATGGTTACCAGGGCTAGCAATCCCGGTTTAATACACCGTCAGAGATTCCCTAAACCACTATCCTTTGTTGTACCCTCGCGTCTATCTTGTCATTAAGCACTTCATCTTTGGCTCTCTTCCTCCTTCACTGCTCCTCATTCTCGGGGTGTCCCTTCTTCCAGCCAACACCACTCCCTACACCGCGTGTGCAACATGGGTGCTCCTGGTTTCCTGGGCTATGGTGAGGCTACCTTTACCTCTTTACATCCTAATTAATTACCTTAATGGAACTAACCCTAGCTAGATAAACTAAAATTTAACCATGCATAATCTTCATCAGCCTCTCCCTTCCTCATGATGTACTTGTATAACCAAACACTATCATCAATTATATATCTCCTTTAGCAAGATTTAAATAATCCTCTCTCTACCCCAATCTAATATAACCATAAACCATGCATAATTAACCATAAAATAATTATTAAGAACAACTACTAACCATAGATGGCAAAGTAGTAGACGTCCCCCCAATATGTGTGGTGAAATTACCTCAAAATCGCAAAATCGCCTATTCGCATTAAATTCACAAAACAGATCTGGATCTGAAATAGATCTAGATCTGGCAGGGTCTTAAATATGAGCTGACAGGGGGAACCCATCCGGGTAGGTCCAGCACAGTGAGTCGGCCCAACAGGCTAGGGGAGTTCCACGGAGGCCCACTCGGATGAAGGCCCAAGCAAGGCCCACACAGAAGCAACGTCTGAGTGTCATCAAGGAAGGCGTTACAACCTCATCAAGGCAGGCGTTTCGCTGGCATGAAGGCTGACGTTACTCGGAGAGTTATACAGAATAAAGATGCCAATTAAAGTACGCAGTTACTGTAGCTCAGCCGACTGGCCGAGTCGGCATATGTAAAGCTTATGTAAGGCAAGAGTCCCATGCAAGGGACGAGACGCTAGGCATTATCTTCTACCTCTAGACAAGAACAACCATCTTCTCTCTGTAACCATTCTCGCACAAGATCAGCAATACAATCAGTAGGAGTAGGGTATTACCTCCTCCATCGGAGGGCCAGAAACCTGGGTAAAAACTCTTGTGTGAACCCGCTTAGATCTTCCACTTGCGCTCCCCCAAATCCTACTAGAAAAGTATATTGCCGCGAAATCCCCGCGACAGTTGGCGCACCAGGTAGGGGAGGCGCGTGTTGGAGCTATGATCCAAGCGGGATCTTCTCTAGCTACCGACGGCAAGTTGGTAGCCGGCGACGTGCCGTTCGCCGTGCACCCCGAAGGCATGGAGTTTCTCTTCGGAAGCCTTCGCTTTGTGGCCGACACCTTCGGCCAGCTAAACCTCCAGGATCCGCTTCCCCGCTCCACGGTGGAACCGAAGCCTGGATACCTACTGGGATCTCCTTCCGCCCCAGGCAATGGCGTGAAGTGTTCACAGCTCGTCGGCATGGTTGGCTCTGAATCCCTCCTCCCCGTCCTAGATTCCGAATCCGATGGGGACGAGAGTTCGCATAGCCGAACCGCCTCGGCCGAGGTATACGTGGTCGCGCCCGGCGCCACGAGCGACGCGGGCACGTCAGCCGCGGTGGCCAGGGCGATGGATGAGCACCTGCTCACGCCCATTGATGGGCAATCAGAGGCTGAGAAGGCCTTGGAGGCATCTCGGTGAGCTATCCTTGCTGAGCGGGAGCGTCTTGATCAGGAAAGAGCAGCTCTCAAGGAACGAGAACGTCAACATGATGAGGCCCACGGTTCACACCGACGTTCGAACCGGCGTGCTTCTTCAACCGCCCAGAGGAGCCGAGTCGTCCGTGCCCCTCTCTTCGGGCGAGAGCAAGACGGTGTCCCTGTCTACCAAACACCAGCCCAAAACCTCTTCGTGGCTGCCGCTTTGGCCGACTCGCTCCCGTCCCCGGTGGACGGTCCTGCGGCAGAAATCCACCGCCGAGTCGTCACCCTGATGAAGACAGCGGTGGAGCAGCAGAATGAGGCTGGTTCGATCAGCAACCGACTGGCCTCCGGAGCCACGCGGAGCCGGCCTTCAGCGGCTCCGAGTCGCCCCATCACCGTGGGCTCGTCACAGCCGAGTCGCTCCACGAATCGGCGTCCTGATGCCCACCAAGAGATCAACTGACTTCAGGCGGAGCGTCGTCAAGCCGACTCCCTCCGAGCCCGGGCAAACAATGTCTCTGACGCTCGTGACGACATCGAGGGACGACGGGCGGCCAGGTTGCGGGCTGAGCATCGTGGCAACGAAGTTAACCAGCCGGGTGGCTCGGCCTCCACTGGTCTGCTATGCTTTAGCAGGCGGATTCGATTTGAGCCGTTTCCGGACCGGTTCTGGATCGCCAGCGGCGTCGACGAGTACGATGGCACTGCTAAGCCGGAAACTTGGCTTGCCGACTACTTAGTCGCATGCAATATTGGAGGGGGCAACGAGCGTGTCACCCTCCGAAGCCTTCCCCTGATGCTTGAAGGGTCGGCTCGGGCATGGCTTAACAGCCTGCCCGAAGACAGCATCTATGACTAGAGGGACCTCCAAGAGGCCTTCGTCAAAAACTTCGAGGGCACATACAAATGCCCTGGGAATGCGCAGGACCTATGGCTCTGCGTCCAGGAGAAAGGAGAGTCGGTCCGCGACTACATCCAGCACTGGACTCGGCTACGCAACTCCATCGAGGACGTCTCCGAGATGCAGGCCATACAGACCTTTTCTCAAGGAGTCAAATATGAGCTCCTAAAGCATAAGTTGGCCCGGTCTAACATCCAGACCATGGGCCGACTCATGGAGGTCGCCAGCAAGTACACAACGGGCGAGGAAGCCATGCGGTACGAGGACAAGGGCAAGTCAAAAGCCGAGTCCTCGAGCCGTAAAGTTTCCACCGACTCAGGTCGGAAGTGCGTTGACAATCGCCCCCCGAAGCGAAAAGCTGGCGGCGGAGATGGGGTCAGCGGAGCCGGCCTAGTCGTGGCCGCTGAACGCGGCCCCCAGCGTGGCAACGGCGGCTGGAAGAAAGAGCGCCTTTGGCAGCAGCGCAAGGCGCCGAGGCTCACCTTCGAGGAGATCCTCGATAAGCCTTGCTCCTTCCACAACACTGCCGACTATCAAGCGGGTCATTCAACCCGGGAGTGCAGCTTCCTGCAGCGTCTTCGGGAAGAAAAGCAACCCGAGCCCAACGCTGGTGAAGAAGGAGGCTCCGCTGCAGGTGGCGGTGCTGCGCAGTACCCCCCTCAAAGGGGTGTACTTATGATCTTTCAAGGATCCGATTCCAAAAGGGGTCGGAAGCTGCGGTGCCGCGAAGTGAGCGCGACGGTACTAGCGGTTTCCCAGTAGCTAGACTGGTCCGAGGTGCCAGTCGAATTCAGCCGACTCGAACACCCGGATCGAGTCCCGCACCCGGGCAAAAATCCTCTGGTGGTAGATCTGCAAGACGGCGGATTTAAACTTCGCAAGGTCCTCATGGATGGTGGCTCCAGCATCAACATAATCTTCATGAACACTTTGAAGAAGATGCAGGTCCCGGAGTCCTAGCTCTGTCCCAGTAGCACCTCCTTCCATGGAATAGTGCCTGGGAAATGCGCCAAGCCTTTGGGCCAGGTCTCTCTGGAAGTTGTATTCGGCGAACCGAACAACTTCCGGGTCGAGACCTTGTCCTTCGAAGTAGTCAACTTCAAAAGCGCCTACCACGCGATCTTCGGCCCGCCCGGCCTATGCCAAGTTCATGTCTAGGCCGTGCTATACATACCTCAAGCTGAAGATGCCGGGTCCGAAGAGGGTCATCACCATCACTGGCGACTTTGAGCGCTCCAACGAGTGCGACCTCGCCAGTGCAGATATAGTCGAATCCATGATTGCGGCTCAGGAGCTGGAAGGCATTCAAAGGTTTGTTGACCCTGACCAAGCTCCACCCTGCAAGAAGGCGGCGACCGAGTCTACCTTCCAATCGGCCAAGGACACTAAACGTGTCCAGGTCCACCCTAAGGATTCGTCTAAAACGGTCCAGATCGGGACTGACCTTGAGGCCAAATAGGAAGGCGCGCTCGTCGACTTCCTTCGTGAGAATTGGAACATCTTCGCATGGAAGCCAGCTGACATGTCAGGTGTTCCAAGGAAGTTCGCCGAGCACTCCCTCAACGTCGCCAAAGACGCAAAGCCAGTCAAGCAATCTCTCCGCCTCTTCGCTGAAAACTGGCGTAAAGCTATCGGAGAAGAGATCGCCCGACTCCTCGCAGCCGGGTTCATCAAGGAAGTTCTTCACCCGGACTGGTTAGCAAACCCAGTCCTGGTTCTTAAGAAGAACAAAACTTGGCGCATATGCGTGGACTACACGTCCCTGAACAAACCATGCCCCAAGGATCCGTTGGCGTTACCTCGTGTTGAACAAGTCGTCGACTCCACAGCCGGTTGCGAACGCTTATGTTTTCTGGATGCCTATTCAGGCTATCACTAGATTAAAATGAAAGAATCAGATCAACTAAAGACTTTTTTCATTACCCCCTTTGGAGCTTTTTGTTATATCACCATGCCTTTTGGATTGAAAAACGCTGGCGCAACATATCAGCGTTGTATGCAAAAGTGTTTACATGACCCAGATAGGCAGGAATGTCCAGACTTACATTGACGACATCGTGGTGAAGACAAAAAAGAGTGCAGATCTCTTGACTGACTTGGCCGAAACCTTCGCCAATCTCAGGAGGTTCGACATGAAGCTCAATCCGGAGAAGTGCGTCTTCGGAGTTCCTTCCGGCAAGCTGCTTGGCTTCATCATTTCCGAGCGAGGAATCGAGGCGAACCTAGACAAGCTTGATGCCATCATCAAGATGGGCAAACCGAAGGATCTGAAGGCTGTTCAGCGCCTAACCGGGTGCGTAGCTGCTCTAAGTTGGTTCATTGCCCGACTCGGTGAGAAGGCTTTGCCTTTTTACCTACTCCTCAAGAAATCCGACTCCTTCGAGTGGACGAGCGAGGCTCAGAAAGCCTTCGATGATCTCAAGCGCCTTCTGTCAACGCCTCCGATTCTCGCTGCACCAATGGAAGGAGAGCCCATGCTGCTCTACATCGCGGCCACGAACCACGTGGTCAGTGTTATTCTAGTGGTGGAACGTGCAGAAGAAGGCCGAGTACAGAAGGTGTAGCGACCTGTCTATTATATCAGCGAGGTCCTCTCCGAGTCGAAGTAGCGCTACCTGCACTACCAGAAACTCGTCTATGGCGTGTTCTTGGCGACACGGAAGCTGGTTCATTACTTTCAAGCCCACTCGGTTACCGTGGTCAGCCACGCCCCTTTGTCTGACATCATCAACAACAGGGACGCCACGGACCGAGTTGCTAAGTGGGCAATTGAGCTCATGCGTCACGACACCAGCTATGAGCCCCGCAAGGCTATCAAGTCTCAGGCTCTCGCGGACTTCATCATCGAGTGGACTGAGAGTCAGTCCCTTCCGACTCAAGTGCACTTGGAGCACTGGATCATGTACTTCGACGGTTTGAAGATGCTCGCGGGCACGGGGGCTGGAGTCGTCCTCATCTCCCCCAAAGGCGACAAGCTAAATTATGTGCTGCAGATCCACTTCGCCGCTTCCAACAATGTAGCGAAATACAAGGCATTACTGCATGGCTTGCGCATCGCAGTCTCACTCGGCATTCGCCGACTCCTTTGCCGCGGCGACTCGGATCTGGTGGTGCAGCAAGTAATGAAGACGTGGGATGCCAAGGACCCTACCATGGCGGCATATTGTGCTGCCATGCATCGACTAGAAGGACACTTTGACGGCCTCGAACTTCATCATGTTCGCTGAGCTGATAATGAGGCGGCTGACTCCCTTGCCAGGATCGGCTCTGCTCGTGAAAAAGTGCCACCTGGAGTATTTCTTCAGCAACTTTTCCAACCATCCGTTAAACTGGAGTCAGCAACCGAGTCATCTGAAGCGGGTTGCTAGACCCTGAACTGGCCCACCCAACCAGGAAGGCGTCTTGGCGGTCATCCCCCTCTGGACTCAGCTGTTCCTTGCTTACCTTCTGCGTAAGGAGCTTCCTGAAGATTCGACTGAGGCGCGCCGCATTGTGTGCCGCGCTCGAGCTTACACTATCATTAACGGTGAGCTCTACAAGCGCAGCACCACAGGAATTTTCCAGCGTTGCATCTCGCCGGAGGAAGGCCGAACAATGCTTGAGGAAATCCACTCGGGACTCTGCGGCCACCGCGCTTCGTCACGGGCCTTGGTCGCTAAAGCTTTCCACCACGGTTTCTTCTGGCTCACTGCCCATGCTGATGTAGAGAACTCGTTCGAACCTACGAAGGATGTCAGAGGTACGCCCGCCAATCACACATGCCGCTACCGCGCTCAAGACCATCCCCATCATGTGGCCCTTTGCCGTGTGGGGGCTCGACATGGTGGGTCCGCTTAAAACAACATGAGGGGGTTTCACTCATCTCCTTGTGACGGTGGACAAGTTCACTAAGTGGATTGAGGCCAAGCCTATCATGAAACTTGATGGTCCGACTACCGCCAACTTCATGAAGGGAGTCATCTTCCGATTCGGTATCCCTCACAGCATCATTACCGACAATGGCAAGAACTTCACTGCTGAAGTCTTCCGCCAGTTTTGCCGGGATCACGGAATCCGAATCGACTTTGCCTCCGTGGCTCATCCGCAGTCCAACGGCCAAGTCGAGCGCTCCAATGCGCTCATTCTTCAAGGCATCAAACCCCGGCTGTTAGTCCCGTTACAATGGGCCGCCGGCTGCTGGATCGACAAGCTTCTGTCTGTCCTCTGGAGTTTAAGGACGACTCCAAACCGGTTCGACCGGCTACACGCCTTTCTTCATGGTTTACGGAGCCGAAGCCGTCCTGCCGAGTGACCTCCTCCACGACTCCCCGCGAGTCACAGCATATGTGGAAAAAGATGCCGAGTCGGCGCGACAGGACGATCTTGATCTCGTGGAGGAAGCGCGGGAACTCGCCCTTTCACGCTCGGTTATGTATCAACAGAACTTGCGTCGGTACCACAGTCGCCAAGTTTGGGGCCGAGTCTTCAACAAAGGAGATTTGGTCCTCCGACTAATCCAAGATAAGGCGGGCATGCACAAGTTGTCTCCGCCTTGGGAAGGCCCGTTCGTCATCAACCAGGCGCTGCACAACAGCGCGTACTGACTGGAAGACCCGGCAACCAGCGCAGTCACTGAAAGGACTTGGAACATTGCTCAGCTGCGTCCCTTTTTCACTTAAACTTTGTACTTCCAATAGTTCATTGTTTCATTATAAATAAACATTTGTTTCCCTCGAGCGGCACTCGGGAAGCACTTTGTTTCTTCAATTTTATGTTGGACTCCTTTTGTCCCTTTTCATGATTCAGCTACGTTCCCTTGGGCACTCCCCGGGGGCTACGTTTAAAAACCGAGTGGCTTAACTTCGGGCAACCCCCGGAAGCTACCTCAACCCACTGGGTGATTTATCACTCGGTACAAGCTATTTTGGATCTCCTAACTTTGTTTCTACACGAGTGTCTAAGTAAATGTGTACGGTACCTAAGGCCCACTCTTCGTCCCCAACTATAGTCGCAACCCGGCTGTCCGGTTGGCAAGAGCAAAAGCTAAAGGTCGGCCTGCACGCGAAAAGATCAGACTCGGCGGAAAAAACAAATTTGGACGAACCAAATAACTTGTGCAAAATAAATTGAAAGCATTTCACTTCAAAATAAAACAGTCTTTACAGTTTTTTACTCGGCATACGGAGAGATATTACATGATAATTTTATTCTTCTGGAGTCGCTTCTATGCGCTCCTCCAGGTCGGTAAACTCGACGATCCGGCTGGCGGCGAGGCGGACTCGGGAAGGAGCTCCAGAGGGTCGACCGGCTTTCCTTCTGCGTCGAATGGGGCTACAGCGGATATGCTGTCGACGTCTGCATCGGAATGGTGCGCCAACACCATTGCCAGCACCATGTCGGCTCCCGAGCGGGCCGCCGACTCCTTCCACTTCTCCACCTCCGCCGAACCTTGCGACAGCTTGTCAGCGAGGGCGAAGATGCTGGAGCCCGGTTCTTGTTCGGGCCATAGCTTGGCGCAGAGGTTTTGGACAGCCGACTTCATGCTCTGCACCAAATTCTTGACTTGGAGGAGTCAGTCCTCCACAGTCACGACCCAGCTGGCCATCTGCTCAGGTGTCCAGAAGGCGTCGAGAGCTGACCTCGCCGGGTCCGAAAGAGCGTGAAGTCGGAGCGTCGTCCGCCTTGCCTCCTCCTCCAGCTCTGGGCAAGCGCCTGGGTACGAATTATTGTAAGGAAATAAACAAAGAAGCGTGCAAAAAGAGGAAAACAAAGGACTCGGAGGCTTACCGAGTAGAGTCTCATTGGCTTTTTTGCGATGGCCCATGAGTTCTCCCTCGCGCTTCTCCCACTCGACGATGGCCGCAGTGTGTCGCTTCTGCGACTCGGTCATCTGCTTGGAGAAGTCGTTGACGGCCACCTACAGTTCGCGGTTCGCAGCCTGCGATTGCTCATACTGTGCCACTAGCTGCTGATGCTCCGTCTGCAGCAGGGCGGTAGTCTTCATATTTGCGCGAGCTTCCTGCAGCTCGCTATCAAACTCGACTGCTTTGGCATCGAGCATTTCTCTTACTTTAACCATCGGGATTACACCCTTCAGTTCTTCCCGAAGTCGGGCGTTTTCGGTTTCGACGTCTGCCGACTCAAGAAGGTCAAGACCCGCAAAACCTTAAGGCAAAGAAGTTGAAGACTCGGATACTTACTCCCGATGGCGGCGAGCTTCTCCTCGAGCTGCCGACTTCTGGTCCTTTCTTCAGCCAACGCCTTCTCAAGGAAGGCGTTCCTCTCCACGAGGGTTTGGCTGCTTCCGCCGAGTCGGATCGCAGCCTGGACAAGGAGAAGTTTCAAGTCAGCATGACCCGAGTTAATAAGTCTCCAACCGACTCAACCAGTCGGCTAGAGACTCGGGGGCTACACCCACTGGGTGCACTGATCGTGCTCCCAGTGTTAAGAATTAAACAAAGTTCAGATGTGAGAACTTACCCCAACGGAAGATTCCAAAACCTCGGCTGAGTTAGCCAAGGTCTTGGCCACGTCCGCAAACTCCCTGAGTTTAGAGCTCAGGGCAACGACTCGGTCGGTGGCCCGTTGCACCGCAGCCAAATCCTCCGTGCTGCACGAGGCTGCTCGAAGAGCCGGGTGCCGTCTCTTCGGGCGCGGGGCGCGGGAGCCAGCGCCAAGCTTTGCTCCGCCACCGATGAAGACTCGGCGATGGGCTGGCCTTGGGCCCCATCCGCCGGCTCCGTGGAGTCGGCACCAGTTGTGGTCACTGGCTCCGTTGCCGCTGCAGCGGCAGGAGTTGGCAGGGGCTGCGGGTCATCAGCCGGCACTACGACTGGCCCGGCGCCTGTGTAATGACCCTAAATCTTAAGGCACGCGATCAGAAAAAGATCGTTGTGGCTAATTTGAAGTTCCTCTCATAGATGCATGCATCTAGGTCATTTGACTCTAGCTCAGATCGAAAACCCTAGCATTGCGACATAAAAACCACTTTAACAGAATACGAGAAATTAGTTTCGTTGAAACTTTGTTCGAAATATTTTCTAACATTGTAAAATACCTTTGAGAAACAATATACAATCCTCCGGTGAATCGGGCCAGATTTGCATATTTTAGTAAATGCTTTTCCAATCTCTTTTCTTCCGAATTAAATGGAAATAAGTCAACAAGATGAACCTCTTCTCTCCCATGGAAGTCCATACCCAAGTTCTTCCCCTGTCGTTAAACAAAAATTTGGACTTCTTTTGCTCAAAGTTTAGCCCTGAATGAAACGGAAATAAACTACATCAGTAAAGAAACACAGCCCAAGAAAAGAAAAGAAAAAGAAATAAAAGAAACAGAAAATACCTTACCTGTCCAGTGGGTCCCGCTGGCAGTCCCTTGCTCCACCTGGCAGAGCTCCTCCTCTTCTTCCTTTTTCCACGCGCCAGCAGACCTTTTTCTCAACCTGGCCTCTGCTACAGGTCATCTTCTCCACGTAGCAAGCCACTCTCTGCTGCAGCTCTTTTTATTCCCCATCTCTCCTCCCCTTCTCCCCAAGCCGAGCAGCCCACCAGCACAGCTCCCCCCCTCAAGCCACCGGTGGCCTGCCCCATGCCTCCGCCGCCCCTCTGCTCTGCCCGGTTGCCCTAGCTACGCCGCCTCTCCCGGGGCTCCGCCTCCACCTCCGGTCGCACGCCACCCCCAGCCCCACACCGCTCAAGCACCCACTGCGCCGCCGGCCTCCCTCAGTAGCTCCGGTGAGCCGCCGCCGCAGGGTTAGCCGGCCCGCGGCCTCCCCTTTTCTCCAATCTGCGCCACCTCCGCCGCCGTTCCTCTCGGCTGGCCACTCTCCTCATCCCGCCGGATCTGCTGCCGCGCCCCGCCTCACCTCTTCGGCGGCCTCAGGCCCCTAGATCCACCTCCGATTGCCGCCGACCGAGCTCAGGTCCTCCGCCCCTGCTGCCGCCTCCGTGGTTGCCGCTGTCTCCCGCTCTTCCTCGGTGCCGAGCCCTTCTCCCCAGCGCTTCCCTATCCCCGCCGTGCACTCCACCGAGGCCGTCGCCCCATTGGTGCGCCGCTGCCGGTGGACTTCATCGCCGGTGAGCCACCAACCCCGGTTCCACGCCACGCCGCCGACTGCAGTGCACGGCACCGACGACCTCAGCACCGCGTCGCCGCCGTCCGGGCCCTCTTCCCCAAGCCGCCTCCGGCTCCTTTCTTGCCACCACTGACGGCTGCCTCGGCACACTGGCGCAAGCCCGGGCCCTCCGGCGAGCTCCTTCAGCAACCCGGCCGTGAAGCTCCTCCCCAAGCCAAGTTGCTACCCGGGCGCTCAACGGTCCAACAGCTACCGAACCACCCTTCCGATTAACTGCTAACGGTACTAACTACTATTACTCACTCGCATAGATGCTCAGCTAACCGTATCTACGATTCATTTAACCATGAGCTGAGAGATCCCATTAAGACATTCCTAACAGCTGTAATTAATGAACTAATACACCATCTGATGATTGCTTGAGCACTGCTCGCTTTTGGCCACCTCCAATTCTTCCACTTCTGCTTCTTGCCGTTCTCACGAGCTCGCCACTAATCAGGCAAACGGTCGACCGATTCAGTTGCGCATGTTTTGAGCTGAAGCTAATCAATGAAACTTCGACACATTCAATAGCAGAACTGTTCTTGAAACACTGATAAATTGCTACGGGATAATAGTGATTAGATGCAGTTATCGTTAGCTAATTAATTAGAGTATTGATCTGGTCGGCTAGACTAATGGAAGTCAGTTGTATTAAGTTAACAGATTTCAAACCTTAATGCTTAGTCAATCAAACATCCTGCTCTCACTATCGGCTAATTACTTGAGTTAACTGCTATACCTCGGGTAAAACAAACTAGTTAGTAATCAATCTTGTAATGCACAGATTAGTACTAGTCACTAACACTAATTGAACTGGTTACCGCATAAAGTAATGTTCACGGTACTAACTTCCCTAGTGGCTTACCTCAATCCGAAGGTACCTTTGCACATGCCTGGTTATGACTCTTTTATAACTGACGAAATTACCTAATGTGGACACACTCAATAACCGGCAGATAAGGCCAAACATTTCGGTTAATTCATGCCTAGACGAATTGATTGCTTTCGAATTTAAATGCTCCAGTCGATCCATGTCCAGACCCCTTGATTCATTTGGGTAATAACAAGTAAAACCAGCTAACCATTACTTAGCACCGCTGATACCCTGCCTCATTTATCACTGGAGTCAATTGCTGCACATGGCTAAGACAAAGTAGTTATTAATTCATCTGTTGATGCATGGGTGAATACTAGATGCTAGACACCAGTAGGAAAGTAAGTAATAGTTCGACTCCGCACCTGTTTCCTGGTTACACAAATCCAAGTGTTTAGCAATAGATACTCCCAAGAGCAATCACATACACCCTATGCCTACAAGTTTAAATGGAAAGAAAAGAGTACCTAGTTCTATGACATGTGAGATCATGCAACGAATGCTTGATTAGCTAGGAAATCTCATATCTATAAAGATGACCAGATGAACCCACTTGTTGCCCTTAGATGATGAGATAATATTGGGAATAAGATAGACAATACCTTGTTCCTTACTGAGAAGAAGACAGGAAATACTAAATGTGATTAACTTGTAGAACTCGTAGAAAAATATAAACGACCTTCAGATATGTATATCCTAGAGAATCTAGCTTAACAGCCAAACTTAAAAATGCCTAGTATCCCAGTTCGCCTAACGGCTAGAAAATAATCACGACCCCATGTTCTCACCTACGACAACGAATCGATCAAATGAGCCCAAACCCTAATTTGATGAATACAGCTCCGAATCGAACGATTTCAGTGTCGCTAGATTCGTAATTCAGAGCACTATCTTACTCCTCAGGCTTTAGGTCATGACCATCCATAGTGAATAACAACCCTCAAACCCTAATGCACAACCGCATGAAACTTGGCATGCATGCACGGTAGGGTAACGACAGGTCGATTAAACCTAAAATCCGGAGCGTGTTAACCAGCCTATAGTTATACACATCCGCACACCACCTTAAATACCTACATCTAGCATTGTCCATTCATCATGCATACATGCTGAGTCTTATGGTCTTCTTTTACCGTTTTCTTCCGGCACTTCGAATCGTTCGCAACAGGACTCGAAGAGAGAGACCACCAGGCTCACGACCTCCCGCAAGATCAGGAATACTACGACCAAGGCAAGCAGAGCTTGTTGCATCTTTACTTTCCGTACTCTTGTGTATGCCCTGTTTATGTGTGCTTATCTGTGATGATTGCTTGAATGTCACATGTGAGGTTGAGCACACTAGTATATGTAGGATGTGTCTTAGGTTGAGAACATCTGATGGCTCTTCAACTAAATTGTTAAGTGAGTTGGGAGAGCCGAGGGCGTGCACAATGGTGTGTTCATCGTAGTTTGATGGCGACCCAGGAGTAAGTAGAGTTTTTGTCGTCACACCAACCCTATCTTCAGCGTGTCACCATCCCTTATCACACAGGAATGTTAGCGGGAACCAACGCTGAGGATAGTCGGGGTAAGCCTCCATGCCCTTTGGAGGCTCATTACCTCCAAACGGTTATGCACTCACTATGCCTACAGTGGTTGAGTTGTCGGTAGCGGTCCGAGAGATTAAATGAAAATGTGTGGATGCTGGATCAATTTGGATTTGACTTAGGGGCTGCCCTAATTGAATTGGATAATGTTTAATGGATTGTTTTGGATTGGACTCATGGGCTGCCCCAATGGACTTGGAATTGTTGATTTGATCTCGTGGTGGCTTGTTTACAATATGTTGCACCCTGAATTAAACTATTATGTATCTTGTCTTTACTTCCCCTCGTTTATGCTATGTCCTTAACTGGTATATTGTTACTCTGAGAAGCATCATGTTTAATTGCTGCTGTACTAGTATGAGTAGGACATTTAATCAAGCACGAATAAGTCTTGCGAGTACTTTTGTACTCACCTAGGTTATTCCTAGAGCTTGCAGGTGAGCCGGTGGTCGAAGCCTATTTCGATGACGCTTAAAACTTGTGGTTTCCTTGGTTAGCTATTCGGCTCTTGGGATAGGTGGTAACTTTTGATCAGCGGTCAAGGCGCCGCTGTGGGACACTTTTATTGCTTCCGCTGTTGTTTTAATTACCCCGTACTCGGATATGTTTCCGGCTATGCCGAATGATGTAATCTTATAGTCCGATACGGACAACTAATTTACCATCGTAATGTAGTGCTTTGCTGTGATATCCAACTTGTTATTCAGGCTGCCCGTATGCAATGCGTGTATGATATGAAGCGTATGGGTACGCCGTGAAGGGTTACTGTTGTTCCCCTTTTTACTATGTCGAGCAGGAATCGGTTGAGTGACCCGCTGGCTGAGATGCTGTGCCGGCCAGACAGGGTGTGGGCGTGTTCTACCAGGCCTTCGGGTGACCCACTAGCTTCCGAGCTAGGTTAGGGTGTGGGTAGAATCGCCGGGCTCCTCTGACCTTGCTTTGCGTGGTAGGATCCGGGAACGGCTCTAAACCTTCACCGGATCAAGGAATCGTATGTGGTTCGGGGAAGTCTAGTCGCTTCCGACCGGCTCACGTGGTGCAGGTGTCGGATCACTCCGCCTCGGTGTGTACGGCGCAGGTACCGTGCCACCAGGTCGACTGGTCCTTCGGCCCTTGGCGACCAGTCGTTCCCCTAATCATATGCAATTCCGGGTCCGTGACAGCTGGTATCAGAGCCGAGCTGACTGTAGGTAAAACCATGCAGGTGGTCGTTAGCTAAGGATCTCATATTGTCAAAATTATTTATAAAACTAAAAATGAGTTTCGATAAGAATAAGTATGGTTCATTTTACTTCTTATCCCCTTCCATCTTAGATCTGAATTTCTTCTTACCTAATTCACTTGATTGCAGAATGCTTATAAACTCTCATCTCATCTTGCTTTCCTATGCAAGATGCCTCTCGGATGTTGTGAAACCGTGTTCTTCGTGCCTTCTTAAGTGAGAGATATAGCTAAGTGTTTCTCTTTTGCAATTCCATCCCTCAATTCTTGCCAAAGTATCCTACTTTCTGCTACCATCTATTCCTCAACATGTCAAACTTTATGACCATCGACGATACCTATCTTTGCAGCCGAAGACTACCCCTGGGCTACACGGTTATTGTGTCCCCAAATGCCTTCCTATGTCAACCCTGTCCTTTTAGTTGTGCCATTAGATTACGTTCTTGCTCCAAGTTCTAGAATCGGCAACTTTTCGCCCTTCCTCTATTTTGCACATTGATTAAGTTAGCTTATGAACCCTTTTCTCCACATTTTGGATGAAACATTCCCATTATTTTAATCCTCCAAGTCTGTACCTCAAGGTGCAGGTTTCTCCTCGCCTTTTTGCTCTCTGGGTGAACCCTTGCACCATTACAGTGTGTACTGTCCAGAGATTTCAGCAAAACCCCTAAATGCCTCTTTGTCTTGCGAGCTAAATTTCTCCTTCAAAAAGTTGGCTAAGGGATTAAACCATTTCATCTAAACATCATGGCTGCTCAATTTTCTTGCATGTTGTGTTGAAATATCTCACTCGAAGGTGTTGATAAGTCCAGCATATGCACAAACCTTGCACGCTATTCATATGGAAGATGTTAATTCCTAGCTCTTGCACAATTGGTGAACATGTATTCTTGCTGCCTATACATGCCTAATGTCATTGCACAAGTCACTTTTACCTCATCCTATCGCGATTCTTGCCCATCATGACAAGATGAGCTTTATGTAAGTGCAATCAAGAAACCACCAATTTAACCAACAACTCCCCATGTGTTAGTCCTGATCCATTTAACTCCATCCCGATTAAGAGATCTCAGAAAGTCCCAAAGCGTCAATCATGCGTCACACGTGGCAGCAAACCGCCACGGCAACCTTCGTCCCGCGCACGCAATCCCGCGGGATTCGGGGCACCTTTTTCGTGATGACTCGTCATCCCAGGCGTCCCGGCCGGCGAGCATTACGTCAGCAGCCATCCCGCGCACACCGCACACGTGATTCGAGGCACAATCATGACAAACCATCGCTTCGGACGCCCCGCGAAGTCACAGCAGCGGCAGCGGATGTCTCGCACACGCCTCGCGCGGGACTCGAGGAGAAATCATCACGCTGTAGCGCCGCAGGCGCTCTGTCCAACCAACTGCACGCATTAAATGCTGAAGCGACGTCGTGAGCAGTCGAGATGGCTCCGTGTGACCACAAGCCGGCTTCTACCAGGTTCGGCTTGAACGAGTTGAATTGCACTCGGACGCCGAGTCAGCTTGAAGTCGGCTCGGCTCACCGAGTCACGTCACGAGCTGTGTCAACTTCATCAAATAATTTCGAGGCATATCAACTGCACCACTCGAAAAGCAGATCAGATCTGCACAAAGGGGTATCGATGACCGACCCAATAGGGTTTCGCAGGTCATTCGGCAACACCCCAGCTATGGACGAACCTGACATCCACAGCGGCACAAGATGGTCCCTGATTCAGAACCAGACGCCACAGCGGCACAAAATGGTTTACTGGTTCGGGACTCAATGTCGGAGTTCGAGGACTCGGTTTCAAAGCTGAAGGTCGAAGGCGTCCCCCCTGCTGGCACAAGTCGGCAACGATCCACTCGGACAAGCCCAGACGCTATTTCGGGTTCACTCGAAATTCATGATACGCCTCCCGGAAGGCCACTAGCCGACTTCCCCAGCAGGAAAGCGCGGGTATCACCGAATTCCCCACACTTAGCACAAACTTAACCTTTTTTCAAGTATCACGGGAGTCCATCAAGGTCTCTCCACCAGCGACTTGAGCATACGCAGCTTGCTCACCAGTCGGCATCCATGTCGAGACCTCAAGCACTCGGGGGCTACTGACGGGGGAAACCCATCCGGGTAGGCCCAGCACAGCGAGTCGGCCCAACAGGCTCGGGGAGTTCCACGGAGGCCCACTCGGATGAAGGCCCAAGCGAGGCCCACACAGAAGCAACGTCCGAGTGTCATCAAGGAAGACGTTATAACCTCATCAAGGCAGGCGTTTCGCTGGCGTGAAGGCTGGCGTTACTCGGAGAGTTATACAGAATAAAGATGTCAATTAAAGTACGCAGTTACTGTAGCTCAGCCGACTGGCCAAGTCGGCATATGTAAAGCCTATATAAGGTAAGAGTCCCATGCAAGGGACGAGACGCTAGGCATTATCTTCTACCTCTAGACAAGAACAACCATCTTCTCTCTATAACCATTCTCGCACAAGATCAGCAATACAATCAGCAGGAGTAGGGTATTACCTCCGCCATCGAAGGGTCTGAACCTGGTAAAAACTCTTGTGTGAACCCGCTTAGATCTTCCACTTGCGCTCCCCCAAATCCTTCTAGAAATGTATATTGCTGCGAAATCCCCGCGACATGAGCCATCTGGTCATCATAGATGGTTAAATCACTTAAACAGTCTATGATGACATCTCAGACAGCTGACAAAAATAACCATTTGAGACATCTCAGACGATTCATAAGTACAGTCGTCTAAGATGAGATATCACAGATAGTTCACTCCAAACCCATCTATGATATGTAAACACATCATAGATGGTTCGAAGGTGCGGCTATCTATGATGATTCATCATAGATGGTTGCTTCAGAAAAACATTTGTAATGACTTATTCACCACAGGCAGCATATTTCCCTAAACTCATCACAGACTAATAGACTTATTGGCCTATTTGAGGTGTAGAAAAGTCAGAATGTTGTAGCTTCCCTGTCTGTGATAAGCCATCTATGATGACCGTTTCTGTAGTAGTGCTAGTCAATGGTAGAACAATGGGTGTCCCGATCTTTCGATGAGAAGGTAACTATAGATTTGTGGAGATGACTTTGATGATTCGACTACACCATACGACGACGATGCACCTTAGCAATTACTAAACCAACTCCGGTAGGTTATTGACGATGCCGGAAGCACGATCAACCTAAAAATGAGGTTCGTAACCCCTGCGAGCAATCGAAGAACTGGCACGAATTAATATAAAGCAATCTGAAATTGCAAGTATGGATGAAGAACAAGATAGAGTGGGGTTCCGAAAAGCGGTCTTGATCTAGTCGTTGGACACAAACAAAGATACACGAAGTTGCAAAGGTAGCAAACTCTTAACTAAACAAAACCCGCAACAAAAGAGAGCATCCTAGGGGGTATAGAAAGATAAGAGGTGATCTGCTACAGAGATAGTCTTGGACTATTTTCACAATTTTGGGGTGTTCGTAAGGAATTTTGAGATGGGATTGGACAGGTTGGAAAGAGCACAAGATAAACTTTCTAAAGAGTCCAAGATCATCCAAATTGGAGTTCGTATGCTCCAGATATAGAAGTTTGAAGTCAGGGCTATCTCAGGAATCCGAATCAGAGTCCAGAACTTGTTGGACTTGATATCTAACTCTTCTTGGACCAAAAGTGACGTGGGAGAACTCGTTGTATAGCATAAATCTATGTGTGAGGATCCAGACTTAACTTCCAGACCCTCCCTGTGTATCTCCTCATTAATCCAGGATCAAGCTGATGAACACAGGCGAATTGATATCACTGCACACATCACGAAACATTTTAGAAATATAAACAATTGAGTTATAGCAGCGATATGACTAAATAAAGTAACTAAGACTTATGTCCCTTACCATTTAGAAACACAGCGGAAAATAAAGCGTTGATATCTCCATCTCAACCACAGGCAGTCGACGGAGGCCACGTGACCTAAACCTCAACATTGACGTAGAAGATACCTCATAGTCTTCATCGTCCTCATAGATATCTGAACACGTCCAACAAACAACATGCTCGATGAGTACTTCACGTACTCAGCAAGCCACCTGGCGGCAGATGGTCCTATCATACTACATGCAAGGCTCCAAAGGAAGGCTTTATGGTTTATTTGCGTAAAGCAATCTCTTAATTGAATTACTTATAATAGATTCGAAGGTAGCATTTTGATGTAAATCAGTTTTAATATCAGGGGTGTTTTTAACAGGTGTGGTCCACGACCACACACTCGAGCAAGGACTCCCGCCTTAGCTTGACCATAGGATTCATCAGCAAAGGGGTAGAGGGAAATAGCAAGGGGGAGAGGGACAGGTCCTTTTCATCAAGAATGAGTCATGTGCTATTCATAACCGTGGACACGGCTAATCGATTAGTTTTAACTCTGCAGAGTGTGTACACTTTACCCACATGACACAATCTCGTCTTGTTGCCACTGGCCATCTCCAACATAGTACACACCCATCGGTGTACTGGCAGGGAGATTGTGATGAAGTTTTTTAGCTAGATCCCCCTCTGATGTGACATGCCCACCGGGTCTGGTTCGGAGTTGAGAGTACGTCCTCACCCTCCGATCCCCCCATCTGTGCTGAGGGTCCTCGTAGCTACGTCCACCCCTTCTGCGGTACGGCAACATCGACACCAAAGGCTGACTAACCTACTTGACCAAGCCAGTGCCCATATAGCATGTGGTTGTACTATTGACACAATTCTCCAATTACATGACTTCGGCCTTATGCGGTACGGACGACAAATAGTTCCTTTAAACCGGCCTTTTGCGGGTAAGCAACCATATGCTCCTTCAACACTGATTCAGCTGCCGCCCGCACCATATTAGATGGTAAGTTTCACCCAGAGTAGAATAGGAAGAACAGAGAGAGAGGGAAACATCGGGCATCCGGCCCTAGCTCAGCGAGCTCAACAGGTTCCAACAAGGATCATGATCCGAAATTCATTCCTCCGTAGAGGCAATTCAAAAAAAACCTAAGGATATATTTTAAGCATGGCTAAGCATTCTCTACTCTATTCAGAATAAAACCTACTAATCTACTCAGGGTATCAAGTAAACATGGCGACAAGCGGAAAAGTAAAGGTGTGTGAATCAACATGCTAGCTACTGGATTAAAACAACATGCATGTTTATAAACAATAAAATATAATGACTTTGAAAATATAGGATCAACATGATCAAGAAAAGGGGCATGCCTTCGTTGACGAGTTGGTCTTCTTCTGCAGGAACTTGACCTTACGCAACTTCGCTACTTCCTATTCATCGCAACAGCAATAAAGTGCAAGGCAAATAAATATAAATCCAAATTAAATATCAAATGGAAATACCAGAAGAATAGGACTAGCAGGGTTGGATAGGTGTTAAAGGACA
The DNA here is from genome assembly GCA_019208055.1 of Stipa capillata. NCBI lineage: Eukaryota > Viridiplantae > Streptophyta > Magnoliopsida > Poales > Poaceae > Stipa > Stipa capillata. The sequence continues at coordinate 176,202 of JAGXJF010003367.1, forward strand.
AAGGTGAAGAGATAGGATTGGCGAAAGACAACTAGGAAGGTGTGAGATTATATATCTCAACCAGATAGAGTACATGTACTCGAAAGATGGTCTTCCGGATCAGATCATTCTGGAAAAAGGATAGATTTATGGAGGATAGAATTTGCATGTAAAAGGACTAAAGTTAATCCACATGTGAGATAGGGATAGATATGCGACTGGGAACAATATATGGTCGATGACAACAATAGCACAATCATATGATTAAACATGAAAACCCGACATACTAGTAAAACAAATATGACCCATCGTACTAGTAAACAAGCAAGGTCCTGACATGCTAGTCGGCAAGAAATGATAACAGGCGATATGACAATCTATATGGACTATCATGCAATATATAATTAGACATCATATAACAAATTAGATAGACGGCATGAAATAGAGACTAGTCATGGCGTAGCATAAGATAACATATGATCATGCAATTATAATCTAATAACAATCATTGATAATGCAACTATATGGCCAAATAACAACTAGCATCGATATGACATGCACCAAACATACATGCAATCTGTGACATAACATTAACTCTACTAATGCTATTGTGTGTATACAATGCAGCAATCAACCTACACATACTACACATAACAATAACAATATTTTAGTAAAAAATGATTATTAGCAACATATATGCATATATTATAATCGATACCTAAATGTTAACCATGTATGTGTGAGTATACACCACCTTATGGAAGTGTAACATAAGATATCAAGCTATGCATACTAGTACATACATATTATACGTCCATCAACTAACATACGATATGATTAAATAATAATAACTCAGTAAGGGATTATTATTCCAACATGTAGATTGTCAACAATATTAAGTCTAATTATATATATATCTCTATATGCAACTACATGATTATGCAACATAAAGTCACATTGAACATGTGCAACTTAATCGTATTTAAACAAACAATTAAATTATACACATGAATAAAATAATATATCAACCATTGCATGACGGATTATTATCTAAAACATGAATTAGCCTATGTATATATGCATAAATACATACACATAGCTGCATATGTAAACCACATGAAATACATCGAATAAATATGAGACATGTGTGTGATCTTAACCATATTATACACAGAGGTTAATAACGTGACAAACTATTATGTAACAATCCTTAAATAAACATGAATTAAACTATAAGTGCGTCTAAGATGTGCACGAACATATGCACATTCCACCATGCAATATACATCATGCAACAATCAATATTAAAGATAGACATAGGCTAAGCATGTGCAATCCTAACTATGTTCAACTAATAATTAAAATACAAATAGAGTTTATTTAATGTGCTAACCAAGTCATATCAAACTATTATTTAAACACGGGCAATATATACATGTAAAATATATACATGACCATATATGCAAACTATATGAAGCGTAATATGTGAATATAATCTATGCGTGTAATCTTAATCATACTATAAACAAAGGTTACCATTATGGCTAAATATTTTATAACACCATTAGTTAAAACAGGAAGCATCTATATATATAATAACTTTATATTTTGCATAACATCATGTCATATTTCTATTTAAATCTACACATATATATCTTATTATATTATCTACACATGGTGACATGGAAATCATAACATGTTGACTAAACAATCATCAAACAACCTTATGTCATATACAATAATCTATTACTATCTATTATATTTGAGTAGGTGGTGATGGTCACATTATACAAAGATCAACTACCATATGATATGTCATATTAATATTCGCTTAGTAAGATTATGCTTCTACTGTTATAGGTTATATGCAATATTAGGTTCGGTTATATATTGTATAACAGAATATATGTGAACATACATAAGATCATGTAATATGAATCTTATTAAAGATGAACAAATTTATCCGCAATAAAAATAAGATTGAACTAACATGTTGAACTACCTCATGTCTACTAACTATTAAAACCGAATTATATTGTATATGTGTATGTTATATTCAACTATACAAACATGCAACATGTAGCTATATGGATGAATAAACCTAGTATTGAACTAAACATGATTGATCACATGATAAATTCTAAGCATGAACATTACATAAATAGAAGCAATGACTATATAAGAACTAAGCATATAAATATATGAAACTATAGTCTAACATAACATTCATTTAATTTGGTGATCAAGCAATAATGAAGAACATTATAGATGAACATAGGGTGATGCGAGTGATTTCAAACAAGGATTAATGGTGTAAAATAATGCCATGATGCACCACAAGATGATAGGAGATTAACTATATGGGTGGGGGCGACGTTCGCAACACGAAACGGTTGGAACTGGACATAGATCGGTTCTGGACAGACTGGAGGATTTTGGACGCTGCACGATGCTCGCTCAACGAAATTGCAACCCGCCAATTGGGTTAGAAACTAGACACACAGAGGTACAATCTTACCAAAAGGTTTTGGAGAATTCTTACCGAGTCAACAGGGAAAGATCAGACAAGTTAGATATTCTGCAGATTGAATCTGAACATCCGCGGATAGCACGTCGGAGACGGATCAATTCCCGCCGAACGGCTATATGGATCAAGGTGAAAATTTATAGAGGTGCTCATAGATACCTGAGGCACAACTTCTCCAAAGGGATTCTTCAAAGACTCACCGGATCAATGGGGAAAGAGGTGATAATGCCGCTGTACCGTTCGTGTAGTCAAATCTACACACGAACAACAGCACGAAGAAACTTGATTTCCCAGAGATTGGACCATTGGATTGTCTTCAAATTTTGTGGAGATGATCTTGACAACATTATCTAGGATCCCACTAAATGGATCTTGAAAAGGAGGTCCGAGCTAACGAGGGCGTCATTCCAATCTAGATGCACACGCGGAAAATCTGGGTGCAAACAGCATGTTAGTATTTGGAGATTTCCTGATGATTGCACCGTTGGATCTTCACCAAATTTTGCAGAGAGGTATAGAGAAAGGGTTGGAACAATCTCACAGAAGGGATTTTCCAAAAGATGTTTGAGGCGACAGGAATTAGGAAAACACTGAAGCGATATGTGCTGTTTAGAAACTGCACGGAGGCAAAGAGGGGGTGGCGGCTGTTTGGGGTGTTTGGGGGCTAGGGTTTCATGGGAAAAAGTGTGGGGGAGTGGGGAAAGGTGGGAGGGGTGTGGGGTATTTATAGGAACGTTAGGAGAAAGAGATTTAGGTCAAAACCTATTGGAAAAGAGGTGGCGACGCATGCTGCGCTACGCAACACTCGTCGGGGTGGCTGCTCAAGGGAGGAATGAGACGGCGGGATGCCGGGTGGGGATGAGCCGGGATGGCGGCCATAAAGGAAAGGAGGAAAGAAAAGGAGAAAACCAAAATAAAATAAAGAACAGTAGAGCGAGATTGAATATCAAACGAACTCCGAAAGTTCTGAGAAAAAACTCTGGAGACATATTCCAAGTTTGAAAACAACTCAAACTCAAGTTGCATTAACTCAAATTAACTTCGGTCCAATTTGTGAAATTCCAATTAGCTTTAATTAATTAGAGAATAAATAACAAAATTTTTTGGCTCTGATTTTTAAATAAAAGATTTTGAAAAGCTCTGAAAATCAGGATGTTACACTATGTGAGACATCTTCACGGTCACATGAACTTCATTTGCTCCTCCTCCCGAAAGCTTGAACTTGAATCCTCGCTTGTTCTTGACGATCTTGACGGACCTCCTTTTATTCTTTATAGCTTGAGCAGCGGACGTAGTTGAAGTAGTGGAGGAAGAGGTGGCAGTGGGTGCATCCATGGGGGTCATGTCCTCATTAGTCAAACTTTCAAAACTTGACTATTGATGTCTTTTCAGATACTTCAATTGGATATTTAAAAATGATATGTGTAGCTTCGTCTTGGCAAGTAATTTTCATAATATCATAATTTTTATTGGGTTCTGTAAATATATTAAATACAAACTAGTGGTTAAAGTTAAGCTATGGAGACCATGTCGATCTCTAAAACGACAACTTTTGTGAACTAGAGGGAGTAGTGTGTAGATAATACAGGGCGTGTTGGTTGCCTGCATAAGGTCCAATCAGGCCCACTAGATGTAGGTAAGAGGGGTTTGGTTGCCTACACTGCCCCCTTAGCCAAGCCCACGTGGTGTTCAAATCACCCCTCAGCAAGGCCCCAGGGAAACACAGATTTTGACCATTTCCACTAGGCCAGACTCGCGTCGACACAAGTGAGGAGATGGTGGTCACAAAAGGGAGTCGACGTGAGCTGCAGCAATGCGGACGTGAGTGAGTGAGAGTTTTTAGGGTTACCTCCCACCGTCCCCGCACTCCCCTCCTCTGCACCCCAACTCCAGCGCTTCCTCTCTGGTAGCCAGCAGGCAAGCAACATCTGAAAGGACCAAGGGTGCCGACTAGAGGAGGGGTGAATAGGAGGCTAATTGAAATTACTTAGTTTTAATCCTGTTAACTAGTTATTGACTTAGCAGATCATCAGATTTAATTGGCTGTGTGACAGGTTCCTAACACAGGTGAAATATAACAAGTAAAATAGCACGTGGCTGTCACACAGGTGGGTCACACAGGTGATCTAATAACTTAGCACAGGTAAGCAAGTAATGTGGCTGTGACACAGGTGACTAAGACAGGTAGAAAAGATGATATATCTATAACACCTGAGACACAGCTAGTACAAGCAGGCACAAAGCAGTTTAAGCAGGTATAAAGTAGATCTGAATCAGATGAACAAGAGTATCTCAGATCACATGAGCATGCAAAGAATATAACTGCTAGGAAATAGACTAAGCACTCAGAGAGAGACAAGTGGATTTATCCCGAAGTTCCCTACTCTTTTCAGAGAGGTACGTCTCCGTTGGAGAGACTACTCCGAAGAGATAGTTAGCACTGAATCGTGCTTGTCCTCCGAGTACCTGACGTTCAGGCCTCTTCCTTGCTTGTGGAGGTCCTTTTGCCTTGTAGCAGGATGACCTCGATGCTCCTTCACAAACTTACTGATTCAGCCCACACAAGCTTGGGTGATATCAGCAACTCCTACACCCGTCTAGGAGCAGACACTCCAAGAGTAACAGATGATGCAGCAGCAATCTCTTGGAGGAACCTTTGCTCGTGCTCAAAGCTCACAAACTCACTCGGACTGACCCTTAGGCTTTTGGCTCTTGTTGAGTGGTTGGAAACTTTGCAACGGTCGTATGTGATTCACTGGTTTGAGCAAGGTTGAGGACGAAGTCCTCCCCTGGTCCCCTATATATAGGGTCCTCAGGCACCTGACCGTTACCCTGTTGCCACGTAGGATTAAGTGAACCACCGGTGTCAGCCACCGGTGACACAGCTACACACTACGCCCAACTGTACCCGGCTCAGGCAGACCGACACCTGTGTCACCGGCGGCACACACAGGTGCACCCTTAGCTGATAGCCGCACTACTCAGCCCGGTCCTGGCACATGACATGCCCTCAGCATACGTCAAACTCTAACACCTATAAGGAGAGAGCCTCTGACAGACTTCTGACACATCAGACCGCCTATCGCAGTGCAGGTACCTTAGCATTTTCAAGCTCTCCCCTGGTACAGAGATGTACTTGAGTCATAGAGCGGAAGACCACCTATGACACAGCTGTGTCACACAGGTGCCGAAAGCTCTAGGGTTTTCACTGTTAGTACTGCAGAGCACTAACACAAAACAGCTTCATACTTTGTGCAAAGCTATTGACACAGGGCAATTGACCTCAAAACATCAATCCCCTTGACCAACACTCTGAGCAATGAGCAAGGTTCCCTTAGACGACTGCTACTGTTTCATCCCTCTTGATAGTACGGGTGATTCCTATGGACTCAAAGAAACTAGCAAATTTAGGCTTTACCTGCCACCAACTGAAGTCACGGCTCTTGACGCATCAAGCCACCATCACCTTGCTTGCAGCTCCCTGCACAAGCACCGGCTTCTTCTCAGCTGTGACACAGCTACCTAGCACAGCCATCTCTTTGTCCTTAAAACCACCTTGTACCCTTTTTGGTGACCATCCTTTACTGGATAATCCTTCTTCATAGAACTTGTAAACTCTGCTTACACTCATTGTAAACATTAGATTCCAGTTTAAGTTGTCATTAACCATCAAAACCATATTAGGGCCTAGATGATCTTTCAACGTCGCTTCTGGCTAGCGGTGGTGATCAATACCCCCTTCATCTCCGGGGGGTGGTGGTGGTCGCCGGCATCCTCTCCTTCCTCTTCGGCAAGTGGTGCTTGTCTTCGCCCTCTCTTTCCTCTCCGGCACCTAGTGGTCCTGTTCGCCCTCTCGTTCACTTGCTCTAATGGTTATAAGCATAGACAAACCCTGCAAGGTACAGATCTTCATTTCATGGATGATTAGGGCTTCAATTGGATGATTAATTGTGCAAAGGTACATGCTTTAGGCTTAGATCTGTGGGCCGATGAATTTTTATGATGCAAAGATGAATATTTTAGGCTTAGATCTATGGGCCAATGATGTTTATGAGGCAAAGATGCATGCTTAGAGTTTGATCTGTGGGCCGATGATGTATATGAGGCAAAGATGCATGTTGTAGGGTTTGTATTGATGCCTATGTTGGTTATATTTGTTTAGGCAAATATGAATGCTTAGGGTGCTGAATTTGTGTAGAACTTAGCCAATGATGTTGATGAGCTTGTTAGTCTAAGCATGTTTGTTAATAGTCCAATGATGAAAGATTAACATCTTCCACTTGGAGGCTACTTCAATCTGAAGCGTGTAGCCATGGAATTAAGCTGAGCATGTTATGTACCTAACTGTGATTAACACACAACTCTTAAACATGCCATAAACCTAAGCTTGGTTTCCACCATTCAATGATTACATATATACGATGATTATCCTTATGTGGGAGAGAAAAGTTTCTCCCCTGCTCAGTTAGCAACAAGGTGACCATGTTAATGCTAGCCAAGCAAGAGAAAAGTCTATCTCATCCACAGTTAGGATTTCGTTACTATTCCTGTTGCGTAGTATGAGGATGTGGTAAATTAATGCAATGATGAAATTGAGTACTATCAGAAGTGATGCAGACATCTCCTGCACCACGGGTACTTCCAACCCTCCAAGCTTACTTCCTCCAAGTCCACTCCATGGTCCAATGACAAGAGCTCGCGCTAAGGCTATCCAACACGAGGTGTTTCTATTCCTTGACCCCTTTCCCCTTGATCTGAGGTCGAAATAGTATACTACCTGATGCTTCAACTCTTTGCTTGCTTAGGTGTGAAGGATTAGCCACGTGGAGCGACGCCAAGGGGAGGAAAGAACCAGCTCAAGACCCAAGATTCTGCAACACACCCGGAGTGTCCGGGAATTCTACCCCGGATACTCCGGGCTGGGCTAAACCCTGCTGCTGCAACACACCCGGAGTGTCCGGGAACTCTACCCCGGATACTCCGGGCGACTCCGCTCAGAGGCGCCTCTCGGGCAGGCACCCGGATACTCCGGCTCCAGGCCCGGAGACTCCGGATGGGAGGCCGAGGCACCTCTCAGGCAGGTACCCGGATACTCCGGCTCCAGGCCCGGAGACTCCGGATGGGTGGCCGAGAGAAGCGCAGCCAAGCTTCACGCCCGGACACTCCGGACAGGCCCGGAGACTCCGGACGACTGCTGCCCGGAGTGTCAGCTCCAACCCTCCGGACGTCCATTGATCAAGACGTCCGGACATTCCGGGAAACTTACCCCGGAATGTCCGGGCCCTACGGCCGGACATTCCGGACAAGTTACCCCGGAATGTCCGGGTGTACTGTCTGCGCACAGTAACGGGCCGAGGCCCATGTACCCTTTTGGATTAGTGCCCTAGGGTTACGGGGTTAGCCCTATAAATACCCGTCTTAAAACCCTAATTAGGGATAGACCTATTGTTAAGACTAAAAGTAGAGCTTTGCTCCTTAATCTAGGGTTTCATCCCTCTAGATTTGGGAGTTCCACCCTAGGCCTTTCTTTCCTCTTGGATTGAACGGATCGGCGCGTGCCTCCGAGTGGTAAACGTGGCATTCAATTGAGAGTAAGGTTGACTTGGTTTCCTAGTTCCTCAAAGGCTTTCTCGTTTGGGGATTGTTGTTGGGGTGGGATTTCCTCGTAGGCTTTGCTAGTTATCTTGGTCCAAATCGTGAAGATCGGGACCCCTCCGTATCAACTTGGTATCAGAGCTCAAGGTTTCCACGATTTGGATTTGTATCCCCTCTTTCTCTACCCCCCCAATTTCTAGCCTTTATTTTGGTTTTTCTTGCCTATTTCGAAAACCCCACAAAAAGAGCCCTATTTGAGATCTAGATGCAATTTGGGGTTTTGGGTGAGCTTTGGTTGGTTAGGGTCCACTAGATCTTTGCCATATTTGTTGATCTAGCCTTCCTTTGCGTTGCCTTGACCTTTTTCCTCGTTTTCCCCTCCGTTTCGTGGATTTTCGAGCCGCCCCTGTTTTGGATCTGATTTTCCCCAGCACACCCGGAGTATCCGGCCCAGCCCGGAGTCTCCGGCCAGCAGAAGAACCTCTCTCGGGACGACTCCCGGAGTGTCCGGGATTCTACCCCGGAATCTCCGGACCCTTCACCCGGAGTGTCCGGACAACTTACCCCGGAATCTCCGGGCAGTGCAATTTCCAGGCTTCAACACTTGAGGTATAACCCCTTCTTCTATCCTTTTTCTTTGAGAGCCAACTTCTTCCTTTGCGACAACTTTGATCCTATCAAGACTAGCTCTTCGATGATTGCTAGGGCCTTGCGCACTTGTTCTATCTAGTAGATCCTTGCCCCAAGCAATTCGATCGCGATAGTCTTGTAAGATCTTGGCATAAAAGAAGAAAGGAAGAAGCATAAAAAAAAAGAGAGAAAAGAGAAAGAAAGAAAGAAAGATTCAAAAAAAAAGAGAAGCAAATGCCAATGATCCTTTGTAGAAATGCGATAGCTTGAGTGGGCAACCAAATAGGAAGGGTAGCCAAGTGTGCAAATCTTCTAACCCTACTTGTTGCAATCGAGCTAGCGTCTTTCCTAGAATTTGTGCAACACGAGCTTATAGTCTTCGCTAGGTCAATTTTGTACTAGCTCATTTCTTTGGTTGCACAAATCCCATTATCTTTGTGTGTGAGTTGTTGAGCTTCGCTTATATCTTTTGAGATCAACTCTTATTGCATTGTTTCTATTGTGGATCATTACCAATTGTTGCAATATCTCTTTACCCAGTTGCTTAGTGTTTGGTGCTAATCCTTTCCACAATCCACTAAAAGCTTTGTTGAGTTAGCACTTTGAGGACTTGGAACCTTCTTCAACCTACCCTCAAGGGTCACTTTTACCCTCTGCGGCCCTCCGATCCTTTAAATCCAAGGAAGCGAGGACTTCGGTGGTAAGTGAGGTGAGAGAGTTCCAACTTTCCGATTTCCACATATATTGCTGTGCTACTAACCATGTCCAGGGACGGAGCGAGCGGTAATGAGGATTGCGTGACTCGAGGGCAACACTTGGCCCTCCAACGGAGCCTCCTTGACACTGTGGACAATCTGAGACACGACATGACCCAACAGATGGAGTCGATGAAGACCAGCATTATACAAGAGGTTGTTCAAGCCCTCCGAGGTCCAATTCCAGAAGCTGAGATTGATGAAGAGGAACCCATTGATGAGACTGATGCTGAGATGGCCGCCAGGCGAGCCCGAGCTCGGAACAATGCTAGACCCCGAGCACCCCTCTCGACAACCAGAGGCCGAGTTCCACCTCTTGAGCCCCACAATCAGAGGAGAACAAGGAGCCATCATGGACGAGCTGAACATGAGGGCAGTGCTTCAGAGGGAGGAGCCAGCTTCCGTCTACCTGAAGATGAAGACCCAGGGATCAGGAGAAGACATCCAAGACATCATCATGATGAGGGAGTCCATATTCGGCAGAGAGGTCAACTAGGAGATGGAGAAGAAAAATTTGGCAAGCTCAAGTTCACAATGCCCAAGTTCTCCGGTGATTCCTTTGACCCCGAAGAGTACCTCACATGGGAGCTAAAGGTGAACAAGGTCTTTCGGATGCACAATTACTCCGAAGAGAAGAAGGTAGCGATGGCTTCCCTTGAGTTTGATGGGTATGCACTGATTTGGTGGGAGCAAGTGCAGAATCAGCGAGATGAACATGGGGAGCTTCCAGTCATGTCTTGGGCGGAGATGAAGAGAGAGATGCGGGCCCGCTTTGTGCCCAAGTATTACAAGCGAGACCTCTTCAAGAAGCTCCAAGACCTCAAGCAAGGCAGTCGGTCAGTTGAGGAATATTTCAAGGAGATGGAGACCGCCTTGATCCGAGCCAATGTCCAAGAGACCGAAGAGCAGACTATGGCCCGTTTCTTGGCCGGGTTGAATCATCCAATCAAGCGCATCGCCGACTACCAACCCTACAACACCGTTGTGGAGCTAGTGCATCAAGCCATCAAGGCCGAGCGCCAAGTACAAGAAGATGCTCGCTACTCTAAGACTTCAACCTATGCCGCACGTACCACTCCGTACACTCCACGTACCGCGGCAGTTGCTCCTCGCCCCACTTCGAGTACCAAGTTTGCTTCAAGGCCAACCTCAACCAAGTCAGAAAGTCACATGGGAGGTGGAAGTACAAGCGTGCGTCAATGGACCAATGCGAGCCGCCCTACCACCTCATCTTCAAAGGATGCCCCCGCTAGAAGCAATGCTTCCTCAATGGCTTCAACGGGCAAGACCCGTGACATTGTTTGCTTCAAGTGCCAAGGGCGTGGCCATATGCAAAGAGAGTGCCCCAATGCACGTGTGATGTTGATCACCGAAGAGGGCGAGTATGAGTCGGCAAGCGAAGGCGAGATTGATGCTATCCAAGAGGTAGCAAGACTTGAACAAGAAGGAGAAGAAGAGTATGGACAAGAGCGAATCTATTGCGAGACCGAGTCGGGACCGTCACTCGTCGTCACCAAGAAGATCCTCACCGTCCAACTCCAAGATGAACCCGAGCAACGATGCAATCTTTTCCAAACCAAGGCCGCAATCGACGGCAAAACCATCAAGGTGATAATCGATGGTGGGAGTTGTCACAATTTGGCGAGTCAAGAACTTTGCTCCAAGCTCAACTTGAAGTACAAGAAGCACCCTCGTCCTTATCATGTGCAATGGTTGAGCGATAGTGGCACCGTCAAGATACAATACACGGTGCAAGTTGCATTCAAGATTGGAGCCTACCAAGATACCGTGGAATGCGATGTGGTGCCAATGACGGTATGCCACCTCCTCTTGGGCCGACCATGGCAATATGATCGATCGGCACGCCACGACGGACACACCAATGAGTATATCTTCCGGTGGCAACACAAGGAGTTCGTGCTACGGCCTATGACACCAAGCCAAATCATCGCCGACAACGCTCAGAAGTTGGCAAGGCTTCAAGAAGAGAAAAGGAGTGAGCGAGAGAGCACCACCTTGAGTGACATCCACCAATCGGTGAGTGAGAGCCACAAGCCCAAATTGAGAGAAAAGAGCAAGGAAGAGAGTAGAGGCTTAGTGATGCTAGCCACCAAAGCCGAGATGAGAGGAGTGAGGAATAACCCATCTCCACTACACTTTGTACTTGTGTACAAAGATGTAGTTGCTTTAGCTAACGACTCACCTCCACTTCCTCTAGCTATGTCTCGTGTTTTGCAGGAGTTCGAGGACGTCTTCCCCGATGAGATTCCGGCGGGCCTTCCACCCATTCGAGGCATCGAGCACCGCATCGACCTCATCCCGGGAGCGCCTCTTCCCAACCGGCCGCCGTACCGCGCCAACCCCGAGGAGACCAAGGAAATACAACGTCAAGTACAGGAGCTACTTGACAAGGGGTATGTTCGCGAAAGCTTGAGCCCTTGCGCCGTTCCTGTCATTCTTGTCCCCAAAAAGGACGGTTCTTGGCGCATGTGTGTTGATTGTCGTGCTATCAATAACATCACTGTGCGATATCGTCATCCCATTCCTCGCTTAGATGACATGCTAGATGAGCTTAGCGGCGCAACCATTTTCTCTAAAATTGATTTGAAGAGTGGCTATCACCAAATAAGAATGAGTGAGGGAGATGAATGGAAAACCGCCTTTCAAAACCAAATTTGGTCTTTATGAGTGGCTTGTTATGCCTTTTGGTTTATCTAATGCTCCTAGCACTTTTATGCGCTTAATGAATCATGTCTTGCGCCAATTCATTGGAAAATTTGTGGTAGTCTATTTTGATGACATTCTCATATACAGTAGAACGTTGCATGATCATGTTGCTCACATTAGCAAGTTCTACTAGTGCTTAGGAATGAACGCTTATTTGCTAATCTTGAGAAGTGCACATTTTGTACGGAGAAGCTTGTGTTCTTAGGCTTTGTTGTTTCTACTCATGGCATAGAGGTAGATGAATCTAAAATTGAAGCAATTAAAAATTGGCCTACCCCTATCAACGTGAGTCAAGTGCGTAGCTTCCATGGCCTAGCAAGTTTCTACCGTCGTTTTGTCAAAAGATTTTAGTGCCATTGCTTCCCCTTTGAATGAGTTAACTAGAAAGAATGTTCCTTTTGTGTGGAAGCAATCTCAAGAAAATGCTTTTCAAGAGTTAAAGAAACGCTTAACTGAGGCACCCTTGCTTGCTTTACCGGATTTCACTAAAACCTTTGAAGTAGAATGTGATGCTAGTGGGATCGGTATAGGAGGGTGTGCTCATGCAAGAGGGTAAACCGGTCGCTTACTTTAGTGAGAAATTGAATGGTGCTCAACTTAATTACCCGGTTTATGACAAAGAATTGTATGCTTTGGTTCGTGTTCTTGAGGTGTGGCAACATTACCTTTGGCCAAAAGAGTTTGTTATTCACTCCGATCATGAGTCATTAAAATATCTTAAAGGCCAAGCTAAATTGAACCGTAGGCATGCAAAATGGGTTGAATTCATTGAAACATTCCCTTATGTAGTCAAATACAAAAAGGGTAAAGAGAATGTTGTGGCGGATGCTCTTTCCCGCAAAATGACCCTTTTGAATCAACTCGAAGTCCAGGTTTTGGGTTTAGAGTGCTTAAAAGATTTATATGCTAATGACCCTGAGTTTGCCTTCCCCTTTTGCTAAATGTCAAGAAGGAAAGGGTTGGGACAAATACCATATGCATGAGGGTTTCCTCTTTCGAGCTAACAAACTTTGCATCCCCGAGTCGTCCGTGCGTTTGCTCCTTTTGCAGGAATCACATGGTGGCGGCTTGATGGGACATTTTGGGAGAGATAAAACCTACATGATGCTGTCCAACCACTTCTATTGGGCGAAGATGCGACGAGACGTGGAGAGATTCGTCCAACGATGCATCACATGCCACAAAGCTAAGTCAAAACTGAACCCCCACGGTCTTTATACTCCACTTCCTGTTCCTAGTGCACCTTGGGAGGATATTAGTATGGATTTTGTACTTGGGTTGCCTAGGACCAAAACGGGGAGGGATTCTGTATTTGTGGTTGTGGATAGGTTCTCCAAGATGGCACATTTTATTCCTTGCCACAAGACCGACGATGCTTCACATGTTGCCAATTTGTTTTTCAGGGAAATTGTGAGGCTTCACGGCGTGCCCAAGACCATCGTCTCCGACCGCGATGTCAAGTTCCTTAGCTACTTTTGGAAGACGTTGTGGGCCAAGCTAGGCGTCAAGCTCCTCTTCTCCACCACTTGCCACCCACAAACCGATGGGCAAACGGAGGTCGTCAACCGCACCCTATCAACTCTCCTCCGCACCATGATCAAGAAGAACTTGAAGGAGTGGGAGGATTGCATTCCCCATGTGGAGTTCGCCTACAATCGTGCGGTACACTCTACCACAAGCTTGAGTCCTTTCGAGGTGGTGTATGGCTTCAACCCCTCTACACCCCTCGATCTTCTTCCACTACCGCTACACGAGCGAGTCAACATGGATGCCCACAAGCGAGCGGTGTTCATCAAGAAGCTCCATGAGACGACAAGGGCCACCATCGAGCAACAAGTGCTTCGTCATGCCAATAAAGTCAACCAACGCAAGAAGAAGATGGTGTTTGACCCCGGTGACCTTGTGTGGGTTCACCTCCGCAAGGAGCGTTTCCCCGAAGAACGCAAGTCCAAGCTTATGCCCCGTGCCGATGGACCCTTCCAAGTGCTTCAACGCATTGGTGACAACGCCTACAAGATTGATCTTCCGGCGGGCAAGTACTCGGTGAGCAACACCTTCAACGTCGCGGATCTTTCACCCTTCCATGGCTACAATGATTTGGAGTCGAGGTCGACTCCTTCTCAAGAAGGGGGGGATGATGCAGACATCTCCTGCACCAAGGGTACTTCCAACCCTCCAAGCTTACTTCCTCCAAGTCCACTCCGTGGTCCAATGACAAGAGCTCGCGCTAAGGCTATCCAACACGAGGTGTTTCTATTCCTTGACCCCTTTCCCCTTGATCTGAGGTCGAATAGTATACTACCTGATGCTTCAACTCTTTGCTTGCTTAGGTGTGAAGGATTAGCCACGTGGAGCGACGCCAAGGGGAGGAAAGAACCAGCTCAAGACCCAGGATTCTGCAACACACCCGGAGTGTCCGGGAATTCTACCCCGGATACTCCGGGCTGGGCTAAACCCTGCTGCTGCAACACACCCGGAGTGTCCGGGAACTCTACCCCGGATACTCCGGGCGACTCCGCTCAGAGGCGCCTCTCGGGCAGGCACCCGGATACTCCGGCTCCAGGCCCGGAGACTCCGGATGGGAGGCCGAGGCACCTCTCGGGCAGGTACCCGGATACTCCGGCTCCAGGCCCGGAGACTCCGGATGGGTGGCCGAGAGAAGCGCAGCCAAGCTTCACGCCCGGACACTCGACGGCCCGGACACTCCGGACAGGCCCGGAGACTCCGGACGACTGCTGCCCGGAGTGTCAGCTCCAACCCTCCGGACGTCCATTGATCAAGACGTCCGGACATTCCGGGAAACTTACCCCGGAATGTCCGGGCCCTACGGCCGGACATTCCGGACAAGTTACCCCGGAATGTCCGGGTGTACTGTCTGCGCACAGTAACGGGCCGAGGCCCATGTACCCCTTTGGATTAGTGCCCTAGGGTTACGGGGTTAGCCCTATAAATACCCGTCTTAAAACCCTAATTAGGGATAGACCTATTGTTAAGACTAAAAGTAGAGCTTTGCTCCTTAATCTAGGGTTTCATCCCTCTAGATTTGGGAGTTCCACCCTAGGCCTTTCTTTCCTCTTGGATTGAACGGATCGGCGCGTGCCTCCGAGTGGTAAACGTGGCATTCAATTGAGAGTAAGGTTGACTTGGTTTCCTAGTTCCTCAAAGGCTTTCTCGTTTGGGGATTGTTGTTGGGGTGGGATTTCCTCGTAGGCTTTGCTAGTTATCTTGGTCCAAATCGTGAAGATCGGGACCCCTCCGTATCAAGAAGTCCATGTATAAAGGTAATAGTTGGTAAGATGTTCAGTGCTACAAATCCTAGTGCTTAATCTTCTATTAGTTTTACCCTTATATATGCATATGTCGGTTCAGTGTATATGTGTTATGAACAACATGCACTGATGATTGTATTAGGTTTCCAATAAATACTTTTGAGGCTACTGGACACATGCAGTGATGATTTGTGATTCTTTTAATGAAAGCTTTGAAATTTTGTTGTGTTGTGCTTTAGGGGATGGATAACAACACGAGTGTGGAAGAGTTTAGTGATGCTCTTGAAGTTGATGCAGCATTTGGTTCTTAGAAGTGCTTTGAGTCTGTTGAGCTGGTAAAGGTGGGAGTCTGACTAAGCAGAAACCACAGCAAAATGCTGTGATGAAGTGGACTCTAGCACTATCTAGGTTCATCTTGAAGAGGTTGTATCAGCTCATAATCACTGAGGTTAGAACTGACAAAGGGTTTAAAGAGGTCCATCTGAACCAAGTGGCCAAGGCTCTCCATGAGTTCAGTCGCCCTGATGTTACCTTCACCTAGGTCTACAACCACTTGTGCAAGTGGAGGTAGAGGTGGATGAGGGTGTGTAAGCTTAGAGACCTTTATAGAGCCAACTAGGATGATAACAGGCACACCATCATGCTAGAGGATGAGCATGACAGTGGCCACATAAAGGTGGCTTACTTTTTCCTCCTTAACATCTTGTTTTGCTAATCATGTCCTAACCTGTCTTTTCCTTACCTAGGCTCACCCTAAGGATGTTGAGTACCTGAATAAGCCCTTGAAGAACTATGTTTGGATGAGACCATTTTTTGCTCAGCTTGGCCACCGGAAGGTTTGCCATGGGCTCTGGTGAGCCTCTTGGCACACCTCTAATTGACTTTGTAGAGAGTTTCATGAATCCTGAGACCATCAACCTAGACCCTTCTACACCTGAGACTTGTGCTGGGCAGAAGAGAAAGAGAGGGGGGGAGCTTCGTTTAGGAGATCTAGGTCCTTAACAACATGACTGATGCTGTGAACAATGTGACAGGGAGGCCAAGGTAGAAGAGGTGCATCGTGAGCTCTGTGGGGTTGCCATGTGCCAGGGTGGGTTCCTAGAGGAAGCCCTGATTGGGGCTTTATGCCACCTGCTGGATAACAAAACACAGAGCCTAATCTATGTAGCCATGAATGAGTCTCATAGGGTACTCCGGATTAGGACCTTCCCGTCTAAGCACTACTATATGTAGTGATGCCTGTTCTAATAGCTTTAATTAAGGTGGATCTATATTTTGAGAGGTGGTGTGGTAACCCCTCTACTGGTGAACCTATGATGATGATGGTTGTGTATTTTGTGAGGTGGTATATACTAACCCCTCATAGGTTGACACCCTTATTTTTTGTTGTGGTGCGATGGTCTGATGGTGGCTAGAGTGGTAGACATGAACTTATCATTATTTAATGCAATGTTTATGATGCTTTCATGTTGTCAATTGTGATACAAAGTTTATTTGATCATTGTTTTTTCCTCATGTTGCAAATGATGATCTGATGCACCATGTTGGCCAACCATGAATTGTTACAAGATGAGATGATGTACCATCTCACCTCATTTCTGTTTGTTGGTTTATCTGGAAAATCTGATGAGAACAGTTGCCTCTTATAGTGTGTTTGCTGGTTTTTCTGGACAATCTGATAAGAACATTTGCCTTTTCTTTTTTGTATTGTGTTATTTGCTTCCTGGCAGACATGGTGTAAATAAAGTTATCAAAAAATTTGAGTTAAATTTTCATATATCTTATCTTGCTGGTTTTTATGGATTTGAATGACCTCTATAGAGGGAGAAAGCTAGGAGTGTATGGTTCATGGCGATTGTGCCATGAACAAGTTAGTAGCTTCAAAAATTCTTGTTATAAAGGATTTACAACTATACATCAAGCTAAAGAGGATTACTTCAAGTTTATTTCACCTCTAACTGTCATCAGAGCTGATCAAAGGGAGATCAAGGGTGATGAGACTAGTTCACTACGTCGGATTCAGGACTGTGTAATCATAATACAGTTTATAATAACTTTAGTGTTGCTTTACATGTAATCTAGCTATGTGATGTACTTGTGTTGTGATTACAAATGAAAGAGGGAGGAAAATAACATTTAAATGCTACAAGTGATGGGTAACTTCACCATATATGGTGCAAGATGAGCACACCAGCCCAGATGCAGGAAACCAAATAAGTTGTACCTACATCTAGCTGGTCTAGCCAGCACCGGGTGCAGGCAACCAAATACCATCTCTAGCTGGATCAAGCTGAGCTGGTACAGGCAACCAAACAATCTTGGTTGGCTCACACAGGTCTGTCCCAAAGGGCTTGGCTGAGCCGACTGAGAAATCCATGCAAGCAATGAAATACGCCTGTAAAGACCAGAGCCCAAACTGAACCAGACCTAACTTAGACCCATCCCAAGTGCGACTGCACAAGAAAACTTCAAAGAGATAGTATTATTACTGTTTCATTGATTAGAAGTACCACTAGTTCAATTGAAATATGCCAGTTCATTTGATAATGCTTTCTAATGCCTAAAGATTATTCTGTGCTCAACTTTATGCATGGTGTAGGATGGTATTACTGCAACTTAGCCCACCACAGCAGATGCAGAATTAGGGGAACAAAACCTCTTAATTAAGGGAATTAAGACAACCTTGCTGAAAATCCGAGGCTCAAGCCTCCAGAATTACAATAGATATCTCCGGTCACTCCTAATCCAGCAAGGATGATAATTGACGCAGTCTTGTAGCATCCGAAAGGCCGCCTTATCTGCACAACTTGTTTTGTCTTCAGTAACTCAGACAAAGTCACAATGTCACGCTCTTCTTGCTTTCCTCAGCACAGCGGAATACAAAATTGCCAGCCATAGTGTTTTGTTGTCTTGTGACTTGTTATTTGAAGGCCAGTTTGATCCTTTCTTGTTATTCAGAGCACTTACTTCCAACTGCACGCGCCTCTGTTTGCTGCTGATCTAGAGTCTCCAAGTCTGGGCGTCCAGTCCTGTTAATTCCATTGTCTGTTGATTTGTGTGATCCCTGCAGCAAATCAATGGTAAATCTCTCTTCTCTTCTGTCCATGATTTAATCAGGTATATGTAAAATGCCATAGTTTCTTTTTGGTCATGTAGCATATGCCACCGATGTGAGAACTAACTCATATTTTGTTCATTACCCTGGAAAAATATTTATCTAACCCCTTCACTATATTAATCGAATGGGATTTACATCGTTTGTTAAGGCTAGCTCTTCTTATACGACTTTGTTCTCTAAGGCCCTCTTCCCTATTTTTCTTTATTAGTGTCTCGACCTTCCTATTATATGACAAAATTTAAATAGGGTGATGATTGCTTATGATATTTCTGTAAGTGTGAACTAAGGTTGTTGTGATCTCTAACCTGTACAATCATGTGTATGTTTTCGAAATTGCTATCACTGCAAGAAATTTCAGGAAAGATTATAGTGTTTTGATATTAATTTCGGTTTTATCAAATAAACTGTATACTAGACGAATATTTCATGCATTTCACATTCTCCTTTTTTTATATACTAAGTCAACTGTTTACATTGAAATTCAGAAGAATCTTGTGCAAAGTACAATTAGACATCCTGACAAGTCCAGCTTTGGTGATTTTCACGGCATTATGGCAAATAGGCTTGGGTGTGATGCATATTCCTCGCAGGAGTTCATCAAGACAACTACTGAGTCTAATGATTCGGAGTTATATATGCATCCACCAAGCACCATGAGCTACTATCCTCCACTATCAATCGTCTCCAATCATGTTGCACGGAGCACAACCTCTTCTTATACAATCTACAGCCCCCAGTCCTGCACGGTCAGTAGCAATGTACCATCAGATTGGTGTCGAAACAGTGTGGCCGATTATCCCGAGCACAGTAAGATCAACTCAGATATAACTCTCAACTACATTGAACAGATGTTGATGCAGGACACCCATGACAAGGCCAGATGTTATCATGGAGAGAATGCCCTTAGAACTATGGAAGAGCCCTTCTATAAACTTCTTGGACAAAAATATCCAGTTTTGCCTGAGCTACTACCACTTTGTAGCTGTGATCGCCTGAAGAACCTCAATGGAAACATCATTAAGTTTAATGGACAATCATGCAGTACCTACTCTATAGATATCACCTCAAGTAATTATCACTCCAATGAAAACTTACAAGCTTTTCAGGCTCCATGGACTTTATCCGCCATTGTGGGAGAGGCGAAACAATTGACTCGGGATGCAGAAAGAAAGGAGATAGGTTTGAACATTAATGGCCTTTCCATTACCAAAACGCCTGTCCCAGGTAATCATTCACTTCAGGTGAATGTTAAAGACACAATCAAGCATGCATCATTCGAGGTTCGAGGCCGAAAAGGTTGTCCAGGTATAGAAGATTTTGACTTGTTAGAAGGAAGGAGTAACAAGCAGTTTGCAGTCTCCTCCGATGAGCCAATCCGAAATGAGACATTTGACAAGATTCTACTGTGCTCTGAGCATAAGCCTGTAGATGCAGGTATTATTTTGCAAGGAACCATGGCAGACAAATCGGCCAACTATTCACAGAATGATCAAGGAAGAAAATCAGCTCGGCAAAAGACGAGAGGTAAGGCACGGCAAAAGAAAGAGGTGGTGGATCTCAGAACCCTCCTTATCCAGTGTGCACAAGCAGTAGCCGTGAACAATGGTAGCTTAGCAAGTGACATACTAAAAAAGATAGGGCAACATTCTCACCAAGTGGGGATGATTCCCAGAGGCTAGCATTTTACCTAGCAGCTTGCCTGGAGAAACGACTAGCTGGAACTGGGAGTCAGATAAACCATAAGTTCATTACTAAGCAAAGGAATGCAGCAGATATTATAAAGCTATTCCATTTGTGTTTCACAGTATGCCCTTACTTGAGGGCATCATATTATTTCTCGAACAGAACTATCCTTGATGCCTCAGAGGGAAAATCACGAGTGCACATTATTGATTTTGGCATTTGCTTTGGTTTTCAGTGGCCATCACTGTTTGAACAATTCGCAAATAGAGAAGGTGGGCCGCCTAAGCTTCGGATTACAGGTCTAGAGCTACCCCAGCCAGGTTTCCGGCCAGATGACATGAATAAGAACACATGGCTACGATTAGTTGAATATGCCAACATGTTCAAGGTACCACTTGAGTATCGACATATATCATCAAAATGGGAGGACATCTGCATAGAAGATTTTAACATTGAGAAAGATGAAGTGCTCATAGTCAATTGTATACACCGAATGAAGAATCTTGGTGATGAGACAATATCCATCAATAGTGCCAGGAATAGGGTGCTCAATACCATAAAAATGATGAGGCCAAACGTTTTCGTCCATGGTTTCATGAATGGATCTTACAGTACCCCGTTCTTTTTATCACGTTTTAAAGAGGTCATGTACCACTACACTGCATTGTTTGATATGCTTGATAGAACTACTCCACGAGATAATGAGACAAGAATGATCATGGAAAGGGATATATATCAATATGCAATTCTCAATGTCATTGCATGCGAAGGATCAGAAAGGATTGAGAGGCCAGAGAATTACAAGAAATGGAAGGTAAGAAAACTCAGGGCCAGCCTTGAGCAGCTTCCATTGAACCCAGCCATCGTGAAAGGAATACAAGATATTGTAAGACAGATTTATCACAAAGATTTTTTTGTCAACGAAGAAGATCAATGCCTGGTGTTGGGATGGAAGGGAAGGATACTCTATGCAATGTCCACATGGAAGTCAAATGAGTCAGTTGATGGTGCTTAAGATCGAAGATATTCGCTGTTGCACAACAAAGACAGAGGTTGATGTTTCAATGTACCAATGTGATGGCTTATGAGGTACTGTGTCAACTCCCAAATGCCTTTGAATTTGTGCAGCTAGCAGTGCATTGCCAAACTACTTGTCATCACATGTTTCCAGAAACATTCATTCTTGCTTTGCTGTTTTGTTCAACATTATGTACTCACGAATATATATTTTGTACCCTTAGAAAGTAAATTTGATCAGTAGCCTTTTGGTGATAACTGATATATTTTGTCGCAATTGCACTTCTGTTCAGAGTGTAGCCTACTAGTTTGAATTTGTTCCTAACTTTTACCTTTTGGTAACATTTGACACACAGTTGATCAGGTTTGTGTATAAATAAAACTACAAATGTATCATCTACAAGCTGCTAATATCTTAAAATTGTTAATATTGATTGTCCAACTAGCTAACATCAGTTGTGGTATTTGTTTGACCACAAAATTAAGACATGATCTGAGTATACAAGTATACTCGCTAGTCTGGAAGAAGACACAAAGCAAGTAAGGAATGGCCAAATAGCTAGCTTAATAATACCTGAAGTCCTGAACCATGGGCTTCTTGTGCACGTTTTCAGGCTAGCATATCCAAACACCATTGTCATTACTGATCTCCAAAGTTATCCTAGCTGCCAAAGAGTGAGCACTGCCCAGTGAGGCACTGGGTACTATTTACCGGTCACGCATTCTATCGAACACGTGACGAGCATTCCCCGCTCTCTGTGCGACTGACCGTCTCCTGGTCTCATCCAAGGCACGAGGCTGGACGCGAACCGTGGAAAAATCCGTGAACGACTTGATGGCCGATCTTGATCCCCCAGCCCATCGACTAGCCTCTCAGAGCTGTTGTGTGCGTTCCCGTGTCATGGCAATCAACTCCATGCGAACCCACCGCAGGTTTGGGCCCGCTAGAAACTAGAGAAAGGCGGGATTGTTTTGGGGGAAAACTACAACAAACGAGGAATTAATTGCATATCGGCGTAGGTAAACATGGTCAGCTTTCTAAAAATAGATAAACTGTCCGGAATTATTTGGCATATTCTGACACTCTTAAGTTTATGCTTTAACCATAAATTATTTGTATAATATTTCGTTAATTGTTACAAAATTATAATAATATGAAGTGTTTTTAAGAAAAATCCAATTATATCAATTTGAGAAGTGCTTCTATACTCTTCTAACCTAATTTTTGCACGATTTTTAAAGCGCTGCACCAATCTCAAAGCATCTGGAGCTAGTGTTCAATGGGCTGGCCCATATCCAAAACCCGCCCACAGCGCGCCCTCGCACCACCCACCCGACGCCTCCCTCGCACGCCGCAGCCCTGCCGCTCCCGTGCACCGCCGCCTCGCGCCCCGCCGCTCCCGTGCACCGCCGCCTCGCCCCTGCCGCCGCCCTCGCGCGCCGCTGCCCTCGCGCGCCGCCGCGCCCCTGCCGCCGCCCACGCGCACCGTCGCAGCCCTCGCACGCCGCCGCTCCCGTGCACGTGCGTGAGGGCGGCTGCAGGGGCGCGGCGGCGCGCGTGGGCGGCGGCGCGCGAGGGTGACAGGGGAGCGAGGGCGGCGGCGCGAGGGTGACAGGGGAGCGGGAACGGCGGGGCGCGAGGCGGCGGTGCACGAGAGCGGCAGGGCGCGGCGGCGTGCGAGGGCTGCGACGGCGCGCGTGGGCGGCGGCAGGGGCGCGGCGGCGCGCGAGGGCAGCGGCGTGCGAGGGCGGCGGCAGGGGCGAGGCGGCGGTGCACGGGAGCGGCGGGGCGCGAGGCGGCGGTGCACGGGAGCGGCAGGGCGCGGCGGCGTGCGAGGGAGGCGTCGGGTGGGTGGTGCGAGGGCGCGCGTGGGCGGGTTTTGGATATAGGCCAGCCCATTGAACACTAGCTTCAGATGCTTTGAGATTGGTGCAGCGCTTTAAAAATCGTGCAAAAAGTAGGTTAGAAGAGTATAGAAGCACTTCTCTATCAATTTTGTTTCACATAATCAATGTATTATTAGATTAATTATTAGTCAAATCTACAATTTAGATAGTCGCTTTATAGTTCTGAACAGAGAGAGTAAAATGATTTTTGACTTTACGTTTCGTAATTTCATGCATGATTTTAACATTTTTATAGATTCTATGCATTTAAGATTTAGAACTCATGAAGTTTGAGACTTTTGGTCATATTTAATTATAAAAGATATCGGGAATCTTAATGCATACATTTGATTTAAAGAATGAATGGTGACTTCAACTCATGGCCCTGCCCTAGTGGTGAGAGAGGTATTCGCTTCCACTCATCGGCACGTCTGTAAACAAAGTGCACATGCATGTACGCTTAGCGGTGAAGCGTGTGTCCACAGGGCTTTCATGACTTGGTAAAATTTCTAGTGTGTGGAGTTCATGCACATGTGTGTGTGGGTGGTGACTCAACCATCACAATCTTGTGCTTTTCTCTAGGCTACACAAGTGTCCCACCGACCTCTATTTGATTAATTAGCATTGTTATAATCTGATCCACAAAGTCGGCCTCTGACCTGGTGGAGAGTGCGAGATTATTCATTCGCACCTGCTCGGTTTAATCTTTAGAATTCACATAGTGCTATATTTGGAGTGCATATATCTGAACGTGTTAAGTAGGATTACACGAATTCATCTTAACTGAGACTCATGGCATCTCTAATATTTTTCTAACATATGTAAGGAATATGGACACGTGTGACTGTATGGTGATGTAAGTGTGGTGTATTTATTTTGTGGGTCTATCTTATACTTGCACAATTTTTTTGCGGTCAACCAAGAGAAACTTATTATTCTTTTTTCAGGGATTAATGCGCGGGTATTTTTAGCCCTTTAGCAAAGTAGGCGATTTGATTCCCATTGTATAGTTAATAATTTGCTATATCCGTACTTGTGTAATTGTGTTATACATCATCCTTTACTCGGAAATGGACTCCCAACGTAGAGTCATAATTAAGCCACCTAACCATTAAAATTATAGACGTTTGATCAAACTCAATTGAAACATTAATACATTTATGGGTAGCATGCTGGATTTGCTATAATTTTCTCGCGCACCCGTGGAGATAGTAAAGCTGTGAAGAAGGGATTTTAAGTGCTGCAGCTGTTCCTCCTGAGCAGGCAATACCACCAAAGTCTCACCATCATACTGAATAACCGGGAAGTCAGGGTAGGACTAGATCGGCAAGCAGCTTGTAGTAGATTTTGGTGCATAGCTTGGTTTAGGATTGATCGGAGGACAGCAGCTAGCACAAAAGAAAGGGGGATAAAGGATCCCCTTGTCCGACTCCTCTTTTGCAGTGAAAGAATTTTCCTGGTGTACCATTCATAAGTACTGCAGATGTTCCAAAGGTAAACAACATCTTCATCCAATTAATCCATTTGGTACCGAAGCCTTTAGCAGATGTTTAAATAGCAGCATGATCAGCTTTGTCAAAGGCCTTTTCAAAGTCAAGTTTAAGCACAATTATCTCCTTTGCAGATTGGTGACACTGGCGTAAGTATTCAAAAAAGCCCAAGCTAAGTAGTCCTAAATGGTTCGTCTTGATAAACCCGTATAAATTAGTATGAAGCAATCACATAATGAGAACTTGAAGTCTGTTGGCCAGAAGCTTAATAAGCAGTTTAATAGTGCTATTAAGCAAGGAGATTGGCCTAAAGTCGTTGGCAGAAACTGGGCTGTCAATTTTTGGCACCAAGGTTATGAAGGAGGCATTGATGCTTTGCAAATTTACCTTTCATCGTAAAATTCATCCACCAGTTTTATAAATATCTGGAGCTATTATATCCCAACATGCCTTGATAAAGGCACCATTGAAGCCATCTGACTCTGGGGAGTTACCGATGAAAGGCTCTGAACAACTACATCAATCTCCTCGGTGAAGGGGGTTTCAGGGCATCCCAGGTCACGGCTATGCTGCATCTGCTGCTGAAGGTCAAATTGCATTTGCGTATTATCAGTGGTTCCAAGTCTTTCTTTAAATGCTCTTTGCAAGATTGCAGCCTACCTTGGTGTTCATAAATCTCTTCATGATGCTCATCTGTAGCATCGTAATGTAATTCCTCCTGTATTTAAGAGTAGCTCTAGCATGAAAGAATTTTGTATTTTCATCCCCCAATCTAGCCCACTTGATTGAGCCTCGCTGTTTCCAATAGGTTCTATGTTGTTGGAGTAGCTTAATCAGGTGCTCTTTTGGGGTATAACGACAGTTATATTTAGTTAAAGAGAGAGGCCTGAGATCCTCAAAATAGTCAAGCGTTCTATTACCGAGTTGATATTTTGGATAATCGAGGCTAAGTTGGACAGAGATTTTGACCAGTGTTTTAGGGCTCGTCTCAACCTTTTGAACTTTGCTGTGAGGATCTTAGCACTGTGAGACTCACTCACAGGGGTAGCCCAACTATGAGCCACTACTTGCTCGAAATAGGGTGCTGTAGCCAAAAGATCTGAAACCTGAGAATTTGGGATTTAGGAATTGTAGTGCCAATCTGTATAATGCAAGGGACATGATCAGATGTCGGTCGCGCCAGAAGCAGAGCCATTGTATTAGGATAATTGACAGTCCAAGCTTCAGAGGTAAAAAACCAGTGTAGTTTCTCCAGCAAGGGATCAGCCTGCATGTTGATCAGGGTACAGTTTCGGCCTTTGAGGGGGATTTCTACCAAACGCAAAGTGCTAATTTCATCATTGAAAGGAACATATCTGAGATATTTCCCCTGGTCTGCTTCTGTTAGAAAGGTATTTGATAAAGATGAAATCACCTACTTCGGCATTTGGATATCTTTAAACCAGTTGATGAAATCCAATCTGGGACCGTCCTCACATGGTCCATATACATTGGTTAGGATCCAGGAAGCACCAGTGTGTGTGGATTTAAATTGAACTGATAGGGCAAAATCATTCTGAAAGAGCAGTTCCCCAGTGAAAATGGATTCATTCCAGGCTATCAGTAGTCCCCTAGAGCCCCCCTCCCCCCCAAGGTAAAAACTCAAATTTGTTGAATCTTCTAGGACAATTTTTTTTTGTGTAACTAGCATCAAAATGTTCTCTCTTGGTTTCCTAGAGGCAAAGGATAGCATCACCACTTTCTCCAATCTTTTTAGAGATGGCCACCCATTTCTTGTTGGAATTTATCCCTCTAATATTTCACTTTAGAATATTCCAGTGTCGATTCATCAAAATATTTAGGTGGGAGACCAAGGCATGTGAACACAATCATGCCAACTTGAAGCATACAACCAGCTAAAACGTTCATACAGTGATTAAGATCAGAGGAATGTTCATCACACAGTGTCTAATACAGTAAGGGCACCAACTAACAAAAATGAACTGTCTGTTATTTTAAAAAAAATGAACTGTCTTGTTACAAAAGGACCCAAAATGTTACTGCCGAGCTTCATGATTTGAAACACGAATTTTTTAAAAAAATCACTGCCGGGTGACTGTGTTCTTACGACCACTTTCTAGTGTAGTATTATTTTTACGCTTGTTGTCTCGTATTATCAACACTTAGTAAAACCTGCCGGAATTTTACTATCACGTGTTCAAGATTTACGATCTTGCGACCATCGATTTACTACATGTCGAATTGTGTTATACTAGAAAGAAATGTTTCATGTAGTTATTCATAATCACTTGCATAATCAAGTTGGCTTGAGAAGCATAGCTATGTGAATGAGGTCCACGATTCGAATCCGATCTCATCCTCATTTTGAAAATAAAAGCAGAGAGCGCGCGACAATCGTAAGAGTGTGGCTATGATCGTAAAAGGGTGACCACAATATAGTAAAATCCTAATCACCAGACAATTATAAAGCCGTCGTGAATTTACGATCGGCATACGAAAAAAAGATCATAAAATCGCGCATGGTTGTAAAAGCATGTCTAGCCTATCATAAAATCTACCAAGCGAGGAGTGCATCGTAAAAGGGTGACCATAAGATAGTAAAATCCTAGTCATCGAACAGTCGTAAAAGCCGTCATGAATTTATGATCGACATATGAAAAAATGATCATAAGTCACACATGGTTGTAGAAGTGTGTCTAGATTGTCATAAAACTACCTTAGCAATTTACTAGTCACCCGAATACCAACAATAAAAACCATCAATTTGCGTTTGGAAGGTGTAGAATAAGTTATTCTATGTTCTTGTGTAAAATAGCACTGCATGTATATATAACTGGGGCTTCATGGAGCCTAGGCTGATTTCAAATGTGTGAATTTAAAGCAATTTAATTTTTTTCAAAGTTTCAGTTTGGAGGTATATAACTAGAGATATATACTCAAATAAAATATATAATTTTAAAAAAAATCACTCAAATTCAAATATTTTGGGAGTATATTGGTCATATACCCAGGTATGTGCTTATATATATCCTGAATTACACGCCCTGAATTCTAGATATGTGATTTGATATACTATAAAATCTTTGAATTTGAGTAAATTTTTTATAATACCGTGTATGCGTATGCGTAAAGTAGTGGGTTTGGCAACGGCAGGCAAGATCCACCTACTGTACTTGATAAGGGGTGGCCTGATCTTCTCGACGAGGAACCGTGGATAAATGGTATGAATAGATGATCTCACTAACTGAACACTCGCGCCAATGCACGAACCCTCAACTCTTCGGAAAACGCCCAAACACACCGGTAGATGATCGTCGTGAGACCATGAGCAACGATCGCCAAGTCCCCAATTCCCAATAGAACGACGGCTTGACCTTGAATTGCAGAACAAACACGATCACCTAATTCTCTCTCAGCAATCCTCGCATGAACGCTGGTTTGAAAGAACAAGTAATAGCTATGTTTCAATTCTTATGCATAAAGTGGTCTGAGGCTAAAAAGCCACGAGTACAGCAGTATATATAGACTTTAGGATGTCCACCCTAGTGTTAGGGTCGAAATCCAACCTAACTCTAACTTTCCTAATTTATAGGACTCTATTTGGAAAAGAACAGATACAACTTTCAACTTTTTTTTGATGATTGCGGACAGACCAGAAGGATTCTGTAGATGGGCATATACCCGTTGGAAAGTACTCAGAGTTAGCTTTTCAACAAGTACTTATTTGCCTAATTTGGAGTTCGTATGAGGAAACCACGGCCATTTTAATTTCGGACCTCCTGGCCGTCCGAACCGAATCCGAACGGAGCCCAACCCTTTCTATCTTCTATTTCCTTGCCCTTTTCGCCCCAAATCCACGTGGAGTCATCTAAGGATATTATTGGGAACCTTTGGATGGTCATGTAGGAGTTGGATCCCACCAATACTTGACGCACAAGTCCCGGACTCTTCAAGTATAGCGTTTCATTTCCGTTGTCCGAACTAGTTTGTGCAGCCTTCACTTTTAAGGTCATAACTTTTTCTAGAGAGCTCCAAATCATACACCGTTTGATTCGTTGGAAAGTAGACTCGATCTCTTGTTGTCCTTTCTCCTTAAGTGGCATATTTTCTACTCTCACCTCTCGCTGGAACTCCACATGTTCTTGAATCAGCAAACACTTGTGAACCGCATCAACGTCTCCTTCTAACTCTTGAGCTGAATATCTGAGTATCATTAAACAATTAGATTTAGGTAGTATAAAGCTCTCATCAATAATATTAGCATGTGCATTAAGGAGTGAATTTACATGTTCATTAAGTAGCTTTGCTTTAGCGCTGGTTATTGGACCTTATGGCAGCTCTATGTGTATCTCCTCATTGGCATCATCATCAGCGACGGGTGAAGATGAATATGAGCTATGGATGCCCGCATCAGTACTGTACTACCATACTGCTACTTCCATTCTGAAGAAAAAAACATGCCAATTTGTTTGACACCGATGTTATTTCCGAACGTGCAAAATATGTTCAGTGTTATCGAACAATCAGCTCCTTTTTACTATTGCTACAACTTGTCCAGGAAAAAGTCGTTCTGACATTCCTCTCAAGTACGTACAAAAGGGACGTGCTAATGACGCAATTGATTACTCCATGGGCGGGTCATACGATGATATCTTTAATCTTCGCAAGCTTTCTTTCATAGTGATGTGTCATTATTAACTTTGTCCTGGTAGGACTAGCTAGTGGCAGTTTCTCAATCATTTCGTCCTGTTTTGGTGCTTTGCCTTGTTTGCTAATCAACTGGGCACACTTGAATCTTCTCTAAATCTTTTAATAAGAAAGAATCACCAAAGCATATCTTCAGTATTTAAGGTGTAAGGGTTGATATTTTAGTTGAATTCGATCTTATAGCTACCATTTGAAAGGTAATGCAGTGCAGGAATGCTAACAAAATGTGAATTCCAATCGTCCATGACACGCTCTGCATTGCTAATATTTTTCCAAATGTAAGATGCACCGCAAATTCCTAAACTTACTGTGCTGAACTCTAAAACTGCCCATTCGCTATCCTAACCTAAATCCGTTACCTGAGATCCAAACCTCGCTTCGGTGGCTTGACCCCTTATGTGCTGCGTCGACCAAGAGTTCATGGCATATAGGGAGCCTACATGTCTCCTCTCTCTCCCTCTCCCTCTCTCTCTCTCATAGTCAGCTAGCCAGCAAAAATTCTTCTTCTCCTCTCTCTCTCATAGTCAGCTAGTCAGCAAAAACTCTTCTTCTCCCCCTTCCCCTCCCTTCTCACTCTCCTAGTGCAGCTGCCGCCAACTAGTGCCATATCTCTGAAATTTTGCTATTACCTTTTTTATTTGACAAACTTCATCAAGATGGCAGGGTGTTCCTGTAATTTATTAAGTAGAAAGAATTGACCCCGTTTATAAGGAAATTTTGCTATTACCCTTCTTCTATCATTGATTTATTTACTACACACTCATCAGAAAAAGCCTCCCGACGGATTTTGGCTTTTATGTTTTTTGGCCGTCGGCCGGCAATGCTCCCTTTTCTGCATGTAGGTGTGTAATTCCCCTACGTTGTGGCGAGAGTCACTGTTTTATCCAAGAAATTGTGCTGAAATGATGATCAATTTTTATCACCTTTTAGGCAGCCCCTGAATCGTGCATACCTTTTACCTAATTTAGTTTATAGAAGAGATTCAAGCAGGCTCAGTTGATTAGCGAACAAGACAGCAAGCACCAAAACAGAAATGATTCAGATACTTTCACCAGTCCTACTATTACAAAGTTGATAATGACACATTACTATGAAAGGATGCTTGCGAAGATTAAAAAGGAGGTACTGGCATATTAGTACGGCAAGTGGATCTTATCTGTCGTCGTTACCAAACCCACTAATTTACCCATAACCATTCAGGGTATTTCCTAGTAATCAACTGTTTTCTGACAGATGACGGTAGAACTTGGTCAAACCAAAATGCTGATGGCGTGCCGTCAGGATTGTAAAGGTCAGAAATAGTGGAGTAATTCGTGACGGTTTTCTGCCAGCACACAACATCACAGTAAGAAAATCTAGTTACCATTAAGAAAAATTTCATTTATTAATAATATCCCAAATTATTTATCCAAATTAATCTTCATACAAATTCAATAGTCCACCTTCATTAATAAGTAACTGTCTGAGCAGGCGATGGCGATATGAGGGCGTCCGCGTCCGCGACGTCGCTGGCCGATCCGTCCAGGCAGGGCACGGGCAGCGTGCTTCATCATGAGGCCAGGCTGTGCATTCGGTATCCACGGGATCGTCCGGCGGGGTCGAGCTGCGCACGCCCCGCCTGGGGGATCGCTTCTGGGCTCTACCCGACGGCGAGTTGGACCTCGAGGGGAATGATCCCGGCCGGGGAGGCGGACCTCGACGGGGGCCCCCAACACTCCATTTCGCCGGACGATCCTGCAGGAGTCTCTCTCGTGCATTGACGAGGGCGGATGGACTCTGACGCGCTTGGGGAAGAAAGCCAGGATCTGCAAATCGGCGCCGTCGCCACGGGCGCGTCATGCGCGGCCATGTCCGCCGTGGAGAGGTCACGCTAACGTGTGCCCCTCAGCCCCCTTTGTACAACTCGCGATCAATCGCTGGGATTTTCACGTCTTTCTGGGAGAGACAGCGAAACCCTAATAACCGAAAAACGTAAGCCGCGGCGTTGAGTCGTTCCATGGAGGGAGGGGGCAATTTCCACGCGAGAGCTTTGGGGAGCAGTACTGCGCCTGGACGCGCCGTCGACAACAGGCGGAAGTGGGTACCACGAAGCCGCCGGATTTCCACCCGACCGGCCGCTCTGCCGTGCCACCGCAGGTGTCCGCGCTGCAGGCTGCTGACGCTGGGCATATGGCGGCGCCTCTGCAGGCATCTGTTGCCGCAGGAAGAGCACATGGCCAGCCTCTATTGCAAGCGGCGGCACGAGTAGAGGGGCGTGAATAGGAGGCTAACTTAATGTAGACTATTTTATTAGATTATAGATTTAAGTCTTAACAGGTTCCAAGGTTTAGATGGCTATGTGACAGGTTAACAGCTCAGGCAATATATGTTATGTAAATTAATACGCAGCTGTCACACAGGTGTGTAATACAGGTGACCTAACAACCTTAAGCAAATATGTAAGATAGATAACTGTGTAACAGATAGCTGGCACAGATATAAGATAAGAGATGCTACAACTGAGACACGGCTAAGCTAACACAGGCATAAAGTGATATATCACAGCTAACCAGTGTCCAATAAGAATCACACAAGCATACAGTCTGATGAGTAGATAATAGCAATGTAAAAATGCTCAGAGAGACATGGGGATTTTTCACCGAAGTTCCCTACTCTTTTCAGAGAGGTACGTCTCCGTTGGAGAGGCTACTCCGAAGAGATCACCAGCACTGAATCGTGCATGTTCTCCTGAGTGATCAGGCCTCTTGCTTTACTTGTGGAAGTCCTTTCGCCTTGCACCAGGTAGACTTGGGATCACCTTCACAAACTTCTGGTTCAACCCACACAAGCTTGGGAAGATACCAGCAATTCCTACGCCCGTCTATGAGTTGACACTCTAAGAGTAACAAAATCGACAGCAACAACTCTTGGAGGAACCAGTGCTCTTTGCTCAAAGCTCTAACTCTCTTGAACTAACTCTTATGAAGTTTGGCTTTTGTTCAGGAGGTGAGAGGCTTGCAACGGTCGAAAGTGATTCGCTGAATTGAGCAAGCGTTGAGGTTGAAAAACCTCCCCTGGTCCCCTATTTATAGGGTTCACAGGTACCCGACCGTTACACTCATGCCACGTAGGATTAAGTGGATCACCGGTGACAGACACCGGTGACACAGCTAATCACAACGCACAACGGTAACCGGCTCAGGCAGACCGACACCTGTGTCACCGAGACTGACACAGGTGAACCCTTAACTGACGTAGTCTAACTACTCAGCCCGGTCTTGGCACATTACATGCCCTCAGCGCACAAACTAACTCTGATCCCTAATAAGGAGAGAACCTCCAACAGTCTTCTGACTTGGCAGACAAACTATTGTAGTGTAGGTCCCTTAGCATTTACAAGCTCTCCCCTGGTACAGAGATGTACCTGAGTCATAGAGCGGTAGATCACATGTGACACAGCTGTGTCACACAGATGACTTTAGCTCTAGGGTTTTAGACAGCTAGCACTGCAAAGTGCTAGCACAAACCAGTTTCACATTAGACTAAAACTGTTGTTACAGGGTCACTGACCTCAAAACATCAGTGCCACTATCCAATACTCTGAGCATTGAGCACAAGAAACTTCCAAAGATCATTGCTGCTTCATCCCTCTTGATAGTACGGGTGTTTCCTAAGGACTCAAGAAAACTAGCAAACCTAGACTTTACCTTCCACCAACTGCAGTCACGGCTCTTGACGCATCAAGCCACCATCACCTTACTTGTAACTCCTTGCATAGCACTGGCTTCTTCACAGCTGTGGCACAGCTGCCTAGCGCAGCTATCTCCTTGTCCTAGAAACTACCTTTGTACTTTTGGGTGGTCATCCTTTCCTGGATGACTCTTCTTCCTGGAACCTATTCATCCTGCTTACACTCATTGTAAACATTAGATTCCAGTTTGAGTTGCCATTAATCACCAAAACCAATTGAGGGCCGAGATGCTCTTTCACAAGCAAGTGCAAGTGGTCAATACCAACGCAGCAAGCTACAAAGTTGTTCAACAACAAACCAAGCACACACCAACACTTGATGTATACATGCATGAATATGTTGAAACATCAAGTGATCAGACCATCAAGAGCCATGATGATGGTGATCATATGAGAGATATCGAGCAAGGACCACCATCATATAAGGTGCAAAGTGTTCAAGAGCACTTCCCCACATCAAACAGCAAGAGCGTGCACAGCCCAGGCAGTGTTTCTCAAACAAATGAGTCCACAGTGACACTGGCTTTCAGATGGTGGGATCCAAATCCAAAACTTGATCGCAAGACATGAGCAGTGCTTCTTTCTGATGACGCGCCAGATAAGACTATGATCATTGGAGAAAATCTCATAAAGAAGGTGGAGGAAGAGTTGATGTGCATGTTATGTGCAAATAGGGATACCTTTTCTTGGGAACATGAAGATCTTTTGGGCGTGCCTTGTGATGTAATTGAACATTGGTTGTCGGTTAGGCCAGATGCGAAACCAATCAAGCAACAAATGTGCAAGATGTTGGTAGAACATCAAGCAGTCACCCGTGAATAAGTTGATAAGTTTCTCAAAGCAGAGGTCATACGAGAAGTCATGCATATAGAGTGGCTTGTAAGCCCTATTCCGGTGAAGAAACCCAATGAGCAATGCTGCTTGTCTGTAGATTACACAAATTTAAACTGAGCATGTCCAAAAGATGACTTCACTTTGTCTCGTATTGACCAGCTAGTTGATGCCACTTCCGGATGTGAGCTAACGAGTTTTCTGGATGCATACTCTGGGTATCATCAAGTGTGGATGGCCAAGGAAGACGAGGAGAAAAAATTCATTACCTCATGTGGTACATTCTGTTATGTTTGAATGTAGTTCGGCCTCAAGAATGCAGGAACAACATTTGCTAGACTTGTTTATAAATCCTTAAAGCTAGATTGGCAGGAATGTTGAAGCCTATGTTAACGATGTAGTTGTGAAGAGTGTCTTGGCCACTGCACATGACAAAAATCTTCAAGAAACGTTGTCCAACCTTCGACGTGCGGGGATAAAGCTCAACTTAGAGAAGTGCATGTTTGGGGTGCAGTAGGCAAGAGGCATTGAAGCAAATCCAAAAAATATACATGCAATACTTGAGATGGAGCCACCATCAATGTAAAAGAAGTACAATGGTTGACAAGCAGACTTGCTACATTAGGAAGGTTTGTCTCAAGGTCTGCTAAAAAGGGGCTCCCATTTTTTGAAGCTCTAAGGGGCTTCGAGAATTTGAGTGGATGGAGGAGAGTCAGAAGGCATTTCAAGACCTGAAGAATTATCTTACATTCACACCCCTCTTGCAAATTCCAAGTGTTAGTGAGGGCTCCTACTGTACCTAGCAACCACTCCAACAACAATAAGTGTTGTGATGACCAAAGAAAACAAAAAGGTACAACATCCACTATACTATGTATCTGAGTCATTACAGGGGGCAAAGATATGATATACTGAGTTGGATAAATTAGCATATGCCTTGTTAACAGCATCGAGGAAGCTCCTTCATTGCTTCAAGGCTCACACGATCAATGTGCCATCTTCATACCCAATTGGAGAAATGTTGTGCAACAGAGAAGCTTTAGGGGGAGTCGGAAAATGGGCAACCAAATTGGCTCAATTCATGATTAACTTCATGTGGCAAACTGCCATCAAAGCTCAAGTGATGGCAGACTTTATGCTGAATGGTTCCAACATCACAAGACTTGAACCTGAATGTTTCAAGCCCGTTATGGAATGTGTATGTGGATGGATCATGGTATTTGAAGGGAGCCAGCGTAAGTGCCATCCTTGAATCACCTGTAGGTGTAACTACAAGGCACTGTGCCCATCTAGAGTTCAAAGCAACAAACAACATCACTGAATATGAAGCATTGCTATTGGAACTAGAAAAGGCACGGGTGGCAGGCAGGCAGCATATACTTGTGTATAGTGATTCTTAATTGATCGCAAGTCAGGTAGACAAGAGTTACAACGCACAAGATCTAGACATGATACGGTATCTCACTACCACAAGAGCAATGGAGAAATACTTCATAGGATACACTGTTAAAAGCATTCCACGAATCAAAAATGTTACTGTAGATCAATTAGCAAGGCTTGCGAGCAGCAAGGCTGAGATTCTGTAAGGTATCTTCTATGAAGTCCTCACCACTTCGGCCATCAAAGACTTGCTTGAAGGTGACGTCATCAAGCGCAATGAATGGAAAGCCCCCATCATACAATACTTAACAAATGATACAGAGCCAGAGATTAAGATTGCAGCACGACAAATCAAAGCTAGTGCGGGGGAGAGGGGAGGGTTTCATGCATGAAGATGTGTTGTACAAATGTGGAGTTTGTGCACCATTCATAAAGTGTATCACTAAGGAAGAGGGATAGAGCTGGTGCATGACATACAGTAGGGGTTATGTGTAACACATATTGCACCGCGTGCACTTCCTTCAAAAGCCCTTCGGCGGGGGTTTTACTGGCCAATAGCATTGCACGATGCACAAGAACTTGTAAAAGCATGTCATGCATGTGAATGGATGGGTAGTGGTACAAAAAAACCCGCACATGAGTTACAGCCAATACCATCGTCCTGGCTGCTAGTCCACTGGGGGATCGACCTAGTCAGCCCATTCAAGACAGAAAGTCGAGGTGCAAAGTTCGTGGTCGTGGCAGTGGATTATTTCTCCAAGTGGATCGAGGCCGAGCCTCTGTCCAAGATCACATCTTCAGTTGTACAGAAGTTCACGTGGAAAAATATAATATGCAGGTTCGGAGTGCCGAGGGACATCACCATGAAAATGGTAGACAGTTTGATGCTGCCAATTTCAGAACTTTCTGTATTGGTTTGTGGATAAATCTTTGTTTCATCACTGTTGCAAACCAAAGAAGGAAAATATTACTATGGAGCGTGCAAATGGAATCATTCTATTAGGTCTACATACAAGATTGTTCAACCTAAAAGGAGGACTATGGGCAGATGAATTGCCAAGTGTCTTATGGTCGGCGTGCACAACAATAAGCAAAGCCATAGGACAAACCCCATTCAAGATCTTATTCGGTGATGAGGCTGTCACGCTAGAGGAAATCAAACTTAGATCATTGTGAACAACAAGCTTACCCAATGAAGAAGATCGCGCGCTGTGCTTGGATAATCTTGATAGAGTTAGACAGGATGCTGCTATGCACATTGAATGTTATCAAGCATCCATGGCCAAGACTTACAACAAGAAGGTGAAGCAACAAGCAATTCTAGTTGGTGAACTCATTCTCAAGAAAATTGCAATGCAGAAGTTGACGGCAAGTTGAGCTCAAACTGGAAGGCCCGTACAAAATTACAAGCACTTCGCTCTTGTCGTTGTTTAGTTTAAAGACTCTGGAGGGAGTGGAGCTCAAGCATAGCTGGAATGCAGATAATCTTCACAAGTATTACGTGTAGAACAAGAGGAGGTGGTTTCATCAGTAATGCATGTCGGGTGCTTGTAATAAATATATTCACTATTTGTCTTGGATTGTAATGTTGGAACTTCAATGCTACTTTATGTACGAAGAATAAAATTATCAAGAAGTTATCATGTTAGGCTTATATTGATCAAAGTAAAACCATCACTCTGTACGCGTCTAAAGCATAATGTCGCAGGGACACTTAACATTCTCACATGAAGTTTTGAGGTAACCCGCCTCATCCTCATGGCATGAAGTTTTGAGTTAGCTCGCCGCATCCTTAAGGCATTAAGCTTTGAGGAAGACTGTCGGATCCTCACGGCATGAAGTTTGAGGTAGCCCACCGCATCCTCACGGCATGAAGTTTGGAGGTAGTTTTGAGGTAGCCTGATGCATCCTCACGGCATGAAGTTTTGAGGTAGTTTTGAGGTAGCCTGATGCATCCTCACAGCATGAAGCTTTCAGGTAGCTCACTGCATCCTCACAACATGAATGTTTGAGGTAGCCCACCGCATCCTCATGGCATGAAGTTTTGAGTTAGCCCATTGT
The DNA here is from genome assembly GCA_019208055.1 of Stipa capillata. Classification (NCBI taxonomy): domain Eukaryota; kingdom Viridiplantae; phylum Streptophyta; class Magnoliopsida; order Poales; family Poaceae; genus Stipa; species Stipa capillata. Next base: position 213,587 of record JAGXJF010003367.1, read on the forward strand.
ATCCTCACAGCATCATGTTTTGAGGTAGCCCACCACATCCTCATGGCATGAAGCTTTGAGGTATCCTGCCGCATCCTCATGACAGAAAGTTTTAAGGTAGCCCGATGCATCCTCGCGGCATGAAATCTTGAGGTGAAGTATCCCACCGCATCATCAAGCAATGAAGGTGAAGTAACCCACCACAGCATCAAGGGATGAAGGTGAAGTATCTCGCCGCATCATCAAGTGATGAAGGTGAAGTATCGTGCCGCCTCATCAAGCGATGAAGGTGAAATAACCCGCCGCATCATCAAGGGATGAAGGTGAAGTATCCACCGCATCATCAAGTGATAAAGGTAAAGTAACCCGCCGCATCATCAAGGGATGAAGGTGAAATATCCCGACGCATCATCAAGCGATGAAGGTGCAGTATCCCACCGCACACTCATGGCATAAAGTTGAGGTGACCCATTGCACCTTCACGTTATGAGGTTGTGGTGCAATGTGTATGGTGATGAGACGCATGATGCCTCCAAAATAAGCAAAAGTTACTAAGTACAAGAAAAATGATCCGACGCACAGTGCAAAAATCAATAAACAGCGCCGCCATAATGCCAAAAATTTTTGGAGTGCAACAGCGTCGAGTCTCGATCTCAAGTTAATATCAAAATAGGCATTATTGACCAAGTTTCAAAAGCATGAGTTGATGCGTGATGTGAAAATCTACAAACGACACCATCATAATGCCAAATTTTTTAACTAATCATATCACGACTTCAAATCCTTACAACACAAAGCTGCTAGGGTGTTGAAACACAGCCAAGTGCCCAAAAACTTGACCTTGCATGCAATGCAAAAATTCACCAAATACGGACGTCGTCATGCCAAATTTTTCCAGTTGCACTAGATATTCAACATATGAATGACAGGGGAGGCATGGATTAGACTGAGAAACAGCTATCGAGAGCCCACGATGCCATGGGTGATAGATATTTCCACCGTGTATGAACATGGTGTAACCATGTGGGTAACCATCTTATACCACGCTTCGCACTGTGAAGGCAAGTGAAAGGTCAAAATTCAACATCAATTACATCCTAAGCAACCCGTGAAACAAAAATGACGTCGTTATAATACCAAAATTTTACTAGAAATTATGCAACTTCATTGAATCAATAGTGAGATGGCCGAAACTTGAGATGGCATCGCATAAAAAGTAACACTGTGATGCTACTAGAGTTTTTTTTGTAAGAATGAAAGGGGCCTCGAGACAGCAACAAATGATATGATCAGTGAATAAAACTATCATCGCAAGAAGTTCGAATAGCAAATAGTAGCACGAAGACCAACATATCCTTTTTCATCGACTAAACAATGTTCTCCGTGGCACCATGACGACAAACAAATAAAACAAGGCCATACAACAAATAATATCCGAATGGCGAGTATTTCCGTGATCCATGCATAAAGTTAATGTTCTGCTAAGATTCACAAGTGTTCTCGGCTATGCATTTGATCGCTACGTTTTTTCAATGGGAAGCGGGGTATCCTCTACCCCACAAAAGCTGGTGATAAGCATTAAATAACTAAAATTTATTCCCCATCAGACTATTTCGAAGGTCAATAACTTGACATATCCTCTTCCGTGGAGACAACACCTCGATCTTGTCAGTGCATAAGAAAGTGAGTACTGAAAGCAAGAAACGCTAGCCCATCATCATGAACAGAGCAATGAGGTGCAATGCTTATAAGATCTCTAGACTAGGGGCTAGGAGCCCAGCTGATTGGCTGCTATCTTGAGTCCCAAAGTCTGATTGTAAAAAATATCATAATGATAGGAGTTAGTTATAATCGATAGAGGCGGTGGCACCACACAACTGACCGAAGGCAAGAAAGAGGGTTAACAAGTCTAAACCGAGTAAGAAGCTTCAGGAACATTGTTTGAAATTATGAAAGGCCACAAGTGGCAAAGACATGTCAATGCAGCAACCAAGAGCGACAAAGTAAGTATACAAAAAGAAGAGTAGCGTGCACGGGAAAATCTAGAAGTAAAGTCTAACACACAATAGGCCACAAGCAGCGGATAAGCATCGACGCAGCAACGAGAAACACATCGGTAAATGATGATAGCGAGCAGAGCCTCGTTCAAAATGCAAGCAGAATGAAGGAGTGAGGGGGTGCTAAACCTGGTGGTGAGAGGTGGACCCCTTGATGACGTCCCTCGAAGCGGTCGAAGTGGGAGCTAGCGCGGCAGCAAAACTATTGGCAGTGCCATGCATCTTGCGAACTTTCCAAATGCCTGCGACGTACTTCAGCCCCTTCTTGCAAGCAGCCCCCACATGACTCATGAAAGTGGAGGCCTCCTCCTTGAACTTGTTCCTCGCATTCTTGATTTCGGCAGTCTTTGGGTCAACATAGTCCTTAGCAAAGAAGACTATTGAGGCCACTGGTTGCCAAGTAGGAACAACCGAGCGATAGCTCAATCACTGCCTGCACACAGTCCTGACCGAAGCCCAGGCACGCCGGGTGTGTGGCACGAGCGTCCTTTGTTGGCCATGTGAGCATGCTGACAAAATGGTCTTTGTCCACTGTCTCGACAAAGTCCTCAAAGTCAAGCCTGAGTGTTCTGGTGAGCCTCCTGATGACCTTGCACGAGAGTTCAACATGATCTTTCCAAACCCTCCTCATGCAGAGCTACCGACTGGGCGTCCTCCCTAAGGGTCGTGACCTCTTCGCGTAGCTTGGCCACCTCCTTTAGAGCCTTGGCACTCTTTGTCTTTTCTTCCTCCTGGAGGGCGTCAGCCTTCGCCGTGCGGCGGCACATTTCCGCCAATTTTTTTGTGGTGCACATCCCCTACAAGCGAAAGTGTAAGTTAGAGGTCAAGTGTTGGTATTAAAGAAAAACGAGATGAACAGAATGCAACAAAGAGAGATGTTTTATAGCCTTCACGGCCAAGGCTCCCGAGCCGATCTCCTCGAGGGTCATGCCGCGGACACTCCTACCTAGGTTATCCATGGACATTAAGGGCACCGTCTTGCCCATGAGGGCGCGCTCCTCCGTCGAACCTCCAAAAAAGCACCCGGGGAGGGACCCCTCCACGGCAACTCAGCGCAACAGAGGCAGAACACTAGGTCGCTCAATCACTGACCATTAAGTACGGACCCTTCGCCCAAACCTCTGAGATATATTTTTCAACCATCTGAAATAGGCTGTTCTGCGGCAGTGAAAGTAAAGCTTAAGTATGTAAGTGTGGAAAATCTTGCGAGAATTTGAGGGACCTCAAAAATAACAATTACGTCCCTGCGACCAAGTTAATTTTAAAATTTCAGAGGACAAGGGACACTTTACTACAAGTTAATTAAGTACTTTCAACGCAGTTCTCTTTCTCTTTAAATATGAGGTTACAAAGTCAATTGTTCTTTTTTTTTATCCGCAAAGTCATTCATTGAATGGAATTACTAATTTCATTTCGTAAAGAACCATATTTTATGTTCAGGTTTGTAGTTTGAACATTAGCGGCCAAATAAGTGGATTCAACATACTCCATTTGTTTGTCATTTTATCCTACATGCTAGTACACCTGTTCAAATGTCGGGCGGGCCTGACTTTGGGTCTACCTTTGGAACGCTAGGCCTGGAATGGCTAAGCCCGAGCCTCACAAGGTAACTCCCGTATTTTCCATTTTGCCGCCGGAGAACCAGAGTAGACGATCGTTTTGTCCTTTTTCTCGGGAGTTTCTGCAGGTTTTCCTCGTCTCAGGCGGTGTATTCGGTGCCAGCAGACACAGGATCCCTGAATTAATGTTCGGCGTACATGTTAAGTCTCTTTTATGTTAGATCCATGTATTCTTGACAGCGACACTCTAATGGTAGAGACAACATCGTATGAAATAAAATTCTCTTAGCTTTATCCATGTCCTGGTGTCGTCATCACGGTCGACACCGAGAAGCCAGTCGTCATTTGGTCCCCTAGATCGATGGTTCTCAATTCGACAAATTGTCACTCGATGTTTTGGCCTGACTTGGTAATGGTAGCAGTGATGGTGGTGTCAAGTCTTTTCTGGTCTATGGTTCTCATATTTCATCCTTTCGTAGTCTTAGTCTTCTTCTCCAACGATACAGCAGCGAAGCAGCGATTTGACATTCTACCTTGCAAGGGGTGTGTCCTCAACCACAATGCGTTCAGTGGTCCCATCTATTGAGGTGGACGGCTCATGTGGCTCTTCAATACCTTTGAGTTAGTCCAGCTTTTGCAACTTTGGTCTTTTGCAATTTCTTCATCGGAGGCTTGGAGGAATGCCGAGATGCGCAGGACAGAGCTAGAGACGACAACTTCGGAGGATCTTGATGCAACTTGTTTTTATCAGGAGTCTCTGTTGCTCATGTTTCATTTCAGTTTCTTCAATTTATTGTACTTTCTTTATTTAATCAATAAAGTCGATACATTGCTGAAAAAAGAGACAACTCCTATATTTTCTACTTTCAAAATGAAATGCTATTATTTAATTTATTCTAACGGATCTCTTTCTACCGTTGGATCAGAAGCAGTGGACGACATCTGTCATCTTCTCCTCTTCTTCCCAGGCCTTCTCACTACCTTTGCTTCCTCTGCTTCTCCCCTTGTTGTTGCTTCTTCTCTTTTCCTCCGACCGCTACCCCCTCCCTATCTCACACGCACGACATAGACACAGTGTTCCCCAAGCTTAGAAGAGATGGCCAAGCGGGAGGAGGACCGACGGTAGTGTCAAATTGTATAACAGGAGAAAATGACACCAGGTGTGGGCAGCGAAGGATTGTCAAATGGAGAGAGTCGACACAGGTTGGTCGACACTGGGGCGAGGAGACGACACTGGCATGTTGTGGTAAGGATCCGACAGTGGCATCTACGAGAGACATGGAAGTATAATGGCGGTGGCATTTGTTGTGGTTGGGTACGGAAGAGATGGCAGACAGCGAGACCAGTCACTAGCCGAGGGTACAAAAGTGCATAGAGAATAGATACTATGGACTGGACTGATAAAGAGAGAGAGGGGCCAGAGAAGAGGGTGCGTAGGACTAGCAGCCCTCTATGTTTAAAAGGCCCCAAGATAAGAACTACGTCGCACCTGACGGTGCATACACGAAGTAAAGTAAATAAACACCATGCCAAAAACGGCGGGATTTTGCTGATCTGCCCTGCACGGTGTTCATCATTTCTGTATTTACCTTCCCTTTTTGCCGCTGCCTTTCCTGCGTTCACAGCTCGGCGACACGCTGGCAGTGCAGATGTTGTTGTCAACAAATCGAAGAGAGAAGAGTCAAGAGTCGCACGGGTGCCGCCGCAGAACACAACAATTTGCAAGATTCTCCCGTAGTTGTTGAGCCCGACATCGCGGATGTGAAATTACTGGAAATATAGTGGTGAATATGCAAAAGACGCGAGCATGTAAAACTACCCGCGGACCGATCACAGCCAAGATTTTAAGGGGCAAAGAAAGCGCACTGCACAACAACTGCAAGAGAGAGAGGGAGAGGCCATTCTTCTCTTCTCCACCACCTACTCTCTCTCTCTCTTTCCCCTTCTCTCTCCCCCCTTCTCTCTAGGATCGCAGCCAGAATTAGCCAGCCAATCACGCACCCACAGCACGCACATATATCACACTTTTTACTGCAGAAATAAGAGAGCAGCAGGATGAAGAGAGAGCAGGGGTAGAGAGAGAAAGGGGAATAGATACAGAGAGATAGAGAGAGAGGGGCAGAGAAATCATTCATCCAGGAGTGCCTGTGTTTCTTGCTGGTTCTCTTGGCCTCCTCTGCCATGTCCATGGGTATCTTCTTCCTGCTCTTTGTTTCTCTCGTCTTAAGACTTTCTTGTCCCTGTGTTGGCACTATTCCTTCGATGGATTGGACTAGTTTTTGTCTCGTCTTTCCTTTTTCTTGATGGTGTTAGGGTTATGCTCTATTCTTGATTCTTGGAATATTCAGTTTTCATGTAGTCCCATCATGAACTCTCCACGGCTCTTGCTTCTTCAGATATACAAAATTATATGTTTGTTTTAATTTACTCGTTCTTTTATCCTTTTTTTAATTTCACATGTTTCTTGCCTGTTCTGCACATCACCAAATTGTACCGTAATTAATTGTTCCATGTGGACAGATGAAGGCTATGGCCCTACCTGGGACAGCGACGATGAATACGACAACTTCATACGCAAGATGAACCCGCCAAGGTGCATTCATACAACCAAAAACACATACCGTCCAGTACAGTATTTTTCTTCTTCTTTAGTATCATGTCTTGTTTCTTAATGCTGGTCTATTTTGTTAATTGTAGTATAGTTGTCGACAACGATTCTTGCAACGATGCCACCATTGTCAGGGTATTTCCTAATTCATTGTTTCTGAAGGAAATTCCTAGTTCAATGTTGAGGTACGGACATATACTGATTTTATTTTTAGTTGTAATTGTAGGTTGATAGTGCAAATGAGTATGGGATTCTGCTAGAAGTGATCCAAGTTCTGATTGATCTGAACCTTGTGATAAGCAAGGCGTATATAACCTCAGATGGTGGATGGTTCATGGATGGTATAATACTATACATAAATCTAATCATACCTGTATTTTCCTTGTTCCTTTTTGTTTCAACGGAAGCCTAATTGTTAATTTGGTTTCGTGGGGTTTCAGTCTTTAATGTAACTGATAAGGAAGGGAAGAAATTGAAAGATAAGGAAGCTATTGTGCAAATTGAGGACTACATCCGGAAGGTATAATCCTGAAAGCACGCACAGCAATCTTGCCATCCTCAGTCACTAGTTATGTATTGTAATCCAAAGTGGACTGACAACTGAAACATTCTTGGAACATGTAGTCCTTGGGTGCAGATTCAGATATGTACCTGCTCGTCGGAGATCGGTAGATGTTGCTGCTTCAACTGACCACAACATCATCGAGCTGACAGGGACCGATCGGCCAGGCCTGCTCTCTGAAGTTAGCGCGGTGCTTGCAAGCCTCAAATGCAATGTGGTCAGTGCTGAGATTTGGACACATAACACCAGAGCTGCAGCGGTGATGCAAGTAACTGACGAGGACACGGGGTTAGCCATCACAGACACCGAGAGGCTTGAGCGGATCAAGGAGCGCCTATCTTATCTTCTCCGAGGAGGCAATCTTTCACGAGGAGCTGCCATGGCGGTGTCATCAGGGACTTGTACCACGCACACCGAGAGAAGGTTACACCAAATGATGCTTGATGATGGCGACTATGAAGAGCTTCATCGGCATGTCCCAAATCAATCTCAAAGGCCTAATGTCACTGTTCGGAATTGGAATGACAAGGACTACTCGGTGGTGACCATCCGATGCAAGGACAGGCCGAAGCTTCTGTTTGACACGGTTTGCACTTTGACAGAGCTGCACTATGTTGTCTTCCATGCAAACATTGATGCCCAGGATAATCAAGCTTACCAGGTGAACACACTAAACCAAACACCTTTGGGTGGCCATTTCCATCATATATGCTCATGACATTCAGTTCCAGAAAATGTGTAACGTCAGTGCTATTCTGCAGGAATTCTATGTAAGACATGTAAATGGATCTCCAATGAACACTGAAGCTGAGAGAATGCGAGTCATCCAGTGCCTTGAAGCTGCAATTGAACGGAGGGTATCCGAGGTAACAATCCATGAGCCTATCTGAAGGTAACATTACCAGAACTATTTCTCATGCAACCTGATTCACCCTTTCCTAAAACTGGTTGTTCAGGGTGTGAAGCTTGAGCTGTGTACAAATGACAAGGTAGGACTCCTGTCGGAGGTTACACGCATCTTCCGCGAGAACAGTCTGACTGTCACAAGAGCAGAGGTGAGCACGAGAGGCAGGACGGCTGTCAACACATTCTATGTTCGCGATTCTGCAGGAGAGGCAGTTGATCAGAAGACCATTGATTCAATCAGGCAAGCCATAGGCCAGAACATTCAGGTGAAAGGCCAGCCTGAGCCATCAGAACCTCAGAAGAAAGAGTCCCCAACATGGTTCCTCTTTGCAAACTTATTTCGGCCAAGGTCTCTCTACAGTTTCGGGATGTTCATGCGTTGATGTCATCGTCCAATTCTGAGAACTTCTCTGTAAAATCTTAACTGATGAAGCAGTCCTGGAAAATTGGAGCCTACATTCTGTTCTAGTAGTGCAGGATTAGGCTACAGTATATGGGGTTGTTTATAGATCATCATTTGTAAGTATAAATTGTACATAGAATGTAGATAAAGTATGTAAATATAACTGTAGGAAACATACTTATAAGGAAATATGATTAGATTCAAAACTGTTACTGCCTCAGAAAACCTGTTCTCTTTTCCCAACAAATCATGTGAAAAGGCCTGGCAATTTCGCTATCTTCCATGATACTGAAAATGAGGGGCCAAGTTGGACTGCTTTGCTTTCAAATTATTGTAGCTATCCTGCAATTGGAATCTGCATGACAGCAATGGCCGCCTCAAATTCTGTGGAGGGCAAGCAGATGCAGGTCAGTAGCCAAAAGCATGCTATTATCTCTTTACCTGAAGCTTTGCCGATAAAGACATATTGCATTAAGCTGTGTCATACCTGGTACTGACAAAATAGCATCCAAAGAAAATCAGCTCCTGTGGCTGATCTGTTACCCTGTCATCCATCACAGTAGCTCTAATATGCAAGCTTTGAACGATGACGTGCCGGTGATGTATGCCGCAGCCTACAGATGTGGAGCCTTGGCCCAGAAAGTTGAGTGGAGAGCTGAAAGAACAAGTGAAATCAGAATAAAGAAATAGGTAGCATGCCATGAGAGTTAGTTTGGAATGTTTCTTACCCTTTTGGGACCTCATTAATAGTGCTGCTTTTGGATGTTGTGATGATTGATTGGAGGCACATATATGTTCTTTGATTGGTGACACCTGATCTAAAAAGGCATGAAAAAGGCCGCTCATAATGCACGCCTTCACAGCAGGACATTGCTGAGCAGTAAAGCAGCTTTGTGACTACATGATTTGCACAGAGATAGGTGTGTATGCGCCATTTGGCGCACGCGCGCTTCACCATGAACTGAGTGGAGTTTTCTGAATAGTGACATAGTGGACACAAGTGGCCTGCCTGATAAGCAATTAGGCAGATGTAAGCATCAAGAGTCAAGCAGGTGTGCGTGACGTTGATGGTATTGCTCTCCAGCATGAAGCCATCCTAGCTCAAAGCATGTCAGCATTTGTTTTCTGATGCAGAAGACCAGATGCAACAGCAGATGTAATTTGGATGCTGGTAAACAAATTTCTCTTGAAATTTGAGCATAATGCAGAGACAGTGAACCACGTGGCAACTTACTACTGGCAAAGTTGCAAGTGATGGCTATTTTCCTGACCAAAATTTGCTTCAAGGCTCCAAGAATCACAACTGAGAGTCTGGAGCATATTTTTCTCTCCATCAATTCTGATGCACTCATGTGGCAAGGAACAGCATATTACTAACAGACTTAACAATGAATGTTTAGTTTCAATATATGATGTCATTCCTTTAATTTAGGAAAGCTAACAAGGTACAAAATTGCGTTTGTGGTTTAAACATTTAGATACATCTGACAAGTAACACTGCATACGAAAAAACTAACAAAGAACAAAATCTCTTTGTTGTGCTACATCAGATTACTATTTCACGAGTATAGCACAGTAGAGCAACTCATTCCTGAGTAAAGAGAAATGTTTTCCGCGTCTGTGTTTGGTCGATGTGCTGTGTAAAGTGCTTCAGACATTGCAGATCACTGCACATTATTTTAGGCTAGCTTTTATGCAAGGGAATGCTCCATATAGCTGACAGGGGCATCTTGGCCATCTACTTTTGTAATTCGGTGTGTCCACCAACTAGAAGTTGCAAAAGGCAGTTAAATGGGGCATACTACGTCATCAGCATGCCTACATCTATCTCCAGTGCGCAGGAATGGTGGAGAACAAACTGAACGGCAACAGCAACATGCTCAAGATATTTACACTGGATAAATATGGAGGAGAAACGTCACCGCCTCCTTTTTCTACCTTTCCCTAGCTGTCCAGATTTAAAAGCACTTTCCTGTTCTTGAAGGAAGGCCATTGCTTTTCCATATTTTTCAGCTCTCTCTTGCTCTTGTTTTATCCTCTCCTTCTCTTTCACAGCAGACAGGAAATAATTATCTTTACGAAGCTCACGCACTGCCCCCTTCTTCTCACTTTTCAGGCGTTTCTTCAACTTCTTCATTTGCGCCCTCTCTCGGTCAGGATCATAATCAAGACCCTTTATGTAACTGCAGAAAGAGAAGCAAGAGGAGTTAATAAAAGGTAACAGTACTTTTACCTGAAATCCACAATTAGACCCTTCGAGAACAGAACAGCAGATAAGACAAATATGGCATACTGAGAACAGAAAACAAAATACATACTTCTCCTCGAATTTTGGATTCAACTGCTTGATTGGTTCGGGCTTCTGCTTTCGCATTTGGAGTGGCTCTCTTGAAGCATGGTGTACATCACTTCTCTCTTTAATCAAGGCAATGACTTCATGAAAAATGCCTTGTAACAGTGCAGGTAAGTCAGATTTTTCTAGAATTTGTTGCAGCAGAGAAGAGATTGGAAGGAAAATTTCTGGAAAAGAGCGTAGTTCTTCATGTATAATGACAAAGCCCCTCAAGCATTCAGCCACAGATAACAGTACACCAGCCCTGTCAGAAAATGTATGAATATAAGACAATATGTAAAAGAACAACTTCCAGTATCCAATCTTGAAGCAAGTAAAACCACATGCTCACTTGAAATTATCGGATGAGAAATACAGGGAATCAGGATCCATGCTCATGACTTCGAGGACATTCACTCGATTCACCTCATGCACTTGCTCATCAATATGAAGCCAAGGTTTCAATGTCTTGAGCTCCATAAATTGATCATTAATCTATACCAAAGGAGATTCAACTTAATATGACACAGTAAGTTGAAAGTATGCTCAACAACTGAATTAAAAATTACCTGATTGCCCACTTTTCCTTTAATTGATGCTACCAAAAGAGTTTGCAGAAAAACGATAGCTTCAGGGCAGAACTTCTTAGATTCTTTTGTGGCCTGCAGATTTAAATTTGTGGAAATGGTGAGTATTCACTGCCGTAAAAGGGGGGAAAGAATTTCATGTCTGCTTGGTGCTGAAGGAACAGGAGAAATTCAGCTAATAGGCCTTAACCATTCATATATTCAAGCTAATGATATTTCAAGGATTCCAGAGCATACAATATGTACAGAACAGAAAGAAAGAAAAAACTAAGAACGCAAGATACTATAGGGCTCAAGAGCGTACCGCAAGCACCATGGAACACAAGAATGAACCAACAGCTACATCTCGACCAGATTGTATAGGGCATCGCATCAGATATTCACACATAAGCAGAAGCATTGGAGTTGCTACAACATGGCGGAAGTCGGAGCAGGGGAATATAAGAGACCATACCCTCAGGAGAAGTAATGTCTTCAAACTAGGCCAGCTGCTTTTTCCTGTAAGATTTAAAGAGATCACACAATAAAAATGGCAGATTAACGATAATAACCAATTTCCATAAATAAAAAAATCATCTCACAAACCTGGAACCTTGATGTCTTCACAGAGACGAGTTCGTGTATGAATAAGTCGTTGCCTTGCACAGATGGCAGCAAAATATGGAGTCTCTCCACTCATCTCAATCAAGGGTTTAACAAGGGTGTCAATTATTTGGAACTTCACTGGACTTTGAGTAGCTAAAACTGCAAAGTAGTGCATGAGAACACCATAGAAAACCTGCGAAAGGGATCTGAATATTTGAGCATACATTTGATGGGTGCAATGGAATTACAAGACACGTAATGAAGAAGTCAGTAAATTTATTCGATAACTATAAGGGTTAACCAAATGAATTTAGTCAGAGTGTCACATACTTGCATTTTCTTTCTGTTTTCAGGTGTAAGCCTTATTGAATTGCAAGTACGTATTCGACTAATAATCTCAACTATTTCAGTTTCTGAACGACCTTCTACCAAGGAGCATAGATCTTGCAAGTTATTTGGTGCTTCGATCACAAAAGGAAGATCGTCATCCTTGACTTGTGGCTTCGCATTTGATTCTCTCTTTGAGTTTTGTGCATCTTTTTTCACCAATTTGTCATTGATAACTTGTTCTTTCTCTTTGACATTGTTCATTTCATCTTCTTCTACGGCAACCTCATCGTCGTCACTTTGCTCCCAATCTCTTGCAGGCATGTTACCAAAGTCATCATCACTTGAATCCTCTTCATCACCAGCATCTTCATCATCATCCTCATCCTCATCAGCCTCATCATCACCACCATCATCAGATGCTACAGCTCCTTCACAGATCTCTTTACCCTCCTTCTCATAAATTTCGTCAACCCATCCCTTTTTCCTTTTTGTTGGCTCATCCAAAGAGAAGGAATCACCAAGATCATCACCAGATATAGGTTTTGAGTTGTCTGGCTTCATGTGGCGATCATCCTCATCATCGTCATCTTCTTCATCTGAGGACTCAGCAGTTCCAAGCATTCGTTTGTGACGCTCCTCCTAGAATGTCATCAAGCATCAGACAGCAATTCAATATCAGTACTTGTATCAGTAAAAACACCAGCAATTTCGTAGGATAATAATCTAAACCTAGAACGCACTAGAGATCACAAAAACAAACTGTAGGATTAACAGAACAAGCAAATTTTAAATAAGCAAGCGCTTGTTACATCCAATTGACAGTTAAATCAAACAAACCTCCAACTTCTCAAGATGTTCTTTTTCTTCCTGAGCTAATTCTTCAGGGGTTTTTGTCCTGTCTGATGGGCGAGCACGTTGGTCCATCACCATTTCTTTCACCAGTTTGTCATATGCATCTGGCTTTTCCTAGAATACAACAAAATATATGCAACTTTAGTATGAGCAACTGAAGAAACACAAAAGCAACTCTATTATGTAAAAACAAGCATGAATTCCCCATGGCCAACAGTAAAAATTTGTGAACAAAAGTGGCACCAGAAAGTGGACGTAAATACTGCATCACAAGGTACGCAGATTTTTAGAATAGATGCATGGCCAGTCAAAATTTAGAATTGGGTTACCATTGTACGCATGGGAGGGGTGAGAATGGGTTCAAGCTAAATCGATTAATGGCTCATAGTATGAACCCCACTATGCCCAGTCTACCCTTTTCAAGCTAACATGTGCGTGCAGTGTCTGGTGTGTGCACCAGAGTTTTAACAGCAAACCACAGTTCCACCAATGCCACCATCTCATTTTTCTACTGAAAGCTGTGTAAAATGAATAATCTTGCGCTTGTTGATGATCTAAATAGGAGAGCAAGCACTGAATGCATACCTTATTAAAAATCGCCTTCCCCGTCAAACCAGATGAACCTTTATGGGTAGTACCTAAATTATTTTTATGTGCACTCATTTTAGCTGATTCGATCAAGGACAATAGTGCTGGTGTCTGGGCCAACAATGCAAAGTCACTATCTAACTTGTCAACAAGATGTTCATCCTCTTCCTTCCCCTTCGCTTTTTGGGCCTGCAACAAGAAAATCAAATTGTGTTAACTTATCCTGTTCATGTCACACACCACTACAAGTATTTTCAGGAAATATGAAAAAAAAGTAAAAGGAAAACACAGAACAAGTATAGTGTGTGTAAATCATGTACAAGTACCAAAGGGCCTGCAACATCAATTAATGAGGTCATGCATAAAGCAACAGGAATATAGCTATATCGACGTTTTATTGGCTTATTTGTGAAAATAGTTTGCAAAAAGCAAGGTGCCAAGAGTAAAAAACAGTGAAACAAGCAACATATATCAAATCAAATAATAAATTATAAGCAAAATTCAAAACAATTGTGTTGAAACTTCAGAACAACACGAAATAACAGAAAGTAGCAAACAAAAATAGGAATGCTGTAGGTCATGTTGAGGCAAAAGAATGTTATTCTAGGTGATAGCACAAGAACAAAAAGGCAGCAATAAGGAAGAATGGTTCAATTCACACAAGATGCTCCACCTTGTAAAATTTACTCTTCAAAATGATCTCCGACATAACTTCCTTCTTGCTCTTGTGACCCTGCCAACAGGAGTAACTAGAATGAGGTCACAGCATATGGATTATAGAACTGAATCTAAATGTAAATTTCTTCCTATGAGAACTTACACGTGTTTCTTCAGGCAAATTAGTTTCTGAAGGAAGATCATTACTTTGGAGAGATAAATGCTTCTTTGAGAGGATCATTTTACCTAAAAAATTCAAAAATTTGAGCACATTGAACAAAATGGAAACACTAATATCAATTCCTATGGATGGGAATTCTAGTCCTTTTTAATGCTCTAATCTGACACCACATATTTCATCCAGTAATGCCATATCATATTCCCCTATGTGGAGGCTATCAAACAAAATGCCAAAACTAAAAACAGGATATGTCTGTTGCAAGGCAAATCAGTAATTACAAAATACAGACATCGCAAGGGATTTAGATATTGAACCATCACATTCATACATAAATCATATATCTACAAAAAAGAAGGATTATGTTTCCTCCCAGAATGAACTTAAAGTTTACCCAATCATGAATTGGGGGGAGCAAACCTGGTACCAGCTTAAGTGATATGCCTTCAAGATAATCAGAAGATCACGGTTTTGCAACCCATCAACACTATTTTTGAGTTATTTTTGATGACCAAAACATCTATCTTTTAGTTACGCTATTTGAGATACAAAACACAACACTAACCTAAGAAAACTCCACATGTGAGTCACATACCTAAACAACAAGTTGGGTCTGAGTACACTAGGAAGCAGAAAACATAAATAGAGTCATTACACTCTAAGATAAGAGGCAAGACAGAGCATAAAACACACCTTCCTCATCACTGTCGTCACCAAGAGGAACCTCTTCATCAAAATCATCAGTTCCTGAAAGTGCGTGATGGTGGACATCATCCTCGTCTTCCTCCTCGTCCGATAGATTGTATTTGTTTACTCGTTTCAACTTTGCCTAAATAATCAAGAGAAAGGGGAAGACATAACAAACTCCAGTAATAACACTGTGTCATCTTCACTAACATGGGAGCAAGAATAATTTAATCACGAACTCAGAACACATGGCACACGGTGATAAACAAGAAACGAAGAGTGCAAACAATGCATATTTTGTTTCTACAACAAAACAAGACACTGATTTGCTTATTTGTACCAGAGTTTATGCATATATCATTTGGCCCAGGAATCCCATTGGCTAAAGAAATGCTACACTTATCAAGTGACTCTAGATATGTCAATGTGTCCACGCAGCGACGCATACCATGTGCTCTCGCTGCTGACGGAGGATAGCCTTGTCGAACTCGGGTAGCGTTTCGTCCCTCTCGCCGATCCTCCGGTCGTGGAAGATGGAGGACTTGGCACTCTGCTCGAACTCCTTGAGCAGCGTGTTCTCCCTCTGCAAACCAACCATATCGCCAAATCAAAACGACCAATCGAGATCACCCCAAAACTCAAGAACCGGCACCAATTGCTCGGTCTTAGCCGTTACCTTGTGGATGGCCTCGGAGCGGGAGCGGGAGGTGCGCCGCTCCTCGCCCTTGCGCTTCTTGCCGAGCACGTCGAACTTGCGGCGCGACCAGATGGCCTCGAAGGGGTTGCTCCGCTCCGCTGCCGCCGCCTTCGCCGCCGCGGCGCCGCGCGCCTTCATGGCCACGGCCGCCGGGCCGTTCCCGCCATTCTTATTCCCCTTGCCCTTCTTCTTCTTCTCTGCCGCCGCCGCCGCCATGGGCTTCGTCTTCGCCATGGACGGGATGGAGGAGAGGGTATAGGGTTTAGAGAGAGGAGAAAAAGGTTTTGTCGGCCGCTCTTGTTTCCGTTCTTCGCCATTGGACCCTCGGTCAACAATTTTGAGATTTTGGATTTGTGGGCTTAGGTGCTCGTGAGTAGCCGGCCCAGTGTGATCAAGGTCAAGGCCCAATAAACTATGACCAACCTGCAGCTGCCACGCGTGTTAGATGGACGGTGTGATCTGCTTCTGTTTGGTTTGTTTTCTTCCTTTCGAATGCACGATAGGAAAATGGCAGGAAAAGGAAACACGAATTAGATGTCACATTTTGTAGATTTTGTGATGAGAATGACACTATCCAGCATTTCTTCTTGGTTGTCAGTTTGCGTGTTTCATATGATGTTCAACCTATATAGTCTTTAATTTACCTCCGCCATATAGTATACCTAATATGTTTAGGAATTGGTTGATGGGATTAAATGGTTTTTTGTGTTCGCAGATTCTAGTGGGAGCTGCCGCTTTATGTTGGTCAATTTGGTTATATCGTAACGATATTATCTTTGGTAAAGAAAATTGTCTAACCCATTGCAGGCTATCTTCTTGTGTATGAATTGGTTGTAATCGTGGTCTACGCTATAACAACGAGAGGCACGGGAGTATGATAATGATTGGGGATAAGCTGTAATCGGCTGTCAAAATATTTATATCCCAACAAGAATGAGGATCATGCATTAGGCTATGTGGTTCTTGAGATGATGTATCATCAGTTTTATGTAATCGTACTATTATGTAATATTGGTGGGCACTTAAAGTTGAAACTTTTGGGCCATGTGCATCTAAGTATGCAAAGCTGGATGAGAAATAAAGCTCTTCTTTAAAAAAAAAGAGGTAAAAGCTCTAAAGTTCGTACATTTGTACCACCTCAATTTTATAGAAAAACTAACATGAGTCTAAACTTTATTTTATTTTTGTTTTAAGAAGTCTAGTGCATTTTCTCTATCTCTCTCCACTATCTCTCTTCATTGCTCCAAAATTTTGGTGTTTATTTCATGTATACCATCTAAAAGTTTTGAGATCCTGTAGAAATACATAATATATGATATCTAATTTATATGTTTTTTATATTCCTATATTTTTTTAGTTCTTACAATCCAAAGAGGTCCAAAAATTCTTTTTTCCAAACGAGCTCTGAACCGTGAGTATATGATTTGGATTCAAGTTATTCCTCAAGGGCAAGTAATGTAAACATGCTCGCATGAAGTTGGATCTTATGGTTCAACTTCAACATGTCATGTTTCCCTGCAAGATTCATCCTCACGCTAAGTATGTACTTGCAGGAGTACTTTAATCTCAACTCTTTACACATTTCCATGTTGAAGGCATATGCTATATTTAATTGTTTCAGGCCATGAACCAAGCTAGTTATAAGTTATAACTCATGCAACGCTGCCTTGGAAAGCATTATAGGGACCCCAAAAAACTGGCTAGTGTGCCTCCCCTGTCTCTCCCTCTTGCACCCAACCCCGCTGTCAGCAGTTGCCGTAGTGGCGGCAGGGCTTGTCTCCAAAGGGGGCAGACAAGTTTCTCCTGCAAGTGGTGTGTTTCCTTAAGCAGACGGGGCGGAACGGTGATCAGCGTGTCTTTGGGCCCTACTGGGTGCACACCCTGCCGCTGCCGGCAACCCCTCTCGACGGCGGTCACCAAGATGGACCCCGCACCAGCGGGGTTGTTAGTCGATAGCGGTGTGGGAGCTTCTAGATCCGAGGGGGCGCCGTCGCCCCTATGTCGCTTGGGCGACGCGTAGGTCCGTGGTGGCCTTGTGTGGTGGGGCTGCCGCTATATTGCGGACGAGAGGTGCGGTGTAGCGCGGCCAGCCCCTCGTGGCTCCAGTTGGTAGGCACAGGTCGATGACACGGGGCATAGCAGGCCAGCCATGTCTAGATCTGGCAGCGTGGCACCATTACGGCTTATGCCCGGCAACAGCGATGCGGTGCTCGTGGCTGTAGCGGTTCGGTGGTCACTTTGTGGTGGCGCTGCACAGCGGGGCAACGACTTTAGTTGGGGCTCGGCTCACCGGTGGCACAGCTTGCCCTAGGCTTGCGAGGCGGTGGGTTGTGGTGCTTCGAGCAAAGGCCTTGCTTGGCTTTTGCCAGCGCCGATAACGGTGGGGCTCTCGGGCGTCGTTCTCTCCTTGGCGGCGTCGTCGTGGAGCTCTGGCACACCTTATTTCACTGTTGAGGTCTAGTTCTCCGGGTGAAACCCTAGATTTCGCTTGCTAGGTTGGGCAACAATGATGTTTTTTAAATGTCGTTCACTCCTTGGAGGCATCGCTTTGGAGACCTTGATTTCGGTTCACTTGCCCAACAATGTGAAGACTCGTATTTTGCTAAAGCCTAAACATCGGGGTTAGGGAATCGATTGTGCATTGTGGGGGACCCGGTATTCTAATCCGATTCAAGGGATTCACAACAAGTGAAGATGGTGACCATAGCCGCTACCTGCGACGGTCTATGGCCCACCCCCGCCCCGTGCGACATGCATACGACGCAATGCGTATGACTCACCACGGCCTGATTGGGGGATCACGATTCCAAACACATATGCCTCACGCGTATGACTCACTTTGGCAATGGACCGTACTTTCACTTTGCATTCCACATGAACCGAAATAAAATAACAAGTACCTCCATATGCACCCAACCACACTCCCCATTTCAACATACACGCATGACAGACAGGAGGTGGGGGCATATGTTGGACAGCGAGCATATCATCACACGAACCACTACGATACGATAATATCACTAGCTGTCCACGTTGTGAACTATTCAGTTTACATCATTCGGTGATAACCGGAAACATATCCAAATATGAAATATTTAAACAACAGCGGAAGAAAGTTAAATGAGTCCCACAGCGGCGCATCAACCGCTACCCCAAAAGCCAACAAAATAATTCCCATGAGTCGTAAGCCAACCAAGAAAACCAAGCAACTAGGCATCGTCGAAGTAATCCTCGACCACTGGCTCACCTGCAAGATCTAGGAATATCCTAGGTGAGTACAAGGGTACTCGCAAGACTTATTCGTGCTTGATTAAATGTCCTACACATGGATTCACTACGACAGCAAATAATTATGGTGCATTCCAAACTATCAAGGTGTAAGTAAACCACATGGCAATGACAACATTATAGGAAGAAAGTACGACGAGCAACTGGCAACTCAAGTTGCAAACTAATCAAAGTACAAACATGAAAGCATCAAGCATGACATTCTAAACTCACTTGGAGCAGCCCACGCTCCCAATTAATCATCAATTCATCACACATCATGTCCAGTTAATCTCTCGAACCGTTACCGGCCATACACCCCCATGGGAATAACGAGCGCTCTCCACTCGAAGGTAGCTAGTCTCCAAGTGACCGAGACTCACTATCAGATAAACCCATAGCAGAGATTCCGGTAACGTTCACGCGGTGATAAGGGAAGTAACACGATGAAGTCACCTTAGGTTGGTATAGCGACAAAAACCACTTCATTCACCGGGGGTCGCTCCTATAGCTTCAATTAATACCAACTTTATTCATCATGTACCCCCCTTCGGCTCTCACATCTCACTTAAGCAATTCAAGTTAATGGGGCATCCAAATTAATTTTTCAGCTGCAGCAAGATATAACCTACCCCAGACCTAACATGCTAGTTTAACAAGCTCCGACCATAAGCGCATATAGACAAGCATACAACATAACGATAATAAAGTGCAACAAGCTCTGCTTGCCTTGGTCGCAGGGTTCCTGATCTTGCGTTGACTCGTGAGCTTGGTGGTCTCCTTCTTCGAGCTCTATTTCGAGCAACAAGCGATACCGAAAATAAACGAGAAAAAGAAGCAATGAGATTCAGCATGTATGCATGGTGAATGAGTGTAGATATGCAATTCTAAGGTGACTTATCGATATTAGAAATCTAGGGCAATAAGAATTTACAATTGGTGATAGTAGGTTTTAGGTATGACCCTAATGCTGCATGAAATGTCGATTTCGCTTAATCACATGTAAGGTTAAGGTGGCTATGCACATTGTACAGTCCTAATTCAAAGTGTGGATATTCTTAAAAGTATTCCTGATACAAGGTTAATGCAACTGAAATTACTTAATTTGGAGCTACAAGCATCAAGTTATGAATTGTCGAGGAACGACGCTCAGAAGGGACGAATGCATCTAAACTCAATGTAATCAAGATTTTATATTTCAAATTTTGAAGTTTTGTTTCAGCCAAGTTGTAGGAAATTTCATAAGCTTTCCAACGATATAAAATTTGCTAAAATCCGAGCCACGGTTTTGAAAGTTATCACCGTTTTAAATTTGTACAAAACCCTAACCCTAATCCCTTTTCTGCCTACGAAACCGAAAATACTAAGTGCACCCGAGATGCTACACAGATTTCCCAATCTTTAACGTTGCTGGCTGACATGTGGGGCCCCCCGAGTCAGTGCTGACTGGGTAAAGAAATCCCAGTCAACTGCTGACTGGGCTCTCGGGACCAATAGGGGACAGCCACGCGGCCTTCCCCTTTTCTCCCTCTCTCTCTCTCACTATGGCGGTGGTCGACGGCGCTCGGGACGGCGGAGCTTCACCGGAACTTCACCAAAAAGGGCTCGGGGGAGCTACGGGGTTTGGCAGGTTCGGCCGAGGACGGAAAATGAGAGAGGGGCTCACCCCGGGGACGATACCTTGCTCGGAGAGGATGGAGGAGCTCGGGATTGGGCTGGCGACGGCGAGGAGCGGCGGAGAGCGTCGGGTGTCATCGGTGACGAGCTTCCAAACTCGAAGCTGCAAGGGGGAAGGCGGAGGAAGGTTAGAGAGGGGAAGACGAGGCTCTGAGATTAGAAGATGGAACCCGAGGTCCACCAGAACGAGCGCGAGAGCTCGCCGGAGTCACTGCCGGACTTGGGGAAGGAGGAGATAGCGGTGACTCTCGGGGCTCGGATCTGAGCAAAAGAGTAGCAGGGGAGGTTACCGAGGAGGAGAACAAGCTTAAGAGCAACTCGGGGGAGGTCGGGGCTCACCGGAGTGCGGGGAATTGCTCGCCGGAGCAGAGACCGAGCTCGAAGAAGAATGCGGTGGGGTGGCTCGGATCGCTGGTGCGGGAGAAGGGAAGCTAGGGTTTCGGAGTGGGGGAGAAAGTACTGTCGGGACGGCCCTTAAATAGGGTGGCGGCAGTCAGAACGCCACGGTGGCGCGCCACCCACCTCGGCCATCCGGCGGAGGCGACGTGGGGGGAGAAAACTGACAGGCGGGGCCCGGTGGCAGAGGGAGACGGTGACGCGGAGAGGCTGACAAGGCGGGCCCAGCTGACAGGAGGGGGGAGCGGGGAGGCGGGCACGGCGCTGGCGGGCTAAACGGGCCGGCCTGGGGCTGGCCGAGGGAGGCCCAGTAGGCCTCGGCCTGGTTTCTCTTTTTCTTTTTCCTTTTTCTCTTTCTTTTAAACCTTCAGCACCTTTATTAATTCAAATGCACCTCCAAATCAACTCCAAATTGTTTGAAATTTTTATTGGACTTTCAAAATGTTATAGAGGAGCTACTGTAAAAATTTGGGTTCATTTAGACATGGTGTGACCTAGTTTTGAATTTAAATTCAAATTTGGCTCAAAAGTGGGTTTGAACTAAAGCTAGGTCCTAAACTTCTCCAAAAATTTTGAAATTTGGCATGGAGCTAATATTTCCATATTCATGGCCATTCCCAAGGTTTGGAAAAATTTTATGCACATTAGCTTGCCTATTTACTCAACCCTAATTTTTATCTCTTTAGGGTTTGAAATCGGAGTTTCTAATCGAGCTATCATTTCATGTAGTTTTTGGAGGGCTTTGGGGGAAAGGTAGGGGTAGATTGGTCTAGGCAAGGGCTCTTGTCCTTACCCACCTGATAACGCGGGTAACGTTGTTCAATATGTCAAATAAGTTGATTGGTGTTTGTGAAATTAACCACCGAGCATGAGATATGTACGTATTCTATAAAATATAATCATATCACATTTAAGTTTAAATAAGGTGTGTGTGCGGGAATGATGACATGTATGCATGAATGCAAGGCAAAGACCTAATCGTCGAATTCGGGTATTACATGCATTATAACATTCATGCATACTAAAAATGGAGTAAATTTAAAAAATTTGAGTTCAAAACTCTGAATAAGCAATAGCTATATATATATATATATTGAATACAAATTATGGATCACAAGTATATAGAATGTTCAAACTCAATTCATATATAAGCCAAATCTTCAATTCAAAAGTAATTGAATAACTACAAAAGATTTAAATTACAATGGGTAAGAGTCCAATACAAGTAGTATAAAAAAATATTACAAAGGAGATCACATTAAATTGTTACAAAGAAATAATGCTATATTCTATTAGAAAGATTTATTTTCTTCATCTTCACCCTCATCAAAACCAGCAAACAAACAAAACTCCAAAAAAAAATTTTGGTTAATTATGAAAAGGAGGTGCAATGTTTAATTTAGGAGGTTAGCCTTATAAGACCAAAGAATTGGTTTTGGTCTTATTCGAATTTAAAATCCAATTTATGAAATAAATTTCTTTAAGAAACCAAGGTATCGTAAGGCATCTGTAGGCGACCAAGGCAACAAAGTTTGATTCCATAAATAAAATTAAACTAGACTAACCACCATAAATTAGGCAACCATGAATTAATAAATCAAGATCAGTTTTCATATTTTTAGTCTAACTGATCTAAGTCTACTAAAATGTTGATTAAATTTAAAATGAGCAACCAGCCAACAATTATGACAATGGGCAGCATAGGACAAGATCACATTAGTATAAATCTGTCTAAGGGAGAGGAACCAGCATAAGCAGCTGAAAGGACCGAAGGAGCCTACTAGAGGGGGTGAATAGAAGGCTAACTAAATTCACTTCTTTTAGCTTAGGTTATCAAAATTAAGTCTTAGCAGATTGCAAGGTTAAGTTCGCTGTGTGACAGGTGAACAGCACAGGCAATATATGTTATGTAAATTAACACGTAGCTGTTACACAGGTATGTAACACAGGAGCGCTAATAACTTAAAATAGATAAGCAAGACAGATAACTGTGTAACAAGTAGCTGACACAGGTATGGGATATGATATACAGCAACTGAGGCACTGTTATGCTAACACAGGTGAAAAGTGATCTATCATAGATAAACAATGTATATCTGAGAACCCACAAGCATGCAGATCTAATGAGTAACTAAAAGACAATATAAGAAGTATTCAGAGAGATAAGGTGTTTTTCACCGAAGTTCTCTACTCTTTTCAGAGAGGTACGTCTCCGTTAGAGAGGCTACTCCGAAGAGATCACCAGCACTGAATCGTGTTTGTTCTCCGAGTACCTGAGTAATCAGGCCTCCTGCTTTGCTTGTGTAAGTCCTTTAGCTTTGCAGCAGGTTGACTTCAGATCACCTTCATAGACTACTAGTTCAGCCCACACAAGCTTGGGTGATACCAGCAACTCCTACGCCCGTCTAGGAGTAGACACTCCAAGAGTAATAGATTTAACAGCAACAACTCTTGGAGGAACCAATGCTATTTGCTCAGAGGCTCTAACTCTCTTAAACTAACTCTTAGGAAGTTTGGCTTTTGTTCAGAGGATGAGAGGCTTGCAACGGTCGAATATGATTCACTGGGTTGAGCAAGGTTGAGGTCGAAGACCTCCCCTGGTCCCTTATTTATAGGGTTCACAGGTACCTGACCGTTACACTCATGCCACGTAGGATTAAGTGGGTCACCGGTGACAGACACCGGTGACACAACCAATAACAACGCACAACGGTAACCGGCTCAGGCAGATCGACACATGTGCCATCGGAGACACACACAGGTGAACCCTTAACTGACGTAGCCTAACTACTATGCCCGATCTTGGCATATTACATGCCCTCAGCGCACAACTAACTCTGATCCCTAATAAGGAGAGAACCTCCAACAGTCTTCTGACTCGGCAGACAAACTATTGCAGTGCAGGTCCCTTAGCATTTACAAGCTCTCCCCCGGTACAGAGATGTACCTGAGTCATAGAGCGGTAGACCACCTGTGACACAGCTGTGTCACACAGGTGACTCTAGGCTCTAGGGTTTTTCTACCGCTAGCACTGCAGAGTGCTAGCACAAACCAGTTTCTCACTTGCAAAACTGCTGATACAGGGCCACTAACCTCAAAGCATCAGTGCCACTGTCCAACACTCCGAGCATTGAGCAAAAGAACCTCCATAGATCATTACTGCTTCATCCCTCTTGATAGTACGGGTGTTTCCTATGGACTCAAGGAAACTAGCAAATCTAAGCTTTACCTGCCATCAGCTGCAGTCACGACCCTTAACGCATCAAGCCACCATCACCTTGCTTGCAACTCCTTGCACAACACCGGCTTCTTCACAGCTGTGGCATAGTTGTCTAGCATAGCCATCCCCTTGTCCTGGAAACCACATTTGTACTTTTTGGGTGGTCATCCTTTCATTGATGACACTTCTTCCTGGAATATATTAATCCTGCTTACACTCATTGTAAACATTAGATTTCAGTTTGAGTTGCCATTAACCATCAAAACCAACTAGGGGCCTAGATGATCTTTCAGCAGCTGCATGGCAGCAGCACACTAACAATTAAGCCACCTCAAGCTTAAACAAGATAAGGGGTCATCCCACCCTGCCATGTAAAAACTAGGGATAATTTATTTGCCAATTTATAGCATGAGTCACCCATTTAGGTGTTAAAACCAGGGATAATTTGAAATCTAGCAAAACAACTTCCAAGGGACTATAATAGAACTCATAGGAGCTCTATTCTTCACACCACCATCATCAAGTCTCATACAACCAAGTAGAAGAAGAAGACCAACTAGAGGAGGAGAGTTTAGAACCAAGAATAAGAAGGCTAAGAAAGCTATGAGGAGGAGGAGGCGACTCCCAAAGAAGCAGGAATCATCCTAATCTCGAAGATTTCGCTAATCCAGTTCTACACCAAGAATGGTGATCAGATAAGAGATAGAGAGGAGGAAAGAGAGATTCAATCCTTTATAGTAAAAAAGAAATGATGCCCATTTATAGCCGCATTATTCTGCGTTTGGCAAAATAAAAATTAGAGGAGAAATCATAAGGGGAGGTTCTGTCCATTTCAATGTAGAAATCCGCATAAATCAAAAGCAAGCCTCTAAATAGATCATATACAGAATATGTTCTTACCAGCCTCAATAATCAACCATATAGGTATAACTATATATATGTATAAAAGAAAAATAGAACATGCTAGTTTCTGTCTTCATCAGTTCAAGATCAGATTAAGGCAACCAACCAGCCAAAATGTTATATACATAAATATATATATATGTTCTGGACAAATCAGTATCCGAACAACAAAGGCAACAGAGCAAATGAAACCATTCCAATTAACAGCTATGAATAGGAACAATATATATATATATATTCTTATCAGTTTAAAGCTTTGAGTCAAACCATGAATCTACCACCAAAGCTAGCATCTGCTCTTATTTTCACAACCACCATAGCAAGACCAGACATGGTTAACAGAACCAAACAGAACAAGGTAGCCATCTATTCTTATCATTTACAACCATACAAATAAAGCTAGGATCAAAGGTAATATTTGTTCATCTCAAAATCAAAGAACAAGATGAAATAGTAAACCCTAGAGGCTAGTTCCAGGACCAATGACCATGATATCACATAAGCTAGAACCAGATTAGAAGGTTATGAATTAAACCATCCACACAGAGCATATCAGAGAGGTTCCAAGAACAATAGAACAACCCAACCAAGCCATAGTCGTACCATTCAAGAGGTAAAAGAGAGAAGAGGGAATGCTCACCAGCGATGAAGAAGACCATTGGCTATTGGCATCACGCCACATCATCGACGGGAGACAAGCTCAGTAGAGCACGGGCGGCACCGGTGCTGTGATGCCGAGGCCCTGCACCATCCCGGGCAACACGGCGGGTCAGCGGAGGCCCCCAACACTGCCAGTGGCCCGAGGCAGAGGCGGCGGGGTCTGAGGCTAAGGCGACTAGGCGGCGCAGGTCACTACCAAGGAAGATCGCGGAGGAGGTGGTCGAGGTGCGTGCCGAAGTCGAGCTCTAAAGCCCATGGTGGCGGCACAATCGGGGCAAGGAGCTCCTCCACGGCGCAGTCGCAAGAGAGGAATCAGGATGCTGGTAGAGAGAGAGAGAGAGAGGAGCTAGACGAGGCGACGACAACCCCTAGAGGTGGCGGCTATTGGATCGGGAGAGGAAGTTAGGGAGGCGTTAGGTGTGAAAGAGAAGGTAGAAGGAGACATGAGAGGCCATGGCATGTGGGGGGTGGAAAGAGTCGGCACCGAGCGGGCCAGGTTGCGCCAAGTGGGCCGATTCGGGCTTTTAAGGCCAGGCCAAAAACAAGTTTTATTTTACTAAACCAAATAAAATTTTAAACTTTTAATTATTAAATTATTCTTGCACCAAATGAAGCTATCCGTTTTAATATTGTTTCCTACAAATTCAGACTTCAAAATTCTAAAATTTAATAGGTTCATATTAATCTAATCTACTTAATTATGGACAATATCAAATCTTAAATAAATTCCAAAATCATTTATAAAAATCATACTAATAAATTTTTTGTAATGACCCTATTTCTTAACACATGAGGTCAGTGAAGGTCATCGTGTATAATCGGATTTTCTCATAACACACATGCATGCATCTAGGCCATTTAAAAATTGGTTTAACCTGAAAACCCCAGAAGACCCAACATGGAATCGGCGTTAGATAAAAATTTGCAAAAATTAACTTCACCAAAACGTGACTCCAACAATTTTCTTAAGTTTTATATACCATTGAGAAACCCCACCAAAGTGTTTCAAGCCAACTGAAGTGGAGAATGCACCATCGAACAAGTGTTCAACTAATATTTCCTTCCCTTGAAGAAAAATCGAACTGGGTCAATCATGAACATCCTCCTTTTTTTTTACTTTTGTAAAATCCTATAATTAAGGCTAGTACCTTTCCAAGTCCAGATTGGAGTATTTAGTGGAACCAACCTTCTGGACACTATACAAATCTTTCCATAAATCTGAATGGAAGATTGATCTTATTTTTACAAAAACTCTAAGCTATAGAAAAGATAAACCAAACCCTAGCCTTACCTTGGGCCGGCTCGTGGCCTATCTCCCCTTATCTTGCTGGGCCGAAGCCCATGTCGGCACCGCCCTTGCCTCTTGCCCGTGGGACCTACCCGTCGGGTCCTTCTCTCCCACTTAGGGTGCGTTTGGTTCGTGGGCAAGGTAGGATGGGATATGGCCATCCAATTTTTTCTGGATGGGATGATCCCGTCTGGTGTTTGGTTGAGAGGATTGAGAAGTGGATGGGATGGCCCCGTCTGGTGTTTGGTAAATGGGATGGATCTAAAACTGGATGAGCAACTGACATGCGGGGTCCACATGTCATTCACATGGGTCAATTTTTTCCCTAACCTCCCTCCCTCTCTCTCTTCATCCTCTCTCTCTCTCATGCAGGGCGCTCGGACGGTGCAACCGAGCTCGGGGCGGGGGCCGGCGGGCCGGCGAGGCTGCAGCGGAGCTCGGGCCGGAAGCCGGCGGGGCCGAGGCGGAGAGCGGCGAGGTCGGGCGGGGCCGGGCGGGGCTGAGGCGGAGAGCGCCGAGGTCGGGCGGGTCCGGCGGGGCCGAGGCGGAGAGCGCCGAGGTCGGGCGGGGCCGGGCGAGGCCGGGGCCGAGGCGGAGCGGGGAGCGGAGCGGCGGCGGCGAGGTCGGGCGGGGCCGGCCGGGGCGGAGAGCGGCGGGGCCGAGGCCGGGCGGGGAGCGGCGGGGCCGGGCGAGGCGGGGAGCGGCGGGGCCGAGGTCGGGCGGGAGCGGCGAGGCGGGGGCCGGGGAGCGGCCGGCGGGGGGCTGCGGCCGGCGCGAAGGCGGAGCACGCTCGGGCGGCGGGGCGGACGAGCTCATCCGGGTTTTTTGCCCGTATAGCCTCGTCCAGCATCTCAAGGGAATATTCCCTGGGTGGATATCCCCGTCCATCCTCATCCAGTGAACCAAACACCGGGATATCCACAAAAAATGGGATGGGATGGCCCCATCCCACCTCATCCATCAATCCAAACACACCCTTAGCCAAGCCGCCGGTCCCCTTCTCTTTCTCCCCTATTCTCCATTTTTCTCTCCTCCTGCTGATTTCCCCAATTCAGCCTCTGCTGTTCTTGGCGGACCCGCCTAGCACTCCTTGGCCACCGGTCTCCCCACCGCGTCGTGCGCCTCCCTTCCCCGAGCACCCGTGCGCCGCCGCCTCTTAGTCGCGCCACCTCGGCTTCTCCGTCCCGGGGTGCTGCTCCCATTCCTGAGCCGCTCGCCGCCCCTGCCGTTTTCTCCAAAGCTCCTCCTCGCCTCCGCAGTAGCCTCCGCCTCCTAGGGCGCGCCGCCGCCCTCGTTGCTAGCGATCGGCCGCCGCCTCCTCCGCCTCGCTTCCCCGCGCCGCCTCCACCGCCTCATCGCTCGGCTCCCGCCTCCCCACGCACTTCTCTGCCCCGGTGAGCCACCGCACACCCCCGAGCTCCCTTCGGCTTCTTCCCCAGAGTGCCACGCCGCCACCGCGTCATCACCACCGCCGCCCCACCGGAGTCTTCCCCGAGGAGCCGAGCCATCCGCCGACACCTGTGCTTGGAGCCCGTCCCCAACGCCGTTGCCGGTCTCGCCTCCAACCACAGCCCCCTCGGTTCGCTGCATCCTCCGCCCACCGTCGCCACCGTCTTCTTGTAGCCGAGGACCCGCGGTGTGAAGCGTGTGGAGCTCCTCCAACACCGACACCAGCGACGCTGACTTTGGCCGAGCCCGTGAGCAATCCGCCTGTCTCCGTCTTCGTCAATATCGGCATCGGGCCGAGCTCCGCTTCTCCACCACCAGAGCTGCGCCACCTCCCTCCTCCTTGCCCAAGCCAGCTACGGCGCGTCGTCGGGTGAGCTCCGCTCGCCTCGGACCACCTCCCCTTGCTAGTCTGTTCCTTTTTCCCCAGTTTTTCTTCTCCCTACCAGCGGCTGCAGTCAATTTTGTGCTAAAGACAACCACAGTGCTCTAATGGCTGATAAACTGAATGCACTGCTTTGTTACTGATTAAGTAGTCCAGGTAAATAACTATCTTTCTGGCATCATCAATACCATGGCTAAGCAATACAAGAATTAGGTTTGGGTAGGACAAGTTTAAACAGTAATTAGTATCCAGGTAACCTAATGACTCACGGTTGTAAGCCCTGTGTATGTGCACTATTTAGAGGTTCATTGTATTACCATCCAGTGAGGTACTCATGAGATTAATTATTTCATTTCTATAGTGACTGGTGGTTCTGTCTATAGTTAAGAGTTCCAGCCCACTTATAATAGAGGAAGGAGAAATTAAAGATGGAAAATAGGAAGCCATAACCACTTATGACCAAATACTGACGGTTAAAATTGGAGTATAGCACTGATTGATTTGTTCATATACAAATCGTTGTACTACCGAGTTGATCACAATTAAAATCAAACTATTATGCCAGCACCCATTTAATGAAGTGACGATTGACTCTAATAATCTAATGCTTATTACAACTAGACTAACTACCGTATATTCCCACTAAGATATCTGAAATACTCTAATGCTTACCCACTAGTTACCCTCTAGCCCCCAACACCCAGCTAATTACGAAGATATTTAAACTCTCTTCGTTACTGAGAAAAATACAAAAAAAGAGGGCTTTAAACATAATTTAAACTTCAACAATTCATAAGCGGATCATCCAAATTTCAATTTGAATGATTCGTACGTGTTTATTCCTCATAGAATACCTAGCTTTTACTGGACATTTTGAAATGTTCCAATTATTCACTGACCAGTAGATTAGCTCCTTTGATAACCACACTTAATTAACATAAGGAATAAAATTAATGAAAGAAAGATATAACAGCCTGTAGGTTCCATCTAGGTCATTGTTATATACAATTTCAGATTTTAACATCTATCACTTAGTCATAGGAATTGGACATTAATGACTAAAATTTTCCCTTAACTCTAAAAGCAACCTACATATTAAGACGCATTTCATCCGTGCATTCATATCGTAAGCTCTAGCAGCCCAAATCGAGTAATTCCAGTTGCGTTAGATTCATACTTGCATTTCCTAAATTTCATAATACCTTTCATTCATCATATCATCCTTTATGCTGCTGGTTTTAATCGAATGCCTGTCATCGTCATGTTTTCGGCATTTTGGATTTCTTATTGATAGGGCCGGACCACGAGGGTTAATTCATCCGAGTAATTCCAAGCAAGTGCAATTCATTCAAGGGCCAGGCAAGCATGCTCGCTTGTTGGAAATATTCCGGTTTCTCTTATGTCATGCTTGGTTGGTTAATAGCTTTGGTTGTTTTGGTATTACTTGTTCAACCGTTATGTATATTATGGTTATGATCTATTTGGTACCCATAATCAGGACGGTTATGGGGAATGTTGTGACATCGTGAGAAATTATTGATACACTAGGAAGGTGATTAACTACGTGGGCTATGTGCAAAACTATGTGTGCTATGTGCTAACTATGTGAGCTACGTGCAACTTTGTGAACTATGTGAGCTATGTTGGAAATATGCCCTAAAGGCAATAATAAAGTTGTTATTATTCTATTTTCATGTTCATGATTAACTTTATGTTCTATGCTAGAATTGCATTGGTTCTTGAATATGAGATTCAGAGAAAACCTAAGTGCATGTGTGGAATAATAAACACCATTCAGATCCCTAGTCAGGCCTCTGGACTAGCTCATGTATTGTTGATGATCTTGTTTTCCTGATCATGGGCATTGTTAATGTAACAAGGATGCCGGCAATAATGGAAACACATTGTTAGGGTAACAATGGTGTTGGATAGACCCCCTTATGAGATACTGCGAGATCACTTCGTCAATATGTTGTCAGTATCTTCTCATGATGTGTTAACGTTTACTTGCGTCCTTAGACCATGAGAATATCATAGACCCGGATACCGGATGGTTGCTTTGGGGTCATCAAACGTTACTCCGTAACTGGGTAATTATAAAGGTGACTTCCAGGTACACCAGAAAGTATATCGTGGTTCTAGATATGTCAAGACTGGGATTTGCCCATCCGGCGATGGAGAGATACACTCTGGGCCCACTCGGTATTACGGTGTCCAGCATCGCCTGGCCAGGTATTGTGACTAAAAGGTTAGTCACGGGGATACCGGAATACGGAAACGAGAAAAGAGTACAAACCGGTAACGAGGATAACTAGGTATGGTGATCAAGGAGTTGATCACAGGGATACCGTCAAAGTCTCGCCTCGGGTTGTGTAACGTATCGTGAGGCAAAAGGAATTGTATGCGACAATACAAGGTTCGCTCGATAAAGATCTTCGATGATATGTGGGAGTCGTTATGGGTGTCCAGATCCCGCTGACGATTATTGACCGGAAGGTGTCCCGGACATGTCCACATATACTCGAACCTATAGGGTCACACGCTTAACGTTTTAGCGACATTTAGGAATGCTACGATTTATGAAGAACGAGAGAGAAGGGTTCCGAAAAGTGTTTCGATGATCTTGAAAGTGTTCCGGGAGGTCCCGGATGGTTCCGGTGATGTCCGAAAGTGTTCCGAAAAGTATTGGAAGGTTCTGGAAGGTTCTAGAAGGTTCTAGAAGGTTCTACAAGTTCTAGAAGGTTCTAGTGGAGTTGGACTCCAACTCCAACAGGGTGTCCCTGCTGGAGTAGGACTCCACCTGCCTAGGGAGAGCTGCCCCAACCCCTATAAATAGAGGGGCAGGGCACCTCAAAGAGCATCCAGGCAGCCCCAGAAGCAGCCCTAAACCCTAGGCCGGCCATCTTTAGATTGGCCACAGCCTTCTTTTTCTCTCTCTTCTAGATTGGATCTAGTACAGCTGCCGGCGCGCTGCTGCTTCTCCTTCTCGTAGATCCCCGCTGTTCTTGTGTGCTGGTCCACACATTACTGCGGTGTCGCTGATCCGGTACGCGTGGATACCTCGGAGACGTCGTATACTTCGGCGTTCGATCGGGCGAACTATTCGCGAGGAGATCGCTCTCGCGGCTGGGAGGTATAACCTAGCTGCGGGAGTCTGCGGACTTCATCGACATCGGTCAACTTCTCCGCTGCATTGACGTGATCGTCGAAGGTATCATCTCGTTGCCTGCATCTCGATAGTGATCTTGGGGTGGATTGTGCACGGTAAATTTTTTTTTGCGTAGCACGTTCCCCAACAGTGGTATCAGAGCGGTACTATGCGTAGTTGTAGGTACGACTAGAGCATATGTGATATGCGGCATTGCACATATGATGTGCGGAGTGTTAGATGAGATCTACCACCGGATTTTCTTGTTGTTTCCCTCTCATTGCAAAATTTTGATCTCGGCGGCATCGTGAAATTTTCAGAGGTCCGGCGAACCTTACGATCTTCGGATCGAGACATGCTAAGGATGACTTTGGTTTCACTTTAGTTGAGAAAGATAAATTTGCAATGAGCGGGCTTGTAGATGTGATCTACACGGGGGTCATGCGTATGACGAAGTTTAGTATGGGGTTTGAGATTTCCGAGTCTCCAATTCCAGACACCCCGACAGTTAAATAACTGCAAGAGCAATCATGCTTATGGTAACGTAGGTAGCAAACGGTTTGCAACGTAGCCATAAAGCCACGTATTGTAGCATAAACGTTAGAGGCATCTAACTTGTTTTTGCAGGGTATGCATGTGATGTGGTATAGCCTATGTGATGCAATGTGATTGTATGAGATGCAAAGTGTTTGTAATTTTAATTTTGTCATGACCTGCGTGTCATGAGTACGGCAATCGGTAGGAGCCAATACGATTGTCATTATTTATTGTATTGACCTACGCGTCAACTAGAAAGCCATGTAATGCATTTATTTTATTAGCTATGTGATAGCAAATAGTTGTAATTGCAAGGACATGGTGGTGACAATCTTACATCGATGGACCTCGACGCTACATCGTACGCGAAGAAGGAGTTCTCCGCCAAAAGATGTTGAAGAAGTCTTCTTCAACAAAAGGGGCTATACCATATCACAATAATTTAATTGCATGTGATGTTAATCCCTTTTATGCACCTTGTTTGATGCGTGGTAGACGTTGTTAAATAGGGTGATCCCTCACACAAATATCAAAGTAGTTAGTGTTCTTCCAAGTGTAGCACCGTCTGGAGTATTTGCCATTCTGAGGTGCGCCATGTCACATGGGTACGATAGGTTTGACATATATGAGGCGGGCGCGAACCGTTCGCGCAGCAGAGCACTCGGTTGTCTTGACGAGCTTTGCAAGATCGTCTTGGGCTCGGAACACACCCATCGAAAGATGAACAAGAGTCATATGGGTATTGGCATGTTGACCTACCGGTCTCGTTATTCTGTCATCAGTGATGTCACATCAATGGTGGAGTAAGTGAGTCGTGGATCTTGAATCACTAATAATCAATTATGAGGGATATTGGTTTTAGTGGGAGCTTACTCTAATTAAGTGTTAATTTGAGTTGCTTTAATCATGAACAATGTCTAAAGTGTATTTGTTTTTAAGTTGTAGATCTATGGCACCCGTAACCACCTTTCCACTATGCGCGTTGCTTGAGAAAGAAAAACTGAATTCATCTGGGAACAACTTTACGTACTGGTACCGTAATGTGAGGATTGTCCTCAAGAGTGCCAAGAAGGACTATGTCCTATCGCAAACTCTCGGTGAACTCCCCGCTAACGCTACGGATGATGAGACTCGTATCTATCAATCTAAGAGCGATGATTCCATTGCAGTACAGTGTATCATGCTTGCCTCCATGGAACCTGATCTTCAAAAGCGTTTTGAGAATTGGGCTGCTTATGAGTTAATCCAGGAGCTGAAAGCTTTGTTTCAGAAGCAAGCAAGGACTGAAAGATATGAGATATCCAAAGCCTTGTTTGAATGCAAGATGGCTGAGGGCAGCTCAGTGAGTCAGCACGTACTCAGATTGTCTGGGTACGCGCAAAGGTTGGATGCGCTAGGTTTTCCAATCTCCCAAGAGTTGGGCACTGATCTTGTTCTTGCTTCCCTCCCTCCGAGCTATAGTAGCTTCATCATGAACTACAACATGAATGGGATGGAAAAGAGTATGGGTAATTGTTCACTATGCTTAAAACTGCTGAGAGTGGAATCCAGAAGGACGTCAATCATGTGATGATGGTGAATAAAACAACCAACTTCAAGAAGAAGGGCAAGTCTAAGAAAAAGGGCAAATCCAAGGGTGCTAGTATGACTGACACGCCAAAGAAGTCCAAGACTGGCGCCACTTCTGATGTTGAGTGCTTCTTCTGTAAAGAGAAGGGACACTGGAAGAGGAACTGCAAGAAATATCTGGCAGAAAAGAAGAAGTCTGGAAAGTCCAGCTCAGATATGAGTGTCATACATGTTATTGATGTATTCCTTGCTGGTCCGCAATGTAAGTCTTGGGTATTGGATACCGGATCAGTTGCTCATATTTGCAACTCGATGCAGGAACTACAGAGGCCTAAGCGACTGGCAAAGGATGAGATGACGATGCGCGTCGGGAACGGAGTGAAAGTTGCTGTGCTCGCCGTCGGTGTCCTACCTCTACATTTATCTTCAGGATTTATATTAGAGCTTAGTAATTGTTACTATGTTCCGGCCTTGAGCAAAAACATTATTTCTGGATCATGTTTGTTGCAAGACGGTTATTCGTTTAAGTCTGAGAACAATGGTAGTTCGATTTATATGGATAATATGTTTTATGGCCATGCTCCCGTTGTGAATGGGTTATTTATTATGAATCTTGATGGTAATACACACATCCATAACACTGACGCTAAACGTCGCAAGATAAACGATTTGAATTCCACTTATTTGTGGCACTGCCGTTTGGGTCATATTGGAAAGAAGCGCATGAAGAAACTCCATTGTGATGGACTTTTGGAGTCATTTGATTATGAATCATTTGACACTTACGAGCCTTGTCTAATGGGTAAAATGACTAAAACGCCGTTCACAGGCCACGTAGAACGGGCGACTGACTTATTGGAGATCATACATACGGATGTATGTGGTCCAATGAGTATAGCTGCACGCGGTGGATTCCTCTACTTCATTACCTTCACGGATGATTTGAGTAGATATGGGTATATCTATTTGATGAGACATAAGTCTGAAACCTTTGAAAAGTTCAAAGAATTTCAGCATGAAGTAGAAAATCATCGTAACAAGAAAATCAAGTTTCTGCGATCAGATCGCGGAGGGGAGTATTTGAGTTACGAGTTTAGCGAACATCTGAAGAGTTGCGGAATTGTTCCACAGCTTATGCCTCCCGGAATGCCACAGAGGAATGGAGTGTCCGAGAGACGTAATCGAACCTTGTTGGACATGGTAAGATCGATGATGTCATTAACTGAACTGCCATTGTCTTTTTGGGGTTATGCTTTAGAGACTGCCGCTTTTACACTAAATAGAGCACCATCTAAATCCGTTGAAACGACACCATATGAGATATGGCATGTGTCGGCGTAGAGACGCCTCTAGCGGTGGTCCGGAGGGACCCCCTTTTGAGTTCGGCCCAGGGGAGTATTGAGTTTCTTACGAGCCTTGGTGTGGATTAGAGTTTAGCGAATAAACCCGGTGGCTAAGAATGAAATGACGCAAGGATTTTCCCAGGTTCAGGCCGCCCCGGAAGGCGTAATACCCTACGTCCTGCTTGTTTTTGTATATATGGGTGTATATGGCATGTACGATGAGTTACAGAGGTACGCACTGTTCTTCTTCTAGCTCTGGCCCGGAGGAAGAACGGTGCTTCTTCGATAAGGAGTAAACTTAGAGAGATCTAACCTAGGAAAAATGAGCCAACCCTTTGCATGGACCAGGCTCTCCCCTTATATACTCGGGGGAATACCACATAGGTCGGCAAAGGAGAACATGAGCTGTACTTGTGCTGTAGACGACGTGG
This sequence comes from Stipa capillata, assembly GCA_019208055.1. Taxonomy (NCBI): domain Eukaryota; kingdom Viridiplantae; phylum Streptophyta; class Magnoliopsida; order Poales; family Poaceae; genus Stipa; species Stipa capillata. The sequence continues at coordinate 249,424 of JAGXJF010003367.1, forward strand.
GCGCTACTGGAAGCGCCCACACCTTCATTTAATGCCCACTTGAGACTTTCGGCCGGGCCGTCGCCTCGCGGTGTGTCGGAGCAGGGGCTCTGACACCTTTGCCTTCGGCGGGCCCCGCGGACGGAGACTTACGGGGTTCCTTCTGACTGGGTTGGTAAGTCGTCCCCTCACGGGCCCCGTGGGTCAGCCTCTCATGCCGCGCAATTGGTCGCGCGGCGGCGTCCCCCATGGGGTGAAAAGGTTGACAGCGACAGGGCGTGCGGGGCGGCGCGCTTGGTCGGTCAAAGAATCGATCAGCCCGGGCCCACCCCTCAGAGAGAGAGAGGGATAGCTAACAGAGCTTATCGCCTGCACCAGTGGGACCCGGTCTGATCGTCATCATGCCCTCACAGGGCTTTGGGTTCCCCGTTGGAATGACAGGCATTAAATGCCTCCGCCAGGGCGGGGGCTTGCTGGAGAAGCTTGGTGCTGGACGACGTGCATGGACGAGGGCCCCACCAGAGGACACGTCATCCCCCGGGCACTCGGCCCCGAGCGACCTCCTTCGCTAGGAGGGGCGCCAGTTGTCTTCTACGCGCCCCTGAGCAACCCCGAGCGCTCGGGGAGCACCCGCTGGGGGGCCGCTCGGGGCGCCTTGAAGGGGGAGCCCGAGGGAGAGTGCTCGGGGGGCGGACCCCGAGCGCTCCCCTGGCCCCCACATCCGCCAAGATGCCGAGCGCTCGGGAGGGGGACCCCGAGCGCGCCCTTTGCCTTCTGGGACGCCGAGCGCTCGGGGACGGACCCCGAGTGCTCGCTCAGCGCATGGGCCGTGGATGCCCGGAGGCCCACGATTCCTTCTGGTTTGCAGATGCAGCCTCTGGAGGAGACCCCTGATTCCTTGGGATTGGCCGCGGGTTCCGTACGACGATCCGGGTGGGGCCCAAGGCCCCAGCGACCGGAGCGCCACGCGTCACCCTCTGCGGTATCTGGTTGGCCTCCGCCGGCGGTTAGGGGTACCCTGGGCCCCATTCCGCCGACAGCATGGGAAGAAACCCAACTTGTCTTTTCTTAAAATTTGGGGATGCAATGCATATGTAAAGCGTTTACAACCAAATAAGCTCGATCCCAAATCAGATAAATGCTTCTTTGTTGGTTATCCCAAAGGAACTGTTGGGTATTCCTTCTATCACCGCACCAAAGGCAAAGTGTTTTATCGCAAAGAACGGTGTGTTTCTCGAGAAAGAGTTTCTTGCTAAAGGGGTGAGTGGGAGGATAGTGCAACTCGACGAGATTGGTGAATCTTCGTCATTAGGTCAAAGTGATGCAACGCCGGAAGTGGTTCCGGAGTTTCCCACAATGACTGATACGGAAGCCCCTACATGTGATGTAGAGACTTCGGTCGAGCCAGCAGCTGAACCACGAAGGTCTGGTAGGATTCACACGAAACCACAGTGGTTTTCGGACGAGGTATTGTTGTTAGACAACGATGAGCCTGCGACCTATACGGAAGCAATGATGGGCCCTGACTCCATTAAATGGCTAGACGCCATGAAATCCGAGATAAATCCATGTACGAGAATCAAGTTTGAAACTTGGTGGACCCTCCTGAAGGCGTGAGGCCTATCGAATGTAAATGGATCTATAAAAAGAAAACAGACGCGGATGGGAATGTATACATCTATAAAGCTCGACTTGTCGCAAAGGGTTTCCGACAAGTTCAAGGAGTTAACTGCGACGAGACATTCTCTCCCATAGCGATGCTTAAGTCTGTTCGAATTCTTCTAGCGATTGCTGCATATTTCGATTACGAGATATGGCAAATGGATGTCAAAACAGCGTTCCTGAATGGGAAGCTAACCGAGGACGTGTATATGATACAGCCCGAGGGTTTTGTCAATCCAAAGGATGCTGGAAAGGTATGCAAACTTCAGAGATCCATCTATGGACTGAAGCAAGCATCACGGAGTTGGAATCTTCGCTTTGATGAAGTGGTCAAAGGGTTTGTTTCATCAGGAACTGCGAAGAGGCTTGTGTTTACAAGAAAGTAAGTGGGAGCGCAATAGCATTTCTAATACTCTATGTGGATGACATATTGTTGATTGGGAATGATGTATCTTTTCTTGACAATATTAAGACTTCGTTGAAAAATAGTTTTTCAATGAAAGACTTAGGCGAGGCAGCATACGTATTAGGTATAAAGATCTATAGAGATAGATCAAAGCGCCTAATAGGGCTAAGCCAGAGTACATATATAGATAAAGTACTGAAGAGGTTCAGTATGGAAAACGCCAAGAAGGGGTTCTTGCCGATGTCGCATGGGAAAAGTTTGAGCAAGAATCAGTGTCCTTCGACAACTGATGAGCGAGAACGCATGATTAAGATTCCATACGCATCCGCGATTGGGTCAATCATGTACGCCATGATATGTACACGACCAGATGTGTCATATGCTCTAAGTGTTACGAGCAGATACCAGAGTGATCCAGGTCATGATCATTGGACAGCAATGAAGAATATCCTAAAGTACCTGAAGAGGACTAAGGATATGTTTCTCGTATACGGTGGTGATGAAGAGCTCGTTGTAAAGGGTTACACCGACGCCAGCTTTGTCACAGATCCGGACGATTTTCGATCTCAATCAGGCTTAGTGTATACACTGAACGGTGGCGCAGTGAGCTGGAAGAGTTCCAAGCAGGACACTGTGGCGGATTCTACAACGGAGGCTGAGTATATCGCCGCTTCAGAAGCGGCAAAGGAGGGCGTTTGGATTAAGAAGTTCGTCACCGAGCTTGGTGTGGTTCCGAGCGCGCTGGATCCTATGGAGCTCTATTGTGACAATAGTGGCGCCATAGCTCAGGCCAAGGAGCCAAGGTCCCACCAGAAGTCCAAACATATACAACGCCGATTCCACATCATTCGTGAATTGGTGGAGCGTGGAGACGTAAAGATATGCAAAATACACACGGATCTGAATGTGTCAGATTCGCTGATGAAGCCTCTACCACAAGCAAAGCATGAGCAACAACGGAATGCCATAGGTGTTAGGAGCTTAAGCATTGGCTAGATTATTGACTCTAGTACAAGTGGGAGACTGTTGAAAATATGCCCTAGAGGCAATAATAAAGTTGTTATTATTCTATTTTCATGTTCATGATTAAGTTTATGTTCTATGCTAGAATTGCATTGGTTCTTGAATATGAGATTCAGAGGAAAACCTAATTGCATGTGTGGAATAATAAACACCATTCAGATCCCTAGTCAGGCCTCTGGACTAGCTCATGTATTGTTGATGATCTTGTTTTCCTGATCATGGGCATTGTTAATGTAACAAGGATGCCGGCAATAATGGGAAACACATTGTTAGGGTAACAATGGTGTTGGATAGACCCCCTTATGAGATACTGCGAGATCACTTCGTCAATATGTTGTCAGTATCTTCTCATGATGTGTTAACGTTTACTTGCGTCCTTAGACCATGAGAATATCATAGACCCGGATACCGGATGGTTGCTTTGGGGTCATCAAACGTTACTCCGTAACTGGGTAATTATAAAGGTGACTTCCAGGTACACCAGAAAGTATATCGTGTTTCTAGATATGTCAAGACTGGGATTTGCCAATCCGGCGATGGAGAGATACACTCTGGGCCCACTCGGTATTACGGTGTCCAGCATCGCCTGGCCAGGTATTGTGACTAAAAGGTTAGTCACGGGGATACCGGAATACGGAAACGAGAAAAGAGTACAAACCGGTAACGAGGATAACTAGGTATGGTGATCAAGGAGTTGATCACAGGGATACCGTCAAAGTCTCGCCTCGGGTTGTGTAACGTATCGTGAGGCAAAAGGAATTGTATGCGACAATACAAGGTTCGCTCGATAAAGATCTTCGATGATATGTGGGAGTCGTTATGGGTGTCCAGATCCCGCTGACGATTATTGACCGGAAGGTGTCCCGGACATGTCCACATATACTCGAACCTATAGGGTCACATGCTTAACGGTTTAGCGACATTTAGGAATGCTACGATTTATGAAGAACGAGAGAGAAGGGTTCCAAAAGTGTTTCGGATGATCTCGAAAGTGTTCCGGGAGGTCCCGGATGGTTCCGGTGATGTCCGAAAGTGTTCCGGAAAGTATTGGAAGGTTCTGGAAGGTTCTAGAAGGTTCTACAAGTTCTAGAAGGTTCTAGTGGAGTTGGACTCCAACTCCAACAGGGTGTCCCTGCTGGAGTAGGACTCCACCTGCCTAGGGAGAGCTGCCCCAACCCCTATAAATAGAGGGGCAGGGCACCTCAAAGAGCATCCAGGCAGTCCCAGAAGCAGCCCTAAACCCTAGGCCGGCTATCTTTAGATTGGCCACAGCCTTCTTTTTCTCTCTCTTCTAGATTGGATCTAGTACAGCTGCCGGCGCGCTGCTGCTTCTCCTTCTCGTAGATCCCCGCTGTTCTTGTGTGCTGGTCCACACATTACTGCGGTGTCGCTGATTCGGTACGCGTGGATATCTCGGAGACGTCGTATACTTCGGCGTTCGATCGGGCGAACTATTCGCGAGGAGATCGCTCTCGCGGCTGGGAGGTATAACCTAGCTGCGGGAGTCTGCGGACTTCATCGACATCGGTCAACTTCTCCGCTGCATTGACGTGATCGTCGAAGGTATGATCTCGTTGCCTGCACCTCGATAGTGATCTTGGGGTGGATTGTGCGCGGTAAATTTTTGTTTTGTGTAGCACGTTCCCCAACAAGCTACATGCAGCTATGTGAACTATGTGAGCTACGTGCAACTATGTGAACTACGTGGCCAACTATGTGGGCAATTGAAATCATAGTGACAGGAGTCACTCATGTTCAAAATCCTTGATGGGATGAACTCAAATTGACAATCAAGTGTGTGATCTTGATTGATTTTTATTGACTAGGATGTATTGATCTTGGCATGCTTGGTTCCATTTATGAAAATGCTTGCCACATGAATCATTGATGCTTATGGATTAATTTGTTTACCTTAAAATTGCCATGCTAGTATGCTAAAAACAACCTGTGTAGTTATCTTTACATGCTAGGATGAAGTTTGGGTTAATTGCTCAATTGTGCTATTGATTCTTCCATGTCATGAATAAGTTAAACTGGAATGAGCAATTAGCATCTTGCTAGTACGAAAGTACTCAGTTGGGAATTCCATTCCTGCAGGTATGCTAAATTGAAGACTTCCATGCTTGATGTGTGCTGTTCTTGCTTCGTTTCCCCGGTCAGAAGGTCCTGTAGGTTTATGAAGCTTTTGGGAAAGTTGCCATAAGTTGTCACCTCCGTTTTATGATGTTTACCGCTGCTGTCCTTAATGTTTCTTTTGACAAGGACGAACTCCGGGTCGCTTGGATGTAATGTAAATAACTACCTTGTGTATGGGACATGATTATATATATATATATATAACTATGTTTTGTAGAGTTTTATTGTGATACTTAAGTTGTTGAATGTGGCTGCCCATACACCGTGCGTGTATGAATTGAAGTGTATGGGTTAGTCGTGAAGAGTTACAGTCAATCTTCCTTTCACTAAGTGTGACAGATTATGGTTGAATGTGACAGGTTATGGTTGAGTGATCCGCTGACTGAGATGCAGTGCCGGTCAGGCAGGGTGTGGGTGATGATACCGGGCCTTCGGGTGACCCACTGTCCTCCGGGTCAGGTTAGGGTGAGGGTATCATCGCGGGGTCCTCCAACCTTGTTGTGCTTAGTGGATTTGAGAGTGACTTTAATTCTCCAGAGGACTTTGGAATTGTATGTGGCTTTCGGGAGTTTGATCACTTTCGGCCGGCTTGACCAATGGTGAAGGCATACGGCTCTGGTGATCATATGGTGCGTTGGTCAGGTGTCCGATCACGCCATTCCAGTGCACACGGCGCAGGTACCGTGTCAATGAATGGGTGATTGCTCAGTCCTTGGCGATAACCCGTTCCGTAAGCCATATGTAATTCCGGGGCCCTAACAAATTTCAAGAAACTCCTTTCTTTCCTTTTAAGAAATATTTATTCTTGAATAAATGTTTTACATTTAGGTGTTTTAATAAAATACCTTCAATTCAAACTTTAAGATACAACCTAAATCTAAAATTTTATAAACTTTTGTGTACTTCCGCTTTAAGTTAAATCACAATATTTTAATTACTAAAATAGTTTGTATAATGGGTTGGATGTTTTTGACAATAAATTTTTATTAATCCAAAAGATAGAGTATATAAAAATCATGAAAAGTATCAAACCATCATATGATGATACAATAGAAATCATGAGATTTAGTAGAGTAAAATCATAGGAAAATTATATCATCTATCGCGTTATCTTCAACAAGGTAGTCCACATTGTCCAATAATGTGTACCTAGCCTTTTCTGGGCCGGTTTTCACCAAAACATTATCACATGCATTCATATAAATATGCAATCACAATTACTAGGGATTAGTCCTTATCGGACTATTACTCGATCTTTAGATCCTGAGGTTCTGCCAATTTCTCTCGAAGAGACCTCGCACTTCATTACTTGTCTGTTTCAAGGCAAGTTCATTTCTTGTCCATATTCATTGATTATTTTTACCAAAGTATATGTAAATTTATTCATCTTATCACCTGCCTAGAGATAAATAATAAATGAATTGCATTATGATTCGTTGAATCATCTATTGGTGGGCGGAGGAACCTCATAATGGAACTTGTTGGGATGATCAGGATTCCACTGCATATGGTATTACATTAAGATTAATAACAAATGTCAGTTAGCATTCTTGCACCATATAGACAACGTTAACCGAAAGACCTGTTATGGGATAGGCGAGTCAAGTAGCACATTCTTACTGAAATATCTTCGAGTAACGTATGTGTATCATAACGCCTAAGGAAGCGTTATGCCCCTCGCCCAGGGGAGTGTTAAACTCTGAATTTCCACTTGGAGGCGTGTTATGTCTCCATATCTTTAAAAGAGTACGCTATAATGACTAGATGAGTAGTCGGTACTAGACCAACTATGCAAGAGGAGATATGGCACATGAGAAGAGTGAAATGACTCAGAACATTAGACCTGGCCATAAACAGATGAGAATATGATGGGTTTCACACCCGGCATGAAGACTAAGTACCACGTGTGGGTAAAGTAGCACTAACATGCAGAGTGTATTGAAGTGTGACATTGTCACTCTCTGTTTTGGGTATGGACTATGAACATGGCTGAAAAGGGAACATCGGAGGTTCTAACAACCCGTAAAGCCTTTTGAACATAGAATATTACTTAAAACTTGGGTTTTATCCAGAAATGTGATTGGAAAAATGCATTATTTCTTTGAGGGTTGATGTCCCAGTAGAAATAGTCATATCAAACACTTGTTGCTATTCATGAACTTATTGAGTACCTTTTGTACTCATCCCCTACATAAAATCTCCTTTGTTAGACTCTTAGTTGGTAGAATTCGAGTGCAAAGAAGCTGAAGCTTAGGAAGGGAAAGAAGAGCTAGATCTATCCAGAGGGATTGAAGGAGTTGATTACTACCTCAACTACAGATAGTAGGACAACGTGAAGATAGACCAAGAGTATAATAGTGTAACAGTTAGGAATAACATAGCAGTAATAAAAATATGTTTATATGGCTTTAAGTCTTTTACTTTTCGATTTACATTTCCGTCTTTACTCTTATCTGAACTTATATTATTGTACTTTCATTGAGTTGGAAACTTTTGTACACTTTTGACTTGTAATATTAAGTTTTTAAGTTTTGGTCAATTACAAATGCTTCTGTTGTATTGTTTTGATTGATGTAATATTAATGAGACAGAGTTTCATTGTATTATATCAAAGACTAGCACAATACACCATGCAGTGGTGTGCGGGGTCACTTTAGGCGATATGAGGCCGTCTGGCAATGTTGAGGTTCGGTGGATGTCCGTGCGTGGATGTTGGGGAAGATGCCCCCAATTCTTTGTCGTTTGTGGCTCGTGTGGCAACGACAACGGTGACAAGCGGCCTTGGGTTACGGCATGGACTTGGTCGTCAGCTGTCCTGTGCGTCAGTTGGATTTTCTGTACACTGCCTTGCTGTGTCGCAGTGAGGTCGGAGCTGCCGCGTCGTGGTAGACGACAAGGCGGTGATGATGACACGTGAAGGGGTGGCTTCGGTGTGCAGCACTCTCTAGATGACGGTGATGACATGCAGGTCGATGCAAGTCTTGCAACTTTCTCCTATGAGATTCGTCGCTGAAATCAGAGCTGCCTTGTCGCTGCGTGTTGGCCAACCGTCATGGCTTCATTGTGGGAATTGGTGCGGCCATTGTGGTGATTGGTACATCGGTGGTCATTCATGGTGAAATCAGAGCTGTCAGATCATGAGGTGATGAGTGATGACGATGACGTTGGTGGACAGCTTCAATTGATGGATGTTTTCGGTGGTGTATATCAAGTTTTTACTATCATGACCATGTCGATCAGTGGTGTCCTGAACGTGTTGAGTTTTTACTATCATGACCATGTCGGTCGGTGGTGTCCTGGACCTAACCTGACTAGTTTGTGGACATGTTATAAGTTTAATATTTTTTAGTGTTTTTTAATTAATTGAACAATACTTTTCGACTTAATTAGTAGGTTGAGAAATTTTTTGCCGACGGTTCAAAAGAAAATGCAAACGCTATATTTCCATCTTTTGATGCAATGCTGATCGTGGTACATTCGGTGCTCTTACACACAGCACTCAACAAACAGTGTGCCTGGCTCCCAGCAGCTTGTTCCAACAATAATAAGCGTCGCTAATTAACCTATAACATTACAACAATTCCCTCGACCTGTAGATATATCACCAATCGTTTGCCGTCTGACACCTTATAGCATCGATCACCTGGCCAGCAAGTCAGAGCCACAATTCCTTAATTATACTTTAATCTCTTCGTTTCCTACTTCGATTGCTACGAGCAGCGATGACTGATTAACTAATTAAGCGAGGAGCCAGAAGTCCTTGTGGCGCTTGCTGGAGACAAGGTACCCGCCGGAGCTCCGCCGCCGCACGCCCAGCGCCACGCACGGCGCGTGCTCGATGCAGTGCTCCACGAGGCTCCCTCCTCCTCCTCCTCCTCCTCTCCCGCGCCGCCGCTCCGCCGGCCACAGAGCCAACATCCACCGCGCCGGCACCGCCCGCCGGCGCTGGCCCAGCACGAGCAGCGACGCGCCGTGCCGCCGAGCCGCGTCCACCACCGCCGGCGCGCGCTCCTCCGCCTCCACCACGCACACCTCGACCCTCACCTGCACGTTGTTAATTACACCAATCAGCGCAAGATGCATGCGTCGTGTATGTTGATGTGATGCAAGATTCCAATCCCAATCGCGTTCGGTGGCGCACTTCTTTTATTTTTGGTGCTTTCTTTTCTTTTGGCCAAAAGCAAATATATTCATTCCTAGGCTGTAGCTGTGGTCTCTTTTGACGTGGTTCCGCGAAATGCGCTAGATGTCTCGTTGCCTTAAAGGTTCCAATTGCTCTGAAATAATTGATCTAAGTTTATTTTTAAAAATGCATGCGTATATATATACCTCTGGCCTGGTCGATTCACACAAGTTCCTCATGGCGTCGAGGTGTTCATAGCATCTCGTCCTTGATATCTTCACACAGGAATCAGCACCTGCTGTAACTATCAAACGTTAACTTCAATACAACACTGGTGACAAAAGCTGAAAATTATCCTAATCAATACATGCAACTAGCAACCAAATCACTGAAGACTGCAGTACTAAGTCGTGCTCATCAGTACTGACCGTCCGCCGCGGCCGGCTTGACGACGGCGAGAAGGATGACGGCGTCGTTGCTCCGGACGGCCTGCGCCAGCGCCCACTCGAGCGCGCCCGCCGCCTCCGCCCGCCCGTCCGCGACCACCATCACCCGCCGCCCGCCGCCGTCCTTCTTGCCTCCCCCGCCGCCCAGAGCATCGACCATCGATGCGCCATCGCCGTGCCATCCTCCTCCTGCTCCTGCCGCAGCATTCTTGATCTTTCTGCCGCAGGTGGTCACCGCGGGCGGTAGCTTGGAAGTGGAAGAGGAGGAGGAGGAGGAGTAGCTCAGCCGCTGCACGCGCTTCCGCACCCGCGTCGCCGCCCTGCCGCGGCACAACGCCGGCAGCCTCCTCCCCATTGCGCTGCCCAGCAAGAACTCTCCAGTGAATGAGGCACAATAGGATGTTGTGGTGGTGGTGCAAATTGGAATATGGAGGACTTAGTGGCACACGTACTTATATACATACACATGTAGATGCATGTAGTAGCAGCACATGTGACATGTGTAGCCAATTGCTGCTAAACTGGCGGCGAACTTCCGAGACGTGCAGCGCATGGAGGAGTACGTGTTGTGTTAGCTCGTTTCCCTGCAGCCGTGTACGTGGATCAGGCGATCTAATCAGATCTTGGGCATCTCACTGATTCACGATGGTACGCACGATCATCTGATTAGCGATTCTGCAATGCCAAGGGATCGGTCAATTATTCTGAACATGTAGTACTCTATGCATGCAGTATGTCATGTATTACAGGCAACATATTATATATGGCCGATCTGGTGATATACACGGCGACATTTGTGTACGGTGTACCTATATATGGCTAGCTGGCTAAATGCCAATCCGCCAACTACCATCTACGCGTACGTATGTATATTCTTAGCCATCACTGATCGATGCTTAAATGATTGTTTTGTACTCTGTACTTGCGTGTATATTATGAATGAACAGTACTCAATTGGGCCAGAGGTCAACAACGACTAGTGCTACAGTGCTACGTACTCGTAGCCTAGTGCTACTGCCTTATTGCATTGCCCTGGTACAGGGCCTTAATTATGTATATTTATATATACTGGACTTATCAGAACATGTAGTGTTACTGCTGTCTGGATCGATTTTATTTAATCTATAGGAGATGGCCGGTAGATCGAAAAATGTGATCCGGTTATATATGTTGGTTTGATGATCGTCGGGTAAGGATATCTAAGATCCTGCTCATATCGAGTTTTTGGAATGGGAAATGCAGACTTGTGGAGTTTCACTTTATTTTGAAGCCAATAAAGCACCATGAAATACATATAGCTGAATAATGATGGGTTTGGCCTCTGCCATGCCCTCCCTTTTAAAACCATAACGAAAGTTCCCAGAAAAACATGCGTTTTTGCGGGGAACTGAGCTCACTAGTGGCAGAAATACAACTTAATTAACCTAGCGACGTGTTCCACCCTATCCGGCAGATGCACAGAGTGTATACATCATTTGTATGAATTTCCCATTATAACTTTTTGGAAAGGTTTTTATTGGAGAGTACGATTATGTTGTCCACCTTCCGCATCTTCCACATTAGCATGATTCATGTACATTCAAGACATATACACTAACAGAAAAGATAGCATTCTCTTATGCTTTACATATCATTTAGAGGTGACAACAAAAATATATTAGACAATGTATTCTCTTAGTGTCATTTCTAACAACTAAATTAAAAAATAAACGAAAAAGAGATGCCATCTCATACAATGGAGAAATAGTCTTTCCTTAGACGTGTTGGAATTATCCCTTTAGTTAAAGGAAGACAACTTCTCTCTCATCTTTCTCTCTCTTCTAAATTAGCAATTACCTTACGCGGCTTCACAAGGAGAAGGCCGACATCACCTTATTGTACCTGCCCTTATGGTGTACACCTCTTCATGATTATTGGTTTATTCTTTTTTTCGTCTTGCTATTCTAATAAATGCAGTTTTCGTTCCAAAACTGTTGGCAGCGCAACGATTGCGTCAAATGGTTAATAGCAAAAGGTCTCATTCTCCTCTTCTTTGAGAAACTCTAGCGTGGTTGCTATGCTAGCTAGGTTCCCTATCCCTCAAGTAATTGATCAGACATTATTTTAGGAAAAGATGGTAACTAATGAAACCAAATTTGGGCACAAAATTGACTCGCCATACGCTGACACTTTCTCTTGTAATAGGGATGCCATGTATTTTGTCACATGTGAAAAGGATAGCTTACAGCACCCAGCAATCACGGAAGCACTGATCTGATCTTGGCCTCGATCTTTAGACGCCTGCGTATGCCTTCCCTCCATTCTTTTGCCTTTTTCTAGTGCCCAGCCCTTTTGAGAACGACTATCCGTGAGCCCATGATATCCCCAATCACTCATTTAAAGAAGAAACATAAGGCGAGAGACATACGTCCGGTCGAGTGACCTTACACTAATGATGATGATCTCTCGAAGCACAACACGTGTTTGCTATGTAGTGCTGCCTTTTACGGTGCGTCTTAATTTGGCGCCAACCATTAACACGTCCCTTTAGATGAACGCCAACATAGGCAGGAACGATACAGTCGGGCGGATCTGGATAAAAAGATCACCGATGTCAGTGCGAACTAGCAGTAGTAATGTATAGTTTGGCTAAGGTCAAACTAAATATTTTATTGGAGATAATTGCTACTGGGCTAGAAGTTATATAGTTTGGGCCGTGACACCAACTTAATTAATACTGTGTAGATCCACCCTTGGCTGCAGTTGCTGCAACTCCTGATCGTTTGGCGATGCACATGCGGAGTATTGGCAGAATCGTTGTATCGTATAAAGAGCAGAGAATGCTTTTTTTTTAAAGAAACACTCGATACATCTCGAATACAAAAGGCAGGTTGAATTTCCTCGTGTGCCAACGTGATTAGCATTGTTTTATTAGTATATGTCATACACTTTCAGGCTTTAAGACACAAATAACATTTGACATTCAAACACGCTTAAACACATGCTAATCGTAGGTTTGTAGCCCTCAACAAGAGCCTCTCGCGTCACTGGGGTTTAAAAACCCTAAGGCCCAGGCCCCCCCATCTCCGCCTCTCCTTGTCACCACCGCCGGCAGGATCTCCGGCGAGCGTAGGGGAAGGGCTCCCTGCTTAGCGATCCAATGGACCAGGCCCGGGTTCGGAGTGGCTGGCACGCCAGCTCCAAATTAATCTGGCAAGCGGGTGATGACGATAACACTTATGAGCGACGTTGATAGGTAAGGCTAGGTAAGGCTCCTCAACAACACGTGTCGAGTTTGTGTTCGATTATGATGTTGTGCTTGTCGGTTGGGGTGCTCTTGAGCACGTTGTAATCCTGGTTTTCACCTAGTTTTCCTCTAATTAACTGGGCAACAAACTTCTTATTAATTAATGAGATGAGGAAAACTTTGGCCTTTATTTCTAAACATGTAACATTTGATGCTCCATATTTGATCCTAAATCAAGTGGTCATTCTGTTTCAAAATGTAGGGTGTATTGTCATTGTTCAAATTTAAACTTTGACTGTAAATTACTTGTACATACTCCTTTGTTTCAAAATGTAGGGCATATTTTGATTGCCCTAATTTGAACTTTGGCTGAATTTCTTGTACAATATTTTGTTAACTGTTATAAAATCACAATCATAAGAAGGTTCTTTTGAATACGAATCCAGCGATATCAATTTTGTGTACCACAACGCACATATTATTGGATTAATTGTTGCTCAAAATATGAATTTTGATAGTCAAAATATGCCCTACATTTTAAAACAGATGGTGTATTTTGTTAATAGTTATAAAATTACTATCATAAAAAAGTACTTTTAAATATGAATCCACAAATATTAATTTTATGTAACATAACCACCTATTATTATTGAAATTTGAACAGCAAAAATATGCCCTCTATTTTGTGACAGAGGGGAATATTAATTGTTTATCCCATCCAGCCGAAGGCCGGGCAAGTTGCATTTTCTCCAGTGAAAATTGAGTTCCTGGTCACCAAATGAGAGGGCCACGACTTAGGTCACTTTGCTTCATGTGATTGGACTCAGATCCTACATGATTATCCCTATATATGCTAGTGTCATCTGAAAGCTGCCCTTTCCATTACTAATTTGGTTTGGTTGTGAACCACAATTGCTTGCACGGCCGTCCTTTCGGTTAGTATAATACTAAATCTTAATCCAGGTTCACTGAATTGGATGGCATGGCGAGCTGATAGACGCGGACAATGGAACAATGTTCAAATAAGAGATGCCAAAGGAAAATATATTTTTCTAGGTTCAAAGGAAAAAGATCCCATTGTGCATTAGGCGTTAGTTTTGAAGATACAAATATTCAGTTTCACGCATCGTCCAGCGCACTCTGTTCAATTGCGCCTTACAAGATTACAACCTCCTAGTATCCAAACATCCGATACTTTGTCGATCGAGTTCTACGGTGATGCGTGGATCCATTTGGTTACTGCTAGTTATATTAACACAAAGTTTTAGCGAGTGTGCATGAATGCACGCATGGTTACATATTTATTTTTGTCAGTGTTTACTGTCTAGTCCACATAAAGATCCGGCTATGACATTATGAATTAATATCCCGTTTAATTTGAATTTGTTTTTTTCTTCCTTAGACCTCTTGTAAACAAGACTTTTGGATCAATCACACAAGCAAGGCACATTTGCGTTAAGCTTAACAGCGCGTTCACTTGAATCTTACACAACAAATATTCTATATGCAGATCGTAACTAGTACTTCGACGACGAGTTCCCAAAAATTAAAACAAGTTTGTTAATGGTCTAATAGAATATATGTAGTGCCATCATGCTTATCTTTTGTAGAAATAGAACTCTGGGTGGCAGACAAATACAAGGGACAAAAAGTTTGTTTGTATTTTAGGCATGGAGATCGAATGGCATTCTTTCTTTGGTCTTAGCGGGGAGCACTGGCCGGAGTAGTCATTTATTGCCTTGATTGGAGAATATGTACACCACTACTAGAATATCAAACGGGATTAGATTAGGTAACCCAGTACTCAAGAGTCAAGATGGACTTTTCTGGGATAAAGAACATGGAGGTTTGCCCATGTATTTTCTTTTGTTTGGATAGGTGGCAGGGGTATATATATAGCTTAGAAGATTGGTAGAGTTGTGTACCTGTCGATGAACAAACGCCGGCGTCGGTGGTCCGGAAGGACCCCCTTTGAAATTCGGCCGGGGAAGCGGAGGAACAAGAGCTACGTCGATTTTGAGTGGCAGGATGCTAGAAACAAGACCGTGATTTACCCAGGTTCGGGCCACCTTCTTGGTGTAAAACCCTACGTCCTGCTTTTTGTGTATATATATGAATATTTGGATGATTACAATGAGCCAGCCCAACTCAGGTGTTCTTTCTCTTTTTTATCTCTTAGGTCTCTTTTTTCTCCCCCCTCTCATGGCCTTGGTTCTCCCCTTATATACCGGGGGGTCACCACAAAGGCCGAAAGGCAAATACATTGTAGTAGCACCGTTGCTGACGGATAGGGTGTGGGCGTCCCACACCGGCGGTTGAGGGTTGCTGTAGCGGAATAGTTCCCGTCACGCTTCGGTTGGAATCTGGGTCATCATAACGTGGTTAAGTCAGAAGATGAAGACTTCCCGGAAGGCCCTCTGTCACGGGCCATGCTGCAACTACCCTGGCCCCACTGACCAGGGACAGAAGGTACACGCCTGGGCGCGCGGCGGCGAGCCCCAAAGTCAAAAAGGTGTCAGACCGTTCCATCCCCTGCCAAGACCGACAGCTTGATGGGACTTATCATATGAGAGGACGAAAATTGACCAGGACACCGCCATCTTGTCCACAACGGATTTAGAGTAGGAATGTCTGCACAGACATGCATTAAATGCGCCTGTCGGGCCACATGTATTGGGTAGGGACCCACGAAGGGTGCTCGGGGTTCCCGTGTTCGGGGACTCCTGAGCATGTGGCTTAAGCCATCCCACTGCCTGGGAGAGGTACTCGCCATTCCGAGTGGGAGCCAAGTCGCCTTGGATGCTTGGGGAGCATCCTTAAGGGACGACTCGGGGCTTCCCTTCACGGCCGAGTGGACACAGTGCTTGGGGTGAGCCCCCGGGCACCTCCTCTTGACTCCCACGTCCGAGTGGATCCAGCACTCGGGGTGAGCCCCCGAGTACCTCCTCTCGACTCCCACGTCCTTGGTGACGTGGCGTCAAATTGGGCCTTTTTCAGCGGTTTAGGGGGCCCCGTTCCCCGTATCGCTGACAGTACCGTTTTGGCTAGTTCTTTGTTGGTGCTAACTTAGTTTAAAATAGTTGCATTTTTTGCATTAGCTCAGTGTTTTGGAGAACACAACTTCCTTCATTAGCTCAGTGTTTTGGAGAACACAACTTCCTAATATTTCTAGTAGTGCACACATCACCACTTGTGCATGGGTCAACAAAAGACGCAGGATCTATTTCGAGTGCCGGAATTTTACGTTTGTAAAAGAAATCTCGACAGTTTGGTAAAAAAAATATCTTGACAATAGCGGAAGTTTTGTTAGTACTTCTTAAAAACGGAATAGCTGAAGGATAACTCTTCCGTATGGCTAATCAAGTAAGATAGGTAGATCAAACCAGCACCTCACATTTGCAAGCCCAACTGATATTTCGATTGGTCCACTTACCAGTTCTCTTGGCGGCCAAGCATTCAGATGGTTCACCTATCAATGATCGGTGTTAATTTCAAGCTAATCATGGTTGGTGGATAGGTTAAAAGGAATATCTGAAATGGACTTGGATCAGTAAAAGTCAGAACTGTGTCAATCCAGATTTCAGAAAAGAAAAGGAAAGATAAGCATAGCTTTGCCTGCAGGCGGCTGCAGCATGTTTCTGCCCCCGTTTGAAATGCACGGAATTTTCCCCATTTATATGAGAATTAGCCTGTTTCCTTGTTTGCAGTGAAGTTTCTGCAAAATGTTCGTAAAACTAATATGCTCGACATTCCCATGGAGCCATCAAGCATGACTATCTTTGTAAATTTTGTTTACAAACTTTGTAAAAATCAAACGTAGAAATTTTTAAATTACCGAGGCAATTGGTAAGTGCATCACCCTTGTTCATTCAAAAATTCAAAGAACAAACTCAACCCTATTTGCAAGAAACAAACATCACACATATCATGTTACTTAATTATCCATATGTGTCACAATATAAGTCCTTCATTAACACAGTCTCCAGTGTGATGCTTCACTATTAATTTATTTAAAAATATATTGTTTTAAATAAAAATAATTATATGCTATAAAAGTATATTTCATGATCCATCTAGCAATATCAATTTGATATTATTAATCTTGATAATTGTTTCTATATTAATGACCAACCTACCGACCGCCATAGCTTCTAAAAGTACTTATATAGAGAGAGTATTTTAGTTAGTTGCCACTAATTATTTTAGCTAGTACGCATAAAGTGAGACATGTATTCGGTGAAGATTTGGACCTTAGAGCCAAACAGGTTTTGGTAGGTTCGAGGCTAAGAGCTAAGTTATGGGTTTAACTGCCAAACCCTTTAACTCAGGATTAAAAATATATCTAAACAGTGAAACAAATCTAACCCACCACACTTAACCGAAAATATATTTTTCCACTCCTAGTTGGGGCCGCTCAAATCTTTCAGGGCATCTTCAATAGGATGATGTCAGCCTTTCTTTAGAGGTGCCATATAAGATTTTTGTTAAGTTGGAGGAGAGAGAGAGAAGAAAGAGAATGTTGCCTTTCTTTGGTAAATAGATGATCCATTCACACATAAGAAATTACTATTTTCTTCATTGTATAATATGTCTTTCCTTAGACCCATATTTTTTAGTTTAATTTTGATTCTATATTCATGTATGTATTAATTGTTAGAGATGGTATTAAGAGATAACCTATTGTATAACATATTTTTATTATTATCTCTAAATAATGTGAAAGACATAAGAGAAGACTGTCTTCCTGCTATTTTTCTGAACGCATGATCAAGCGTGGGAATCATCCTCACGAAAATTTTCTCTGTCGGGAACAATATGAGCACCTTTAAACACGAAAGAAAAGGCAGGGTTTTAGCAAAAGCAAGGGTGACGGCTGACGAGGAGGGCTAGCATCGTCAGCTCCCACCTTCCTCGGGGCTAATCTCGTAATAATATCATCAATGGGATTCTTCTTCTTTATCATTTCTAGTATTTCTTTTCTCTCTCCGCCCCCTCCGTTGCGCTCGTTGTTCGGTGCAACAGCAAAATCGATCGCAATGCCTTGCGTGCCAGCTCCAATCTCCTAGCCCCTCTCCAATCCGGCTCCATCTCCAACAGCAATCCCGCCCCGCAATTATATCTACCCCCGATTCTTCCGAGTTCTGTTACTACTCCTACTAGTACCAACCATCAATCTGCGGGCGAGGGGTTTAGCAGCTCCGCCCGCTCCAACCAAGGTCCGCCTTTTTCTTTCAAGAACTCGCAGTCCTCTTCCAATTCCATCTCGAGCAGCGGTAGCAGTAGTTGTAGTGTTTCACTGGAGCCGGACACTCGCCGTCCCGTCGCCAAAATTGCAAGCTTTTTTCTCGGTTCTCTCCACCGGCGGCGGCGTATAGCCTAATTTTGCGGCGTAACTCGGGTTGTTTCGCAGATACGGCAGCGGATAGGGAGGGAGGAAGGAAGGAAAGAAACCTGCCCGGATTCGGGGCGGCGCAATCGGATTCCGTCCTTGGATAAATTGCCATCGATCGGAAGAGGCGGGGTTCTTTCTTCCTTCCAAGCGCTGGTGCGGTGGGCGGGGAGCGAGGGATTCCCAAGAAGAGGAGGCCGGCACTAGTTCGTTTGGTTTGCAGGGGAGAAGACAAGTTTTAGATGGGGTCCATCCTGTGCTGCTTGCGCGGTCCTGGCGACGACGAGGCGCCCGGCTGCTGCTTCTGCCTGCCATGGTCTTTGTTGAACAACAATAACATCTCGGTATGATTCTACTCGTCTGTTTGTTTCACACGTCTGTCTAGTTTGGTGAAATTCTAGCGCTATTAGCGGAGCTGCAGTCATAAGATGTAAATCTGTGATGAATCTAGTCAAGACAGTGATGAATTGCGCAAAAGGTGTGTAGTGGGATCGCGAATGCTGGGTGAATTACCTGCGATCTTGACCCCACATGCATTAGTCATGTTCTGGAATCACGTTGTCGTGATGGGCCGACATGGAGTTTGCAGTTTGCGGCGTTGGATGGAGCAGCATTGCATTGTTATGGAATGGGAGTGGTGTATGAGAAACTGCACTGCAAAGTTATGTGTGCGTGATAGGAAAGGTTTATTGTTGTGTTCATTTTAATTAAATAACTTGTTGCATTAGCTGTCCATTAGTAGATAAACCCATAAAAGGATAAACCGATAATTTGCATGGAGCCTATCCAGTTTTACTGTCCTTAGACTTGTTTGACAACCAGTTCAGAGCTGCTATTTTTAGAAGTTGGAACTGGACAACTCATAGTAAATAAGATACTAAATCAGAATTTCAAATGGCCAGGCATGTTCTGGAGCTGAATATTCTCAAAATATTGCATTACAATTTTTCTTGAAAGGTATACTTCATCATGTGACTTTTGTTCACAATTACATGTTTTCTCTTAACCTTATTTTTCGATCAGCTGCTACGCACTTTCGTCTAAATGCTTTCTCCACAGGGCTCCAGTGCTCGTCAAAGAGCGGATACACGGGTTGCACCTGATCAGGGAAGGGTTCCTCTTGTGAGTACCACTGGTTCTGGGCAGGAGGATTCAATGAATACTTTCCGCTGCCCTCCAAGGCCTTTGCCTTATGATGATCCTCGATTCAGTCATCAGATGGAGCAACACCCGCTAGTGGCAGGAGATGACAAAGCTTCAACACAGTTCCAGAAATCTAATCAACTTGGAGAAAGCAAGAATGCTAATACCAGATCAACTTGCATCGCTGACAAAGCTGATGGGTCATCGGTAAAAGCTCAATCGGGAGGTCCAAAAATTGGTGGAACTCAAGTTTATGTTCCTTCTGATATTGAGGATGACTGTCCAATATGCCTAGAAGGTGGATGAAAACAATTGCCACTGCTCTGTCCTATTTATAAATGCAACATCCTGTCTTCTTGTTCAATGGGTGTTACGATTTACAGATTTTTGCATGTGTTAAGGACAAGAACAGAGAGCATCTAATTTTTTGTTTCAATTGCAGAAGAAGATACACATTTATTCATTTTAATCATTGTAGATAATGAACATTTCTGAAGTGATCAGTTCAGGTGGATAGATAGTTTGTTAGATCTTTTTCAAATTTGCTGCCATTTCAATATACCTATTCTGGCATGGGAAAGAAAACAATTATAGCCAAGTTTGTAATAGGAAGAACGGAAAATTAGAAAATAAAACCAATCTATTTGTTCCATCTTTCTGAATTTATGTCCTTTTTTTGTGTATAACATCATGTGTTGGTGCTTCTTGTGTTCTTATTGTTATTTTGATTTGCAGAGTATGATTATGAGAATCCTAAAGTAGCGTTGCAATGCAACCATAATTTCCATCTTGGTTGCATTTACGAGTGGATGGAAAGAAGTCAATCTTGCCCAGTCTGCGCCAAGGTACTTATCTTCTACCAGAAATTCATTCACCTGAGCAACGAAGCATTAATTAGTACTTGCTCGAATCTGGCAAAAACCATGTCTAACATTTCTAGTGTTGCACTGTCTCATTGCAGGTAATGCTGTTCAACGAGGACGAATGACCATGCTATTGCGAGTCTTCACCAATGCTGAAGACCCAGGACCAAATTGTGTAGGTTGTGTACATAGCATTGACAAAATCGAGTCGCTAGATTGTTTGCTGAAACTTCCAGCGGCGCAAAGATTCAAAATTTCTTTCTAGAGCAGAATTTCTTCTTTTTTCTCCGCAAAGTTGATGATTTGTGCCAATGCACACCTGACATTTCAATCTGATGGTACTTTGATGGATGATGGGCGATTGCATTAGCTTGGTATGCTTAAATATGAAATTCTGGAAAGTTCACCAGTTTCCCGAGCTTGTGCTTGATGTTTGGAACAAATTAAGAAAAACATTACTGCCACTTCTTTGCAATGGTTTGCAGCAGGAAATGTACTGTTATTATTGAATGACTATTATTACAAGATTTATCACAAATTTTAGAAAGATAAAATTCAATATTTGCAATGTAAATAGCAATTACATGACACACTATTTCCTGCACACTTTGCTTGCTCAGATTATTTATCAAGTAGTAACAGAAGTAAAGATTCAACACGAAAGATCAATAAATCGATCGAGAGTCATAAAGGGTCTGAGACTTCGATGCTGGTCAATGATGGTGACGCACCGACACGTAGTATCTGCCGTCATATGGATATGGAAACTCCTACGACTTGCCAGCACAGGAAGCCCATGGGTCACTGTGACATGGGCCTTTATAGGCCTTAAATGGACGATGGGTTCCCAATTCGATATATTTTAGAAACATTTAGTATCTCGCGAAGCTAGATCGAAGTCACTGTACATGCCTCACTATCCATTGATGAAGTAACTATATGAGAACGTTGCTATCATCTTGCGGATGATGAGTTTTTCCAGAGTACTATTCTCAGGTTTCAGCACACTAATCATGCTGCGCATGACAATGGGACCTTAAATTGGTTCCTGGACATGGCAAAACTGCATTGCTGAAAACTCTATTTATCACGATGGAGAAGGAAGGGTTTACCAACGGCAATGTCACTACCGACGATAGACCTACAGGCATGCGCTGCCGGGGATGGAATGACGTGGTTCACTCTCTGTGCCTGTCGGCCAACTGAGGCCTTGTTTGGTTCATGGGGAATTAATCCCTCTAGGGGAACCAATCCAAGGGGGGATTGGGTTGATCCCCTCCCACCACCCAATCCCCTCATGAGATTAAGTCCTTTGACACCATCTAACCCTTTTCCATTAGAGTTTGTTTGGTTAGTATGGATTGGTAGGGAACTCCACATTTAAACACAATCTCCATCTAGGGATAGCACTGCATAGAAAATTCAGATATTACAAACAAGCACCAGCACGGGTGCTCATGGCCGAACACAAGCACCAGCAGGGGTGCATCAGTTACACTGAATTAAGCTAAAATTCAGATATTACAAACAAGAAAATTATGAAGATAAGTTCGGAGTTACATAATCTAGGGATAGCACTGCATAAAGCAAAACATAGTATAAGACTTCCCTGTCTTTGAGATCAATCCTCTCCAGCATCCTTGACATCGACGGTGAACTCGTACTCCTGATCGCAGCCCAGGTAGGAATCTGACATCAAGTAAATTATGTAGTCCTTCCTCCCTGCTTAATAAAAGTAACACAGATAGCAACAGCATACAAGAAAGGATACTTTTTTTTTGAACAAACGCTAATATTAGTGCCAAAACTAACAAAGCAACCAGCAAGCATCAGCTCTTGGCAGAAGGTAAGAAGCAATACTTTGTGTTCATCGGCTACTGAAATCAATTACTGCTCTTTTAATCAGTGATAGGGTGAACTAACCGAAGAAAATACAATAGTCTGTGATCCACAAATGAAGGCACAAAAAAAATTCCTATCATGACATAATGACTTTGGTAACTAACGTCACAAAGAAATTGAATGATTTAATTAGTGTCAACATAACGACCTCCATAACAACATCCCCAGAACCAAAATGGGAGGGGAACAAACAAATGGCAAATAAAAGGAACTTCTACTGAAGACAAAGCAATGACATAAGTGCTAGATTGACTTCATGCCTTCAGACAAGAACATAGTTAAATATCAGATATGATTGTGATTGAAGTTGGATAACAAGAACAATAGAATCTATGATTCTTCAGTTCATCTTGAACTACTGCATGCTTCACAAAGAATCAAATAGTTTCTCCTGGGAACAGGACATCAGCACTACGATATGAACAACTAAGCAGTACGAGCAGTAACCTACGATGGCCTCGTCCCTCTCTGGCAGGATGGTGCCCTCCAATCGCACCTCCTGGTCAGTCCCGTGCACGATCTCAAGGGCCATGATCCTCCCGCCAATGCGCAGCAAGACCTCGAGGTGATCGCTCTCGAAGCGCAACAGCCGTGGGCGCGTGTCCTTGCCCGGGGGGCGGCCGTAGATGGCGTCAAGCAGCTTCCACTCGTCATCTGCGACGAGTCTGTACAGCTCGACACTGTCCAATCCACAGATGGAAGCGCAGAGGTGGCCGGCCGCGACACCAAGCTGCCAGATCACGTCATGGTCGGAGGGGCGTGGGGGCGACGCGATCTGGCGGGTATTGCTCGAGGCGACGTCAAGCGCGAGGACGCCAGTGATGGCGACGTCTTCCAGAAGATAAACCCCAGTCGGAGAAACCACCGGAGGGAGGGAGGAGGACGAGGAGAAGTGAGGCTCACCGGGGAGAAGTAGCCCTCCCGTGTAATCGCT
This sequence comes from Stipa capillata, assembly GCA_019208055.1. Taxonomy (NCBI): domain Eukaryota; kingdom Viridiplantae; phylum Streptophyta; class Magnoliopsida; order Poales; family Poaceae; genus Stipa; species Stipa capillata. The sequence continues at coordinate 272,656 of JAGXJF010003367.1, forward strand.
ATCGCCGCCACGCTCACCATCACACGCAGAGGCCGTGGGGATTGGTTCCACGGGTGGGGTGGATGTTTTTTCTCCCCGGTGGACCGACGTGGTTTGAGCCGGGAAATTCCTCACCCCGGTCCAAACCAAATGCACAAATGGGCCAATCACGGGAATTCTCCCCGGCCATGCTGTTCCACAGGGATTGGACCGGGATCCCGGCCGGGATTGGGCCAACCAAACAAGGCCTGACAGGGTTAACATCCCTGGTGGCAGTTCCCGACAGAGGTTGACACAGCAAGTTACTATTGCGCGACTAGAATGGGCGAACCTGATTCGTGTCAGAAGCTGATGGGGATTTTCCGCCGGGGTTAATTATCCCGAGGGCTTCTCTTAGAAAAAAATCCTAATCAGCCAATGTGTAATCCTTGTCAGCCCAGCAATAATAATGAAAATAAAATCATATTCCCTGAGCCCGAGTCCAGAAATCACAGCCCAAAGCAATTTAGGTAATCACATTATTAACATGCATAAGCATAATATATACATGAGTTTAGGACTTTAGTTCACCGTAGTCAGATCACAAATTCAAACTTGAAACATAAAAATAAACTTCTGGATGGAGGGGCTCTACGGCCTTTGCACTTCGGCCTTCAAATCCTTGTGCTCCATCATATGGTGAGCATCGGCAGGACGATACCTGCTAGAGTGGACAAGTATGAAGTTGAGATGCTCAGTGTAATCCACTGAATGTTCACACCTAAGTTGAAGTTGATGAGGACCATGTTCTCATCAAGGTAGCAGACGGAGAGATCCCAATACCGGTTCCCGAGCTTGTGGAGTAGGAAGCTCCCCACCCTCTAGACTAGTGGAAGCCACCCTGTCTCGACCACAACCCTTGCCAACATCTCCCCGTTAAAGAAGCATGAACAAACTTGGGAGGAGCCATCTGAAAATAAACAAGTTTAAAAACAAACTCAGCACAAACAACTTCAATCACATATCAACTAGTACATTACGTTTTACAAGATTGAACCTATAAAGACAGGGTCGGTCCAATATAAAAGAATCATGCAGCAACTAGTACATTACGTTTTACAAGGTTGAACTAGTAGATTACATTGAATGACAGATGCCCTAATAGATTACATTGAACAAGATTAGACTAGTACATAATATCGCTGAACAAGATAGAACTACCGGACAAGATTGAACTATTAGAATACAATTCAACGATACGTGGATGTTTGTTCAATGCACCGTGGAACCCCATTAGTAACTTGATCGATACAATGGGCATGGAAGAGCCTTTAATTAAATAGAGGGATCCACTCTATCTAAAGTAATAAACCCAATCATGAGGAAAATGCAAATTCTAATGGAAACATAAAGCATATCATAATACAAAGATAATGCAGATTCCTACCGTATTTTTTTATAAAGAAACCTTGAAAGCACAGTGAATTCCTACAATTCACTATAGAAGAATAGAGTTGCCCAGTTAATTAGAGAAAATCAGACAAAAACTAGATACAAAATGCACAATAGAGCCTTCACCGACCGAGAAAGCAATAGACTCCACAGACAAATACACCACCACCACCACCACCACATGATACAACAATGACAGAAAACTGAAAAGCACCAAAGCCTCCAAGCCACACACCCCGTTGGAGACGAACCCATGCTCGCACTCAACCAACAGTGCACTTCATACCCCTGCAGAGAATGCAAGATCCGGCATTGACCCCCACCACGAGGAGAGGGAAGACATCGCTGGCCATGAGAAGCACCCGATCCACGCCACCGGCAAAGCAAATGACAAGAAGAACCCTACTTCGAAACCACCGCCGAAGAAATCCTCGCCACGTCATGGCCACCTCGCGCTTCTCGAGCAGGCCATGTTCAGCATGACCCGCCCAAGGAGAGCAGGAAAACCCTAACATGCTCCAAAGGAGCACAAAAGACGCCTCAATAGAAGCATAGGTAGGGGGAACCCCGTACCACCACCCGGAACTGCACCATCACGCGCAACCGCCATTAGGAGAGAGAAATCAAACCCACTATGGGGGTGCAGGCATGGCCGTCACAGCTTTAGTAAAGGTGAAAGTGTGCCTCCAAAGCCTTATGTCATTCGCAGGGCCCGCTACATCCCTTGGGCACCACTGCAACATTTGTCAGAATTGTTGCACCCTTCACAGCCCGTCGTAACCACATCCCAAGGCCGCCGCCCAACATTCGTGCCCATCTAGGAAAAGGGGCACAAACCACCGCCAAATGCACGGGGCCTCCTGCCACACCACCAAGACGCACGGGAACCCTCTCCACCAGCTAGACCCGTCATGCCCGTCCCACGAAGGACAATAGCATGCGGATCGGGTCGACGGCCGTACCCGCGGTCTAGGACTAACACCACAACAGCACCAACACGCCGCTCTCGGCGGCTACCACCCTGGCATTGGCACTCACCCAAGCTAGATTCACGCCCACGCTGCCCGATCTGCTACTTGACGACCACAACCACAACCTAGAGCCGTTGTGCCAACATCCGTTGCCTCGGCATGACTGGCCAGGAGCCAATGAGCCGAGGCCTCCCTCGCACTACGAGATGGGAGGTGCGCCAGCCGCACCGCATTAGCAACCAAAGCATGACTCCCGAGGCCCCGTCATCCACCTGCAACACACTGAGCAGGAGCCAACCACCACAGCCCATGCTCCGCCCAGCCTTTGCCACCACAACACCATTGTCCCACACGTAGGCCAAGAAACGATAGAGCCGCCACAGTCTTGCCATATTTGGGTGTCTAGATCTTCCACTCGTTGTAGCCCACTGCTCCGCCGCCCAACCCGAGCAGAGCCTTGTCGCCCAGCCACGAAGGCCACTACCTCACTGCATATGGACGCAGCCCTATGCACCACATCGCTATAGACCTGCCGGATCTAGAGCCGGCCGGCCTAGATCTGTGTAGCCAACAGCACCAAACCAAGCGCATGGTTGGCTGCTGTCGCCAAGCCGCTTCTTGCTGGCCACCTTGACGCCCCGCCATTGCGCCGTAGACCTGGGCTGCCACCCCGGCGTCCTTGCTCCTTGTTAGCTGAACAACAGCGCCACTAGCCAAGGCAACCCCACCACATTAGGTAGCAGGGCCTGAGGGGCGAAGCTTTAGTGGCGGTGATTTTGCCCCCACTGTCGCCTGGGAGCTTGAGCAAGCGACAAGGGGGCAAGCGAGAGAGTATAAGTTTTATTCCCACTATATTGCATGCATATCCTACCATATAGATGATAGGAGATCCTACCACACATATCCTACCAAACATCCTACCTAAAAGTGCATCTGGGTCCTAAGTGAGTTTTGGTGATTAATGAAAAAAAAGGAACTAATGTGTGCATCAAGTGTGATCAGATTATTAGTCTATGAAGAAGTGCTTTAGCCAGCTCTGGTGACCATAAAAAGTTCTAATGGAATGAAGGCTTGAAGAAACTAAAGATTAAGGACATTTCTTTAACTCCTTTGGTGATTCATTGAATCATATGAGTCTAGGAAAAACCATACTATTATGGAGGACTGGGATTAAGTAGTTGGTGAGAGTACATTGCTAAATGCTAAAATAGGAAACAATTTTCAAATCCAAAGAGGCCTTCGAAACCCTTCTACACACATTTTTAGAAAAAATCAGAACTTCCGAGATCAATCTCGAAGCATCTGAAATCTAATTCTGTGTGTGGAATCAAGGAAATCGGAGCCTCTGAGTTGTCCTTCCTGTCCATATTTCTAAAAGTCGAAAGGTCTGCGTTTTATTTTCCAAAACGTCTAAGATTAGGCTCTAAAATCGTCGAAGTCTGGTGTCCTCCAATGTCGGAGCAACCGGAAGTTGAACATCCGAGTTTGCTTTCGGACCCTTCAAGTTTCAGTTCTGTAACCGCCAAAGTCCTATGTGTTCAAAAGTCAGAGCAACCGGAAGTTTCCTGGATGCTCCAAGCCTTTGTGTTGAACTTTTCTTTAAAATCTCTGTCCGAGTTTGTTTCCGGATCATCCGAGTGTCTTTTATGTGAAATCTCTCTAAGTCTATGCATACTATCATCCCCGGGGGTATTTCTTGCACATCTTACTTACTAGAGAGACAAGGAAATGCACACTAGTTAGATCCTATAGAGAAACGTGGGGAATGGAAAATTTTGAAAAATGTCTCACCGTCCCCTGAGCTTGATAGCTGGCCACAACAACTATATACCTTTGTGTCACTGCTCGCCCTTTGCTTCACTAACGGACGCTGTAGTGCCCGCTACTGTATAGCTATCCACCCTCTACCCAAATCTGAGTACTGAGTTGGTCGGAGGACCACGAGACACCAGATCTGATCGGGGAACCGGCCGAAGAAGGAGCACGAGCCGGATTTGCCGGGAGAAGGCCGCCCCGAGTTTCAAGGAGTGGTAAGAGAGACGTGGACGAGGCACTGAGGTAGAGAGAGGAGGCCACATTGAGGTGGAGTAGATGGTGGCGTGGAGGCAGGCAATGTGAAGAAAGGAAGGAACGGATGTGGACGCAGTAAAGGGTAGGAGGCATGGGGGTAAGGGAGAGAGAGAGAGATAAGGTTTGTGCAAATGGGGGAACTTGGCTCGATCTCGCCGCACCAGTTGTTTTGTTCAACTCGAACCAAATTTCGGTCCGTGTGACATAGACCAGGGCACGAAAAATGGACGTTGTGCACCGAGCCACACGGCGCACACGATCATACATAATCTTGACGCACTTGAACCCTATCGGGCTGACGGTCATACATGCTGTTTTGTGTCGGTTTAGGTATCTCGATAGAGAAGATTGTCATTTGCAACATGCCAGATAACAACGATGAAAATTTATTACTCGACCCGTTAAAATATATAATTATAAAATTTAGGAGTGAGAAGAGGCATGAGATGTCATTCGTCCCTCTGGAACACATCTATTGTTGCCCATCATATCCCTTTCTCTTCTCTCTCCATCCTTTTCAAGTGGGAATATGACTTTTCACGCCCCTTCTCTTTGCTAAATTTCAAAATAATATTTTATCATTCGGCCCATGGTGTCCAACAAATCACCATGATTTTGTAGCTCATCAGTGAATTATTTATTTTGCAAATCTCAAGCAAGCGCAGTATGCAGTTGCCAATTTTGCCAATTAATAACAGACCAGTCATTTCGACATTAGCACAAGTAGGAATAGTATAGTAGTTACGATTTTTACAGGACCCACTTTTACAAAACCAGATCTACTCAATCATGTACGCACTTAGAGGTTGTTTGGTTCCCAGTCAAACCTTGTCACACATTACCATACTTCAAGTTAGCCAATCTTCCATGTCAAAAAAAGTTAGCCAATCTTGACCAAGTTAGATGGAGTTTGATTCTAGCCACATCTTTGACAACATTTCTTTTCTGACAGCTAGAAAAATATGGCAAAATTCTCTTAGTCTTACCAAAGTGTCACAAAGATTCTATTGGCCTGACCTCACTCAACTTTGGCGAAAAAATTGTGTGACATACTATAGCATGGCTAGCTGTAAACCAAACAGGCTCTTAGTTTTCCCAAAGCAACAGTAACTTAAGTGCAGGCTACTATCATCGCATCATAATTACTGGGAATGCAATGGGTTCAAATATTATCTTTCATATAGAAGCCATAAATCAATTGTAACTTTGTTCTTCCTTTTTGGAAGCCATCTTTTATTCTTTTTTTACATACAACAGCATGCTAGGTAGGTACTCAGTAAAATAGTTTCCTTGAACTATCATTCAGCTCCATCTTTCGCAGCCGCCTCGAAGGCCCTCATGAATATGTTTGGAGGCTGACCACCACTGAGTTGATATTTTTCCATTGATCTGAAATAAACAGAACATCCGGTTATCATGCACACAAGTCATTGACTGGATAAAAGACGAAAATGATGAAATAATAAATTGATTAATATTCATACCACAAAGTGAGGAACTCCAGAAATGCCAGAAGAGAACTTGTTGAGTTCTTCCTTAACCTTTTACCAGCAGAAAAGGGATAAGACGTTCCAGCCCTTCTATAAATACAGATGGCCACAAGGAGCAACGATTAGTAGAAAACATACCTCATGGACTCCTTTATTGGGGTCCTGGAGCAGTTCTTCTGCTCCTTCTATGCCCACCTTTCTCGCAGCATCCAGAAGAACTTGCCTTCACAAATTTGGGAAATGAATTTTGTAAGACTGCAGAAATTAATGGTCAACATAGAAAGGCAGACTGAGACAAGAAAAGTTGAGGGCAGGGATTAGGTGAATATTTTTCCTGAAGCAAATGAAGCAGCAAAATGTTACAACTTGCCCAATGAATTATCATTGACAGCTTATTGCATGGAACAATTTTAGTTTGCAACTTTATCTTCCATTGTTGTCAAATGGTCTGATACTATTCAGAGCCCCAAAGGTCATAGTAGTGCTCCAGCGTGAAGAGAGTGGATTTTTATTTTTCTTTATCAATACTCAATAATGAATTTCGTAACAAATAGAAAATGGACAAGGGTTATTTGCTTTTGTCTCATATTCTGAGTATCTCACATCCAGAGTAGAAATGGTCATCTATATCGTCTGTTAAAGATGAACAGATCTGGCATAGGACTTACAATTTTGCCTTACCAATTGTTATGTACCAAAGGTATGTTCTCAATGTGAATATGTTTATTTAGCTAGTGCAATGAAATGCCCAGATTACAATAAAGTTTCTTTTGGAGGAATGATGAAGCGCAAGATCACTCTCAGCATTGTGTCATTACCAACAGAGAATATGCATAATGTGTCAGTACTGAAAGCAGTTCATATAGACAAAAGGATGCAACTTTAGAAAAATCATTATCAATATCGTGTCAGACTTCTTAAATGGTTCATTAATAACATATAACAGGTCAACAGTGATCTAGCGCAGATATAAATTACAGAAAATGTAGGGTTAAGGTAAGAACAAAAACAAAGTTGCAATAAGATTGTGCAATAATTCCCACAATCATTGAGTTCAATAAGTACTCACCTATCACCAATATATTTTCCCTGGCAAAAATAACTGAGGAATAATTCTTCTACAAGAGCATTTTGTTTGTCGTAGCCTTGGTGCCCAGCAAGTGTTATGAGCCTATGGCTGTCCATTGTATTACCGCTGCATTACAATCTTTATGTCAGTGCACCAACAAATGATAAACATGATGCAAGTATGCCACAATTTTAAACCATGCACTTACGTGAGTCCGGACATGTCATATTCAAGCCCGAGTCCTCGGAACATCTGCAAAAAGAGCATGGCAGAAGCTAAATACATTATATGTAATGTGAATAAACAATACTGTGGTCGACATCAAATAAACAATACTGTGGTCGACGTCAAATGAGAGAACCTCTGTCATGCGAGCAGTTGCACGCTCAAACTGAACAGGGCCAAACTTTGTCTTATAGAAATCAGATTTCTTGATGCCTTCCTTAGGAGCATCAGGATTTAGAAAGAATGGATGCCAACGAACCTATAAAGCAAAGAGACACACTATAGTCTCACATCGTACAGATAAGAATTCTGAACTGAGATGATGCTAATGATTTAAAGAAGTGAAACCTCAAAATCAAACTTGTCCTTGGTTTGCTCCATAGCTTTCTCAAGATTCTTTTTTCCAACAAAGCACCAAGGGCACACTGTATCCGAGCTCACATCGATCTGAATGAGCTTCTTGCCAGTGTTTGAAGCCATAAGTTTTTCGAACCTACAATTCACAAAGAAGTTATGCTCAAATTGGCTCAAAATTTCGCCTCTAAGAAAGCATGACAAATTGGTCCGCATAGAGACTTGCTCGTCATGCTCACTTTGGACTAAACTGTCACCCTATCACTCGAAAGGGTGCCTGAACTGTGAGTCTTTGAGGGCCTTTTGCCAGAAAACAGAGAATATTTGAAAGCTGAGGTGCAAAAAAATTGCGACAACTTTGCTTCAGTACTCCTCTTCAACAAATGTTTGTCAATCTTAAAGCAAAAGTAGTTACTAGTGACCAAGGTTAAATTTGTACTAAATAGCATTAAAAAATTTGACTTCATGCACTTACCCAAATATGTAACGTTATCTCTTTCTATCAGCGATTTATTTGTTAAAACTGAGTGCCAATAAAGATAGTATTGACTCTTGAGGAACAAGGTAGTAGGATCAAGGCTGGACGACAGAAACATGGTATTTTCAGCGTGGTATCCTCGTTCAAGACCACCGAGATTAAAGAACAAGCGTACGAACGTATTGGCGTACCAATCGTAATTCTTAACCAGAACTGTAGTCGCTTGTCTTTTGTATTAAACCACCTGAAACAAGCATATACTGGCATGTAGAAATACCGTTGATTGATCCCAATTTTTGTTGGATTGCCGCTCAGTTTAAACCATAGAGAACAATCTTGTGAAATTGAATAATTATCTAGTTTGTACTACATAATTTTCCCCTACACACTAAACACTAGTTTTGCTTTAAGATTCGCAATTTTTTCTCAAAAAGCAGTATGCAAATCCCGAATTGGGCAGTCCCCAGGCGAATAAGAAATGGAGATTTATCCTTTCATAACGAACGTTCTTTAGTTATCATCTCTCTCATTTCACTCACTGATGCATTAATCTAGGTGAGTAGGTCTCCGATTAGATCCCAATGGCGATATCCCCTCCCTGTGCTGCTGACGAAAATCTGCGCTACAGTTTCAAAATAAAATTGCACTCTACTTTTGGCATCAGCAAATAATAATAACCAGGTATTGCGGTTCGCCTTGCATAGTATGAAATAGAAAAATAAAGGAAAATAAGAAGCCGATTTCTTGCATCACTCAGTGATGCTGTCTTCAAAGAAAGTAGAATCGCAATTTTCTTGGAGCAAAGATGCACGATTAACTGGAAAGAGATACAAGTAGAAAGGATGAAAGATGAACAAAAATCCGAACCTGAGACCTGTGGGTTTGATGAGGGAGGGGATGCGGGTTGAGAGGAGGCGACTTGGCATACACGAGAAGAAAAACCTGTCCCTTATGATTTTGGTAGGATCTGATGTCTGTTCGTGAGGAAGGGGAGGTAGGTACGAAGAGGGAGGTGGGCGGTGAGCTTGGTCTATGCGCGTGTGGTTGTGCGACCGAACAATAACCCATGGACTTGGTCCACGGAATAAATCTTGAAGGCATGTAATTCGAATAGGCCTTACACAACACCATATTTCAATCCACGACCTCTACAGGCCAGAATCGTGTGCATTCGGAACTCAAACAACTGATTTTGGGAAAGGGAGAGACGTCCGAGCGGTTTCTGTCCACTTCATGAATCAATGGTTCTGTCACACGAAGGATGAGGTGATCGAGAGAGTTCTAGGGATACAAGGGGAATTGTCATCTCTTAGCTAAGGTGAACTCATCTTTTCTTAAGTCGTACAGAGTAAAGCACATGTAATTAGGGTTTCAGCCCTAATTACCATTTTGCAAAAGAATTTGGGGAATATTCTTATAAACAATTTATAAATAGAATTTTACAAATATTTTAAATATCACTTTGCTCATGTTTTGGAAATATTAGTAAGAAAAAGGGAACATGTGTTGGAGGATTTTCTAGATTAGCTTTATTCGAAATTTGGTAGACCAAAATGGAAATAAAGCCAAAAAGATAACATGCGGTATTTTAAAATAGTATAAATCCTTAAAGGTCAGATGAAAATTCATGTTTCAAATATGATGGAAATATTTTCCCAAATTTTTAGGTTTGGAAATATGTATTGGGTTAAATAGATATGGGAAACACAGAGGGTGCCGAGGGTTAGGGTTTCGGCACATTAGGGTTTTGGGAGACAAGGGCGATAAGGAATTGAGATGGAGAGCATAACTTCATGCTCAAAGGACTACGGAGGTGGTGGGGGAAAGGAATTGCCCGAGGGCTTTGGAGAGGTAGACTAGGGTTAGATAGGCTAGGAGGAAAACATGCGACAAATATAAGTTAGGATTTTGGCCCTTTTGACTTTGAAGAAAAGAGAGGGTGAGGAAACACATGAACACATGTTCAGGTGACCGAGAATGGTGGGGAAGGATAGTCAACTTCAGAGAGACGGTTTTAGGGTTAGACATGTAGGAGAGAGAAAGGGATAGATGTAGGCATAGATATGGATATATATAGATAGCTATATATATATGGATATATAGAAGTAGAGGGGTAGATAGATAGATAAATAGATATGTAGATAGATGTTTAATTGTATCGATAGATGCATGGTTAGGTAGACAGATAGGCAGATCATGGAAAGAAGATCTTGAAGCTACAACATAACATGGGTCGAGGGAGAACAAGAGCATACGACCACCATGTCTTAGAGGGTGATGATGCTAAGAGGGAAAAGATAAAGTTTTTGGTGGTATCATTTTCATGGTGTTGTCAAAGCAAGATGTGAGAACAAAGTTTTAATAAGATCTAATCAAATCAAAGCTAAAAACAAATAAAGTTTTTTTTTGTAATCCTAATTTTCCTGTCATTAGAAAATAAGGTGTGACAGATGGCATCGTAGTAATCAAGTCGGCAGAGAATTACAGAAGATGATAAACCATTGTCAATTGTGAGTCAGAAATTATGTGAGCCCATACCTTTCATCGTACCTTTTGCAGTAGCTGTTTGATTAGGCACTCCATAGGGAGTATGGTTGGCATCCTAGTAATCAAGTAAGTAGATAATTGCTAAAGATGATAAATCATTGTCAATTATGATTCAGAAATTATATGAGCCCATAGCCTGGTACTATCACTATGCTGTTAACTTTCAAAAAAAATACATTACATGTATGATTTTTCACCTATTTATATAAAATATCATTAAAGAAATGTGTGATCACACCAAAAACTCTATCGAGCAACTGAAATCCATTTGTGTCCAAATAACTACTCCCTCCTTCCATCAATCTAGGGCGTATTCCCCTCTAACGCATAGATCAAGGAAGGCGATCAAGTGACATAATTAACCCTAAAAACTGCGCTAATCCTGCCGCATTCCATTAATCCTGCGCATGCTGAACGGTTGCCACGGTCATCGTGCCCACTTCGCCACATCGTTAGTGTTCACCACGCCAATGGAGGGCTGAGATGCTTGCAAGGTTATCGCGAGAGATTGGAGAGTACGTGATGCAGATTTTCGTTTGATTTCAGGAACAGATTGGAGAGGCGCGCTTGATTTGAACAGATTGCACAGAAAATTCATTTGAATCTTCGCCATCAGCAAGCCGTGCGTAATTTTTTGTTTCAATCTTCGCCAGCACCAAGCCGCACCGAAATATTCATTTCAATTTTTTTTAATCTCATGCTGATGCTATTCGTCTTCTGTTCCTATAAGAAGCTCCATTGATTCGATGGCCCTCAACATCTCATCTTGCACTCCATCTCTCCTCTTCTACTCCAATCACAAGGTGCATATCAATGTCAGGCGTTCCAATCGATCTCAACATCCAGTGGAACTGGGATGAGATTGAAGAAGGGCTACCGGACCTCAATGAGTCCTTGTTTTGGGATGAATTTCACCAAGATATTTATGCTTTGGATCCTTTGTCATTTCTTTTCTGTTTAGACAGATCGTAGAGCGGAACTCATTTCGTGATTCTTCACTGCATAGTCGACGCAGAAGTAGATGTGGACGAAGATGGAGAAGGCATAGATGAAGATGGCCATGGAAATGAAACCACAGGTAAGCCATGTTCTATTCTAGGTGAAGAAGAGGTGTTCTTGTTCACTGTAGCCCGTCAGGTTTTATTCCATCCACCTCTGCATAGTCGATCGATTTAATCGTAGTTCGATTTACTGGTAGTTGGTTTACACATACTCGACCCTTTCTGATTTTGTAAGCCTGAAAGTACGCTGTAAGCAGATTTGAGCATAAGATTGCAAAGTTTGCCGGACAACGAACAGATGTCAAGATTTGACAAATGGAGTACAGCGCAATCCGCTTGCCAGGTCGATGTATAATGTCTGAAAGTAGTTCTGTTCTTTCTCTGTTTCTCGTATTGGGATGTTGCTCGTCAGTTTGAGCTGCTCATTTTCTTGGTTTTAATATGTAAAACTACTTTGTTCTAGAAGTTCTTGCTGTTGTCAGACAATAAATAGCAAGCTCCGCATCTGTAAAGTCTGTTTGCATACGTTTCATTTTGCTAATCTAGAATCTGTCCTAGCTGCTCTTTTTTTTTGGTTTTGATCTGTAAAACTGCTTTGTTCTAGCAGTTCTTGCTGTTGTCGGACGATGAATGGCAAGCTCGGCAAGTGTATGTTAGGTTTTGATCTCGGCTAACTGAAACTGAGATATGAGGGATACTCCTCACACACGTTGGCGCTCTGATCGGGAGCGCAAAACCAACTCAATGGTTTTGGTCTCCTGTCACCAGCACCATATAAAAGGGAAGAGTCCGGCCCCTCACGTTCACGTGTGTTCGTTGAGGTCATGATCTCTTCCAAAATCCCTACACCCAATCCGATCTTAGCGGTGTTGTAACGACAGGAAGATCAACACCACGGAGAGGACGTCGCCGACGTACAGACAGTGCAGGTGGCGCCCTGAAGGTCGCCGATACCCACGACTGCGATGCCTACGACTACGTCCTGATCGTTCTTCCTCACGCCACCATCACGCTTGTATCGAGCAGGCGCAGGTCTTCGCATCGACGCCGATGAGTTCGCCCATCACTGGTAATCACGCTTGCACATTAGCCATTAGGTGTTCTAGATGGAGATTAGGCACTCATTGCATTAATGCTAAAGATTTAAACCTATCAATGGTATCAGAGCGACCCTAATCTTACCTAGAACCCTAATCAGACTCGAAGTAGTGCTATTTGTTCTTCTGTTAATGTGAATTAGCACTAATTAGACTGTGACTTAGCACGGTTCCTGTGAATTAGCACGGTTAAGTCCAATTGGTTAAGTTTTAGGTCTCAGACGATGTGAATTTTAGCATTTAGGAGGGGATGGATCAAATTAAGAAAAACCCTAAAGATAAATCCCCCAAATTTGAAGAACTCCCCAAATCTCTAAATGTTTTTTGATTTACCTCAAGAGGAGCTCGGTGCCACCCCTTAGGACGGCGGCATGCTCACCGTCGTCGCCCTCTTTGCCGCGCCACCGCCTGTCGGTGTTTAGATCCGGCAATATTGAATATATGGCAGCGTGAGCACAGCAGATCCAGATGGGTGCACACAGGAGACAAAGTTTAGGCAGGTTCAGGCCCTCAAGAAGAGGTAATACCCTACGTCCTGTGTTTGGTGGTTGGTATTGCTTGTATCCCGAGTGCCGCAAGACCTTGAGAATAGATCTCTAGGTTGCTAGGGCTATGTGGATATGAAAATACGAGAACGTATGTTGCCTCGTGTGGATCTACCGATCGGAAGGCCCCTACCTGACCTTATATAGGCAGCCGGGGTAGGGTTACAAGAGTCTGGATCGGTTTACAGATTGATTTTCTAGTTAGTTATAACTGAATCCGGGGTTGCCGGGTAAGTACTTATCCCTGTCTTGTACTCCAAGTCGATGAGGCGCTCCCGTGTAGAAGTCGGACTCCGAGTAGTTGGCCTTACCCATTCTATGTCCGAAGGGCCGGCTTTGTCCTCCTTGACGATACCCGGGTGCTATTCTATCGTCACCGCCGCTTGCCGGCGTCGTCGCCGTTCGCTGCGCCGGTTGCGGGCACCGCCGCCGCTGCGCCGCTTGCCGCCGCCGCCGGTGCTCACGCCCGCCGCCGCTGCTCGGCCGCTGGTGCTCGCGCCAGCCGCCGCCGCTCGGCCGCCCGTGCGTGCCGCCGCCGGGTCGCCGCCTTGGGGAAATTGGGAACCCTGTTTTGGGGATAATGAAGCATTTTTTCTTTTGAGGCCAAACACTATAATGGATTGCTGCTGCTGGGCCGTGTGAAAATGGGCCGAGCCTAGGTTTTCGGGGCCCCGCTTAAACGCCACTGGACTGCCATTTTCTATGGGCTGCGCAGTGTTTTAACGGTTTGGGCCTCTAGTGCAATTCTCTTCTGCTTTTAAAATTTTATATATTTGCACTGTTTTATGTTTTAGCTAATGTTAATAGTGCATGTCATGTTTAAAATTACACTAAAAATAAAGTTTACTTCTCTGGATAAAATGGAACCAACGAGAAATTTTATTTAGAGAATTTTAATGTTATTCTTGTTATTAATGTCATTTTTAATGTTCATCTCAATTATGTGTCAATTTTGATGCTGAATATTAATTGTTGATATTGACATTAATTTTGAAAATTTTGGCCCATATTTATGATTCTAACCAACGTTGTTTTATAATTGTGGGTCAATTATTGTATGATTAAATTCTTTTTCGTCTTCTGAAATTGAATTTTTGTGCATATTATTAATCAGACCAACGTAGGCTTAATTTTATGCAAGATATTGTTTTATGCTGTTCACTTATGTAATTTTGAATGATTTCAGCTGCTGGTGCTGCTAATGTGGCCAGTACTATTGATAGTATTGACCAGCTTACGGGGAATAATTTCCCAGCTTGGAGAGAAAAGATTGAGATGGTTCTTGGAGTCTATGATCTCGACCTTGCGTTGAGAGAGGCTGCCCCTGTTGCACCCACAGCTGGTGTGGCAGGTTTTGATGAGTTGAAAAAGGCTTATGATGAAAAGGCTGAGAAGTGAGAGCGGTCTAACCGCTTGTCTCTCATGATGATGAAGAGTACTATTTCAGTCGGAATCAGGGGAGCAATTCCTCCTTCCGAAAATGGTAAGGACTATCTAAAGAAAGTTGAGGAGCAATTTCAAGGCTCCTCAAAAGTTTATGCAAGTACTCTGATTCACGGGCTTTTAAGTGATAAGTATGATGGGTCTGGCAGCCTAAGAGAACATATAATGAGAATGAGTAATGCTGTTGCTAAACTCAAGACTATGGACATGGCCATTTCTGATGGTTTTCTTGTTCATTTCATTATGACCTCTTTACCTTCTGAGTTTACTCCCTTTAAGATAAACTATAACACTCAGAAAGGAAAATGGAGCCTAAGCGAACTCACCGCCATGTGCGTTCAAGAAGAGGAAAGGCTGAAGGCCGAACGTAAAGATCATGCTTATCAAGTTGGTCATTCCAAAAGGAAGTTCCAAGGAGATCATAAGCCTAAGAAGAAGCTTCATTTTCAGCACCCTGAGAAGTTAGGATATAATGCTCCAAAAGCTCCCACTCCTACCACTATTGCTAGTGGTTCTCGGGGGGGGGGCAAGTGAGAATGTTTGCCACTTCTGCAAAAAGGAAGGGCATTACCAGAAAGATTGTCCTGGTTTTCTGAAATGGCTCGCCAGAAAGGGTAATGATGAAGTTACTTTTGTTGATGAATCCCTTTATGTTAATTATTCCCCTAATACTTGGTGGATTGATTCCGGAGCTACTGTGCATGTTACTAATTCCTTGCAGGGACTCAGTACAGAGAGAGCCCTAAGAAAGGGGGAAAGAAACCTTCAGGTGGCAAATGGAAAAGAAGCTGACGTTGAAGCTGTTGGTTCACTTCAATTGGAGTTACACGGTGGTTTTCGCCTTCAGCTTAATAATGTAGTTTTAGTTCCCACTTTAAGCAGGAATTTAATTTCAGTCTCTTGTTTGGATGATGTTGGCTATCATTGTAATTTTGGTGAATAGAGATGTGCTCTTAAGTTCAATAATAATGATGTTGGCCTCGGTGTCAGACGAGGAAAACTTTATATGCTCTCTTTGTGTGATTTCCCTATGCATGTGAATGTATGTGTGATAACGGTGTCTGTAAGAAAAGGAGAAGTGAAAATTCTTCATCGAAATTGTGGCATAGTCGTTTGAGCCACCGTCGACGACTAAACGCCGGCGTCGGTGATCCGGAAGGACCCTCTTTGGGATTCGGCCGGGGAGGAGCTGGATCCGAAGCTACGATGTGTACAGGCCAGGTTTAAACAATGGGAAAAACAGAGACAAAAATTTTCTCCAGGTTCAGGCCACCACGAAGGTGTAACACCCTAATCCTGGTTTGGTGTGTGTGTGTATTAATCGTCCTTAGAGATTACAAAGCCCTTGCTTGTTCTAAGAGGGTCCTTCTCCAAGGAAAGATCTCACTGAAAAGAGGATTAACCCAGAGGTTCTTCAACTAAAAAGAGAGTCTAACTTAATCAAAGATCCAAACCCTTTGCATGGCCTCGGCACTCCCCTTATATACCCGGGGGTTTACCACAGTGGCCTTAGGGCATTAATTACAGCAGGCGCGTGGCTGATGCGGCGTGGGCACGCCATGCCGGCCGCCGAAAGCTGCCGCGGAAGAGACGTCCGTCTGACAGACCAACCTCGGAAGCCGGGTCTTCATCATGAGCCAAAATGCACTGGAATGAACTTAACGGGCAAGCAACCCGCCACGGAGACAGCCACCCGGGCCCCACGGGCCCAAGGGATGCACCTGGGCACGCCATACCGTGCCCGAAAGTTGTAAAGTGTGTCAAGTGATAGGTGACAGGCCTTATCACGTCGGTGGACGCCCGCATTGGGCCTGGAGCAGGCATGCCTGCTGACAGGCATTAATGGCACTGGACAGGCCTTAAATGCGCCTGACGGGGCATGTGGAGAGCGGGGCCCGCCAGGGGCCTCTGGAAGGCGCCACGGTTCTGCCGCCACGTGTACTGGTGGACCCATGAAGACCCCTCGGGGTAAAGGGCCCCGAAGGATGCTCGGGGCGCCCGGCCACGCGGCACCGAGGGAGGAAGCGAAGGTGCCTTCATGGCGCTTGTGGCTCATTATGATTTAGAGCTACATCAAATGGATGTTTAAAACAACATTCCTTAATGGTGACCTGGATGAAAACGTCTACATGGCTCAACCGAAAAGTTTTGTTGTGGAAGGCAAAGAACATATGGCATGTCATTTAAAGAAGTCAATTTATGGCTTGAAACAAGCGTCAAGACAGTGGTACCTCAAGTTCGACAAAATTATAAGGGACTTTGGGTTTAAAGAAAATGCAGTGGACAACTGCATATATATCAAGTTTAAGGGCAGTAAGTTCACAATATTAGTACTTTATGTGGATGACATCTTATTGGCTAGCAGCAATAAGGATATGCTGCATGAAACCAAGAGATTCCTATCCTCCAACTTTGATATGAAAGATCTTGGTGAAGCCTCATACGTTCTTGGCATTGAGATTCACCGTGATAGGTCCAAAGGTGTATTAGGTTTATCTCAAAAGGCATACATTGACAGAGTACTGAAGAAATACAATATGCATAAGTGTTCTGCCTCGCCTGCTCTTATTGTTAAGGGCGATAAGTTTGGGACATTTCAATGTCCAAGGAACCAATTGGAAACTGATCAGATGAGGACAATTCCTTATGCTTCAGCTGTCGGAAGCATCATGTATGCTCAAGTATGTATTCTCCCTGATTTGGCTTTTGTTACCGGGATGCTTGACAGATTTCAGTCAAATCCAGGACCGGACCACTGGAAGGCCGCTAAGAAGGTCTTGCGATATATGCAAGGTACTAAAGATTTCATGCTCACATACAAGAAGTCTGATAATCTCGAAGTTGCAGGTGGGCCACTTGACTGGATCCGCAGGGGCCAAGCGTACACAGCGCCCGGGGGGCAAGCCCCCAAGCGCCTACTCCCGATTCCCACGCCCCCTTGGGCGACGTGGCATCGAGTTTGGGCCCATTCGCCGACAGGCCAGGGAACCCTAGTTCTCATACCGCCGACAGCCACATTTCGAGGGGGAGAATAGAATGCTTAATTAAGGAAGGAACTCTTCATCCTTTAGACTTCTCCGATTTAGACGCATGTATTGATTGCATAAAGGGAAAATATGTTAAAACAATTAAGAAAGGAGCAATTAGAAGCACAGGACCCTTAGAATTAATCCACATTAACATTTGTGGACATTTCCTGTGAAATCTGTGGATGGTTTTGATTCTTTCATCACATTCACCGATGACTTCTCACGTTATGGATACATTTACCGCATTTGTGATCGATCTGAAGCACTTGACAAATTTAAGATATTCAAGGTTGAAGTAGAAAATCAGCTAAATCTCAAGATTAAAGTAGTAAGATGAGATCGTGGTGGTGAATATTATGGAAAACATGCTCCTTATGGACAAATCCTTGGCCCTTTTACCAAGTTCCTAGCAGAACATGGGATTATTGCCCAATACTCAATGCCTGGTGAACCTCAGCAGAATGGAGTAGCTGAACGTCGTAATCGCACACTTATGGATATGGTGCGGAGCATGCTCAGTCACTCAACCTTACCGGTTAGTTTGTGAATGGAAGCATTAAAGACAGTTGCCCACGTGCTTAATCTTGTTCCCACTAAGTCAGCACCAAAAACACCTTATGAGTTGTGGACGGGAAGGAAAGCTAGTTTAAACTATTTACGCGTATGGGGCTGTCCTGTTGAAGCAAAAAAATCTTCAATCCACAAATTAAGAAATTAGACCCAAAGACAATAAGCTGTTATTTTATCAGATACCCTCATAGGGGAAAGGGATATAGATTCTATTGTCCAGATTGTACCACTAAGTTTGTGGAAACAAGACACGCTGTGTTTTTTGAGGCTGATATGGTCACTGGGAGCCTAGAGCCTAGGAGTATAGATCTTGAGGAGAAGTGGGTTTATGTTCCCTCACCGACTATTCCTGAGTTTTATGTTCCTGTGCCTCAGGAGATTGCACCTCCAGCAAATGATGCTGTTGTTGCGCCTCCTGTTGAAGACCATGAAATTCCTAACGTTGCGCCCATTAATGAAGTACCAAACGAGCCTATGAGAAGGTCACAACGGGTAAGAAGAGCTGCCATTTCAGACGATTATGTCGTCTACATGAATGAGGATATGAACGACATAGGGAAGGTGGATGACCCCATCTCATATAAGCAAGCTATAATGAGTGAACATTCATATAAGTGGCTAGATGCCATGAATGATGAAATAAAGTCTATAAGCTCTAATGATGTATGGGACTTAGTAGAAATTCCTGTTGGAGCCGAGAAGGTAGACTATAAATGGGTCTACAAAACTAAGTATGACTCTAAGGGAAATATCAAAAGGTTTAAAGCAAAGCTCGTAGCAAAAGGCTTCTCACAAAGAGAAGGGATTAACTATAATGATACCTTCTCACCTGTTTCTACTAAAGATTCTTTTAGAATTTTCATGGCGCTTGTGGCTCATTATGATTTAGAGCTACATCAAATGGATGTTAAAACAACATTCCTTAATGGTGACCTGGATGAAAACGTCTACATGGCTCAACCGAAAAGTTTTGTTGTGGAAGGCAAAGAACATATGGCATGTCATTTAAAGAAGTCAATTTATGGCTTGAAACAAGCGTCAAGACAGTGGTACCTCAAGTTCGACAAAATTATAAGGGACTTTGGGTTTAAAGAAAATGCAGTGGACAACTGCATATATATCAAGTTTAAGGGCAATAAGTTCACAATATTAGTACTTTATGTGGATGACATCTTATTGGCTAGCAGCAATAAGGATATGCTGCATGAAACCAAGAGATTCCTATCCTCCAACTTTGATATGAAAGATCTTGGTGAAGCCTCATACGTTCTTGGCATTGAGATTCACCGTGATAGGTCCAAAGGTGTATTAGGTTTATCTCAAAAGGCATACATTGACAGAGTACTGAAGAAATACAATATGCATAAGTGTTCTGCCTCGCCTGCTCTTATTGTTAAGGGCGATAAGTTTGGGACATTTCAATGTCCAAGGAACCAATTGGAAACTGATCAGATGAGGACAATTCCTTATGCTTCAGCTGTCGGAAGCATCATGTATGCTCAAGTATGTATTCTCCCTGATTTGGCTTTTGTTACCGGGATGCTTGGCAGATTTCAGTCAAATCCAGGACCGGACCACTGGAAGGCCGCTAAGAAGGTCTTGCGATATATGCAAGGTACTAAAGATTTCATGCTCACATACAAGAAGTCTGATAATCTCGAAGTTGTGGGTTATTCAGACGCCGATTTTGCGGGGTGTGTTGATACTAAGAAATCCACGTCGGGTGTAACATCCCTAAAGACTAGTGTTGCTAATTGTGCACCATAGCATATGCATATTAAAAAAAATTGAATCTAAAAAGGGGGCTTGAAATTTATTTGAATTTGTGGAACAATATTCAAATGAAATAGAATACAAAACAAAATAAAAAAACCAAAACAAAAACCCCCCCTCTCGGATGGGCCGGCAGCCCATCTCTTTCTTCCCCGCGCCGGCCCGGTCCCTTTTCCCTCTTCTCTTCACCTGGGCCCCTTCTCCCGGCCCACCTCTCTCACCCCGTCCCCGGCCCGGCCCGCCATCTCCCCTCTCCCTTATCTCCTCCCTGCCCCCCTATCCTCTTCCGCCGCCGCCGCCATGGCTGCCACCGAGTAGCTTGCGTGGCAAGCGCTCGGGGCTGCCTCGCCACCTCTTCCTTCGGCCCGAGCGCCACCCCTCCTCTCCCCTCTCCCCAATAAAAGCCCGGCCACCGTCTCTCTCCCCCTTTTCTCCCCACGCTGCTCTCCCTCTCTCTCTCGCGCTCGCTAGCTCGCCCCCGAGCTCCTCACCGTCGCGCCGCCTCCCTCCTCGCCGCTGAGCTCGCCGCCGTCCCACCTCGGTTCGCCGCCGTCGAAGCTCCTCGCCGCCAGGCTTGTTCCCGCCACCGAGCTCCTCTGCTCCGCCCCGTCCCACCGAGCTCCGCCACCGCCTCGGCTTCGCGCCACCCGAGCCCGCCGCCGCTCGCTCCGCCCGTCTCGGCCGCCTCGCCGTCCCCTCGGCTCCACCTCCCCGTCTAGCCCCTCCGCTCCTCGCCGGTAAGCCCCACCGCCGCCATAGCCCCCCTGGACCCCGCCGCCGGCCATGCCACACCGAGCAAGCCCGTGGTCGGACCAAGCCGAGCGCCCGGGTCTCGACCGTTTAATGAGGGCAGTTAGGACATAATTAATAGCCTTAATTAATGCACAGTAATTAATTACCTCATTAGTGACAATGATTACAGTTCGGGCATAATTAAGGTTAATAATGGTTAATTAATGCTAACTGACACATTAATGAAGTCATTAATAGCTAACCGTGTAATTAATGCACTTATTTAATAATGTCCGAATGACATGTGGACCCCACCCGACAGGATTAAAAATAAAAAGAATAAATAAAAATAAAAATTATGACAAGTGGGCCCCACCTGTCATTGACTCAGTCAACCTTGGTCAAACTTTGACCATGGGGCCCACCTGTCAGCCTCTCGAATTAAAAATGAATTAAGTAATAAAAATAATTATTATTTAATATTTATTGTTATTTACTGAGAAAAAACACAAAAAGGATTTAAAAATTGATTAAATCTTAGAAAATTTATTTTTAATCAGAAAAATGCAAATAATATATTAAAATGTTCAGAAAAATGAGAGCTATTCAAATACATCATTTTCATACATGTTTGCATTCTAGGAAAAACATAAATTGCTAAAAACTCAAATTAGGGTTTTCCGATTAGCCGGAAGTCGTCGGATCGCGATATCTCGAGCATCCGGACTCCGATTAAATTGATTCCACTTGCTTTAGTCTTTATTTTGCATCCTCCATGCCATGGCATGCATTTCATCCATGCTGATGTTTGGCATTTTGATATTTATGATTATGCCCTTTTTTCGGTGTTTTCGTTCTTCTCCGTTAGAGCCAGAAGGTCCCGAAGAGAACAACCTCGATCACGAGCAGAGTGTAGTTGCAGAGCAACAAGGCAAGCAACCCCTTTGAACATGTTGCAAATGCCTATTACTTGCACAAGTATTATTGTCTCCAAATTCAATATCGCATGCGTTCAAATTCTATTTTTCGCTAAGTATTACCTCTATTCCTTGCATAAACTTACTTGTCGCTTAATCACACCACCACCCTCCCAACCTATTTAGAGTGGTCTAGTTGTTGCTTCTAAGCTACTTATATAGCTGTTGATGCTTAGACATGCTTAGACATGTAAAAGTCATAATTCCTTGGATGACAGACAAAACACAACACTCTGGATGGGTTAGGTGGTAGGTGGGCATTCACCGGGAACTGTCTAATGAACTTGACTAATAATTATCGGGTTAAACGAGAGGCCATGGCTGGGAGCATGGTGGGTTGTCTCATTTCCCCACAAACACCGGTTCCCGATGTATATTGACCCAAGAATTGCGTACTTCTACACGGGTGGGATAATGGACCACCCACGACTAAATAATTTGCCTACACTTAGTGTATGAGCTGCATTAGTTTGCCGTTTCTATTTGCCAGGTATGTGAAAAAGGGGATGTGGTGTGGTATCTCAATATAAGGGTGGGGTGGACACACGGTCTGGGAGACCGGGGATGTACCTCGATTCACAACTTATGGGACCGTGTCGCGGTTACGGCTGGACTGATGTACATGGAATGGCCCGTAGGGTGGCTCATACCTAGGTCAAAAGCATTGTAAGGGTCGTGTTCGATCACCCTCTGCTAGCACACCTCATGAAAGTGTGTCCTTGGTCTAGCGCTAAGAGACGATCGATACGTGTAGGTAAAGATGTACACCCCTGCAGGGTTTAAATTATTCGAATAGCCGTGTTCGCGGTTATGGACAACTTGGTGATTAC
Organism: Stipa capillata; assembly: GCA_019208055.1. NCBI lineage: Eukaryota > Viridiplantae > Streptophyta > Magnoliopsida > Poales > Poaceae > Stipa > Stipa capillata. Next base: position 295,267 of record JAGXJF010003367.1, read on the forward strand.
CTGCATCGAATTAGACAACTACAACCATAAATCTAAAACTTGCCCACTCAAAGGTGTAGCGATTGCTTCCTCCTCGGGTGGTTGAGGAAGAATCGAGGGTTTAAGTGTTCGATGGTCTGCAATAGAATCTTATCGTGAAGAGTTCGACTCCTCTCCTTTCAAAGGTACTCTAGTAGTCGGCTTTCATCTACTTAAAGAATATTGACAAAGTTAAATTGGCTTTCCGCAAAAGGGTCCACAGATAACCCTGTTATTGACACCTGTTGCATCTATTATTAATTTCCCCTTGTAAATCTTGCTGAGTACAATTTTTGTACTCACTCTGCAATCGTTGACATTTTTCTTGCAGAGGAAACCATCCCCTCCGAAGGTGGTTTCTATGTAGAGATCGACGCCAACGACGACTAGTCGTTGGAGATCCCAGGCAGTGGTCCTGCCCCTGGGGTTTTGGCAGCTCATTTTGTTTTGCTGCCACTTTTGGCCTGACCTTTTGGCTTCGTAGCCTTAATTACTCTTCCGCTGTGTAGTTGGATTTAGATCTTCGGATCCTATGTGTGAATATGTTGTTAAGTTTTAAGAACTTATAATATTGCAGTTTCTATCGTAGAGTTACTGCTGTGGTATCTGGTTGTTCTCGCCTGCCTCATATGCCTTGCGTGTATGTTATTGAAGCACATGATGCGGGTAGGGTTTCAAAGTCTATATCATAGAGTTGTTAGGTTTAATCACCCCTGTGAAGTGACTCTTCTACTGAGAGATTGGGAACTATATCATCCTACTCCAGCCGAGCATTAATTTGCTAGGACGAGTTTGGGATTGACGTTTCGGCTCAGTAGGAAAAGAGTGAGGAGGCCATATCACCCTACTCAACCCGTGCAGTTGTTTGCCGGAGCGAGTTCGGGGTTGACGTCTCGGGGCTATTCGAAGCCATATCACTCCACTCCTCTTGGAATTGACACCCAAGGATTGAGGTCGGGGTTGATGTTTCGACTTAGCGGGTGATTTTACTTAAAGCTCTCTGTTATGGATTTTGGGTCCCGACATTGAGTTACATTTTCACCCTCGCAGGGGGAGCTATCTCGTAGAAAAGCTCCAAACAGACACTCACTGCATCATCAACGATGCAAGCTGAGTTTGTGGCATGTTATGAGGCTACTGGACAGGCTGTATGGCTAAAGAATTTTATTCCCAGACTTAGAGTGGTAGACAGCATTTCTAAACCACTAACACTATACTGCGAAAATGAACCTACAGTTTTCTATGCAAGTAACAACAAGTCAAGTGGTGCTGCCAAACACATTGACATTAAGTATCATGTTGTGAAAGATAAAATCTAGGATCAAATAATTAATGTTAGACATATAAGTACTAAAAATATGCTTGCGGATCCGCTTACTAAAGGCTTACCACCCAGTGTTTTTTGTGATCATGTTGCCGGCATGGGACTACTAGAAAGCTTCTGATCCTGAAGATAAGGACCATTAAATAAACTGACTCCCATCAGGTATAACGATCTTCCATATCGAGATGCAATGATATACTGTAAGTACTGAGGTTCAATGGCATTTAATTGGCCACTGTAACACATTACTTTTGTGTATTATTTTTCTTGAGAATGGGCTTATGATGTTAGCCTTTCGATCAAGGGGGAGAATGTTAGGTTTTGATCTCGGCTAACTGAAATCGAGATATGAGGGATACTCCTCACACACGTTGGCGCTCTGATTAGAAGCGCAAAACCAACTCAATGGTTTTGGTCTCCTGTCGCCAGCGCCATATAAAAGGGAAGAGTTCGGCTCCTCACGTTCACGTGTGTTCGTTGAGGCCACGATCTCTTCCAAAATCCCTACACCTAATCCGATCTAAGCGGCATTGTAACGACGGGAAGATCAACAACGGACAGTGCAGGTGGCGCCCCGAAGGCCGCCGATACCCACGACTGCGACGCCTACGACTACGTCCCGATTGTTCTTCCTCACGCCACCATCACACTTGCATCGAGCAGGCGCAGGTTTTCACATCGACGCCGATGGGTTCGCCCATCACTGGTAATCATGCTTCCGCATTAGCCATTAGGTGTTCTAGATGGAGATTAGGCACTCATTGCGTTAATGCTAAAGATTTAAACCTATCAGTGTAAAGTCTGTTTGCATACGTTTCATTTTGCTAATCTAGAATCTGTTCTAACTGCTCATTTTTTTGGTTTTGAATCTGTTCTAGCTGTTCTTGGTGTTGTCAGACAATGAATAGCAACATCGGTACTGTATTGAGAAGATTCTAAATCTTGTTTTCAGCAGATTTAGTACATGGATCGGTTGGAAATGAGGACACACATGTTGAAGAGATGGTCCCTAATGTTCATGCAAATGGTGGTACAAGTAAGACTTATTCTTTTAGTTTGAACTCAATAAAAATGAACTCTTAATTTGACTTTGTTGCTCTTAACACATGAGTTTAATGTCAATTTTTTTTACATAGCAGATGACAATATTCCAACGAGGAAATACTTAAGCGATGATCAACATAAAGCCATCTACTCCATGCTCTTGGAGAGAACTTCAACCGGCATATTGAAACGTGGTGTGACAAAATCAATCGCTTTAGATACCGGAGTGTCCGTTGAGAGTTGTACATCGTATATGGAAAAAAGGGCAGCATGGAGGTGGCCTCCATGCGGTTTGTAGTAGGAGAGCAGAAGTTTGTAGACGAGAGTACACATTGATCCGCAAGCCATTCGTAATGTTCCTCTTAGAAATCGCACAACTATCCGAGATCTAACTAACGCTTTGAATGTTCGTAAGAGCACACTTTTTTTTACGTTTGAAGGAAGGAATGTTCCGTCATCATACAAATGGCGTCAAGTTCTCCTTGACCGAAGAAAACAAGATGGCTTGTGTGCATTTTTGCCTCTCCATGATAGATAGTCATAGCTTATCTCATGACCCAACTTTCAAAATATTTGTACAATGTGGTTTACATAGACGAGAAGTGATTTTACAGGACTAGAATGTCAGAAATATTACTTGGCTCTTGATGAAGACAAGCCGCAAAGAACTGTGAAGAGCAAGAATTTCATTGAAAATGTTATGTTCCTTGCGGCAATAGCAAGACCAAGGTTAATTGATGAAGGTAACAAGATTTTCTCTGAAAAGATTGGCATATTTCCTTTTACTTACACAGAGCCAGCGAAAGCCGGGCTTTTCTTGTTAATAAGGTCTTACTCGCGATCAAGCAAAAATGGCCACTAGAGGACTTCAAAAGACCTATATTCATACAACAAGATAACAGTAAAACTCACATTTCTATCGATGATGAAGAGTTTTGTCAAGTAGTCCTATTAGATGGTTTTGATATCCGATTGATGTGCCAGCCGCCAAACTCTCTTGATCTTAATATATTGGACCTATGTTTTTTTGTAGCTATTCAGTCATTGTTTCAGAAGTCCACGCCACAAAATGTTGAAGATATCGTCACTAAAATGATCATTGCATACAACGAATATCCAATGGCGGCATCTAACCAAGTGTTCCTCACTCAGTAGGCTTGCATGAGAGAGATCATGCGTGAGAAAGGAGATCAACATTATGCAATTCTGCATATGAAGAAGCGAGCAATAGAGAGGAACGGTGATCTTCCGAGAACTGACCATGAGATTGTTGATAAAGCCATGTTCTTTGTGAATGAGTAAAATATGTTTGTTGCTTGTGTTTAAAACACTATTCGCAATATCTATCCATCCGAAACAAGGTCTTTTGTACTGTAGCTCACCTGAAAAACAAACAATCTAGCTCATCCAACAACAAGAACTGTACTGCATAAATACTTCATCCAAAAACAATCAGAAATTCACTATGTTTTGCAACCACAATCTAAAAGTTCTTAATCACTGTAGCATCACAAAGCAAGCAAACAAAGCATCACTGTGTTTTGCAATCACTGCACTTGTTTCCACAATTGCATCACAAAACAAGCAAACATTGGATAGATTGCTTAGAAGAAACTTGGAAGGAGACATTTTAACATCTCGCTACATGTTTCTACACAGAAACGGTCGCATTGTTCAATCCACGCTTCAACCTGTGCCTTCGCGGTAGAGTCCTCATCCCTGTCGTCTTCGGCCAAAGAATCCGGCACAAACGCGCCGTCTAGCGATTCCGACATGACGCCGTCCAGTGAGTTCAGGAAGCCGTTGCCGTCAATTGAATTAGGGACGTACACGTTGTTCAGTGAGTCGAGGTCGACATCGCTGGAGTGCACGATCAGCAAATCATTGTCGAGGGAGTCATGGCCATATGCGCCGTCGAGATAGTCTGCACCGTTGGCGAAGGGCTCCCCGACCGACAAGCTGGCGTCGCGGCACTCACCTAAAGCTGTAGTGAAATCGATGTCACCGTGATCGTGCTTTGCGATGGTGACCGCGAAATTGCTCTGGCCGCGCTCCACAACCATGACCACGACGTTGCTATGGTCGAGCTCTGTGCCGGCGGTCCGCTCCATCTTTTGCCGGGCTCTCCAACTTTCCGTGGTCGCTTCCTCTAACAAGCTATCCATGACATACAGATGTAGTAATTGACGAGAAACACGAAGCTCGCCACACAATCAATCTTGGCTAGATTGAGGCGAGGGGAGGGCGATGGGGGCACGGACGGAAGAATCACGTCCAATTTTCATTAGGCACCTTAGAATGGTGGACAAGTGTAAAATCCTTAGTCGCTTTAGAATGATAGACGGAGAGAGTATGTTTTAACAGCTGGCACCAAAGTGGGATTGAGATAAGATAATCTAGATTTACTGAAAAGTAAACTTGGTAGTTAGGTTTACATCAAAAGGATATACTACAAAGACGTGTTATCTTTGTATTGTGTGTTGACTATATTGTTCTATATTTCTGAAGGAAAAAATTCTTTCAAATGGTGAGATTGAATGATGGTGCTACTTAATTAAAATATTTACAGCTTTCTGATTCTAAACCTCAAACAAAATTTTGTATGACTTGCAAAAGGTACCATCCAGACTCAAATAGGCAACACTGCTGGAGAAAGGATGTGTCAGGAAATAAGAGATGCATATGAGGCAAGTAAGTCACCACAATATGTCTAGCTTCTAATGTTTTAATTATTATAACTAATTTAACGGTGCCATATGTCGGTAATCTCTAGATGTTGCGGGATCCTTAAAAAAGACAGCAATATGATATGGTAATAAGTTGCTACTCTCCACTTGTGCATGCATATACCATTATACATCTTTTGCTGAAGCAAGCAACACTCGTACATATATCATCCGGCCTTAGTTGTGCACACCTTCGATATTATATCTCATGAGCATCTCGTAACCCATCTCATAAAAGAAAAAGAAAAAGAAAAGTGTTAGATTGAGAGAGAGAAAAATAGAGAGACAAAAACAAAGAAAATAAAATCCATAGCACAGAGCCAGAGATTAATCCATAAAAATTGACAAGAGTTTTTTTTTAATATTATTTTTTTTTCAGAAATTTCAGAAATAATACCACAACTGAAAAAATTTCAAAAATAGCCTGCAACCGCCACAGGTCATGGCGGTAGGGTCCAATCGCCATGACCCGTGGTGATTTCTCCGTAACCGCCACGGGTGGTGGCGATTTCTGGCTATCGCCGCGGGCCGTTACGGCATTAAATCCAATCGCCATGCGTCCTGGCGATAAGGGTCCAGTCGCCACGACTCGTGGCGATTGGAAGTTAATTCCGCGCGGAATTAGGTAACCGCCACGCCACGTGGTGAAATCGCCATGACCCGTGGCGATTACGGGGAAATCGCCACGCGTGGTGGCGATAAGGCTCGGGCCTATATAAGCGCGCAATCGCCTGCCGACTGCGGCGTCGGTGGAGGGAGTTCGGGCGCCGCGGGAGGAGAAGAGGGGAGATTTCGGGTAGAGAGGAGAGAAAAAATAGTGAGGAGAGAAAGGGAGAGAAAGGGAGAGGGTATTTTTGCACTACTTTGAAGGTATATTTCTAAATTTTGTAGATGTTTTACTAGATATAGAAATAGAGGTAGATTTAGAGTACATTTGTATATGATATAACTTAGGGTAGTTAGTATTTAGACATTTGTAGAAGATATAACTTAGGGTTTAGGGTTTAGATATTTGTAGAAAATATAACTTAGGGTTTAGGGTTTAGATATTTGTAGAAAAAAGAACTTAGGGTTAGGGTAGATGTATTCGTAGTATTTAGAGATAATAGTAGATCTAGAATCGTCTAGGGTTTAGTATAGATTTGTAGGAAGATGCAATTTAGGGTAGATCTGTTAATAGTATTTAGATCTCGTAATGTGTAGAAATATGGTGATATTTTAAATAGAAACGTTTGGTATATTGCATAGGTAATTAGTACAGAACAAATTGTACCCAGTCGTACCGTACTTAGAAATAGAGTAGACTAAATTTATTTAGTCCAAATTGTATCCAGTCGTACTGTACTTAGAAATCGAGTAGACTAAATATTTACGCACGGAAAATCTTAGACTGTGTAGTCTAAATTATTACGTTTTGGATGGTAGGAATGTCAGAAGTAGTAGAATTTGTAGTCTACTACGGTATTGGTACCGTCCGTATAAATGAATCTAGATCCATTGATCTTAGTAGCTTCCAACAAACGACACTACGTATGCGAGATCCCCACAGATACCACATCAGTAATATTAAAGAATGGTTCACACGGGCCTTTGGTCTTGATCCGGAGGTCGCAAGTGTAACCTTGCAGGCATATTTTAGCAAGTCTTGCAAGCATGTCCGGTGGGATTTGTTCCCGCTCGATCTGACAAAAGACTGGCAGGCTTGGTTGAGGGCAAGTAAGAAACGCAACGGTTCCCATTATCTGTTGGTTCAGGCGGTACCTAAGCAGGTGTCATATGAAGAAGGCGGAAGCGGAGGCAATGAAGTTGGACAGAACAGCGGAGGCGGGGGCAATGAAGAAGGCGGAGACGGAGGCAATGAAGAAGGCGGAGACGGAGGCAATGAAGAAGGCGGAGGCGGAGGACAGAACAGCCCAGCGGCGGAGGAAGTTGTTGGCGAAGAAGGCACTGTAGTGGAAGTCGGTGGAACTTCCGCTGGACCTTCCGCGACAGGAGGTACTGAATACCTGAGCGGTTTCGGTGGACGAGGGGGAGATACGTCCTGAACTAGTGCAGATCATGGAGCATGATGATGCCGTTGCTAGAGAGGAACAGTCGAATGTCGAAGACGGTAGCAGCGAAAAGGACGAAGATGAGGATGAAGAAGGAGGCGTCGATCCGATTCCTAGTATGTGGAATCTTGACATGTCCAGCAGAATGAATCTCGAGGGCGGAAGTCACGACAGGTATCCGTACAAACCCAACGAGATTGTCCAAGGCGCATTCTACAACACGAAAAAAGAGGTGAAAGAGGCGGTGAAGCTTTGGGCGATGTCGACACAGAGGACATTTCGAGTGCAGAAAAGTTGCAGGGATCAGTACTCAGTGAAGTGCAAGTCTGCTGGGTGTGAGGGCTACGTGCATGCGTCCATGAGGAAGTATGAAGTGCAGTGGGTCATACGACGGGTCGTGCCGCATACATGTGTGATAAGCGGAGTTCCTGACACCCATCGGAATATCAGTGCTGAACTCGTGGCTGGGTTGATGTATCACGAGATAGTGAAGAATGTCTACATTCCAGCACAGTTCATACAGACATCTGTAGAGAGCAAATACCAGTATAGCATAAGTTATTCCATGGCATGGAGGGCTAAGCAGATCGCGCTGGAGCGGCGGTTCGGGACATTCATCGATTCATACAACAATTTGCCATATCTTCTGGACACATTGGGCCAGAGGAACGACGGGACATTTGTTGGCCGTCTCTTACTGCCATCTCCGGACATACCTGGAAAACTTATGTTGAATGGTGCTTTCTGGTGCTTTGGCCCGTGCGCAGAAGTGTTCAGACATATTCGGGCCGGTTATTTGTATTGATGGGACATTCATGACAGGCCAGCTGAAGGGGACACTCTTTACCGCAATTGGGGCAGACGGAAATGATCAGTTAGTGCCATTTGCAATGGGTTTCGCTGATTGCGAGAACTACGACAACTGGTTGTGGTTCCTTCAGTGTCTGAAGCAAGGTCTTGTGAAAGATCGACCAAACGTGTGTGTTATTCATGATCGGCATGCAGGGCTGCTGCTAGCAATTCGCCATCTGCAGCAAGGAGCGGCGAAGACTCCGGAGGGGGAAGATTTGCCATTAGAATGCAGTTGGTACGACATCCGGAGTAGGTGGTGCAGCCGTCACTTAGCGGCCAATTTCTATCGCCAGTTCAAGAACAAGCAGTTGATGAACCTTTTTAAAACGTTATGCAAACAGAACCAGTATCGGAAGTTCGACGAGTACTGGAGGAGACTGGACGAGTTCACGAAAAAGGAGGTTAGACAACGTAACCCTGGGGAGGTAACACACAGGCTTTGTGATCTTCTGGGAGTTGATGAACCAAACACTAGGAGGAAGGCATCAAGCAGGGTGAAGTGCTTCTCGGACTGGATAAGTAAGGAACCACTTGAGCAGTGGTCGCTCCTCCATGACACAGACGGCGCTAGATATGGGATCATGACTAGCAATCTTGCTGAGGTTTACAATTTTGTTCTCAGGGGGGTACGAGGTTTACCCCTGGTCGCCATCGTGGAGGGTTCGCTTCACGGCACAATGAGGTACTTTCAGGAGAGGCGTGCAAAGGCTGTACTGCATATGGAAAAATTCGGTGGAACACCTTACTGTGGTAAGACTATGTTGTACATGGAGGAGAAGGCCAAGAAGACGCAAATGCACAAGGCAAGACGCACGGGTAATGTGCAACGTAGGTTCGAGGTATGTTTGAAGCAGAAGAGCGGATTCGGGGTTTGCGCACAGGAGATTACTCAGGAGGTTACTTTCCATATGCAACCGAATATCTCTGCTACTTGTACGTGCAACAAGCCTATGCTTCTTCACAAGCCTTGCTCTCACGTCCTTGCTGCGGCTGCCAAGACGAAGATAGACACGAGGCCGTTCGTGTCGTACTACTTCACAAAGGAGGCTGTCCGTGATACCTGGACAGGGGAGCTGTATGGTTACCGTGTGGTGGATAATTTCACGCAGGTACATCCAGGCGAACTGGTCTATGTCCCCGATTTTAGCCTCCTCCGAGCTTCTGTGGGACGACGCCGGACTCGCCGTATTCATAACACGATGGACGAGGCGGAGGCTGGTGGACCAACCAAACAGTGCAGCTATTGCAAGAAATTCGGCCACCGCATGAAGACATGTCCGAAGATGAAAGATGACAAAAAAAGAAGGGAGGAGGAGGCGGCGGCTAGTGGTGCCTCTGGGTCAGGCCATTAGTACTATTTGTCGCACTCTTTGTATCATGTAATTTGCTAGTGCATTCGAACTTCGTGTCGTATTTACTTCGTGTACTCCATGTGATTCGTGTACTTCGTGGACTGTTGACCTCGTGTAATTCGTGTATTTCATGGACTTATGTTGATGTATTCGTGTTACATTTACTTCGTGTGCTGCATGTATTTCATGAACTTATGTTGATGTATTCTTGTTATATTTACTTCGTGTGCTGCATGTATTTGATGAACTTATCTTGATGTATTCGTGTTATATTTACTTCGTGTTACTTTAATGTTTACTTTTATCGCATGAACAGATATGGCTCGCTTCGAGCTCATAGATGAGCGAGAGGACCGAGAGCACCGGGCTAGGCTGCTGGCTTCAGGAGACCGTGATCTCGGGGTGTTCCGTACTCGTACACCTGATCACGCGTGGAGGATTCACGAGTCGTAGATCGAGAGGTACATTATTTGGTTCTATCTATATCATCTTGTTTCAGTACTAACTGGACCTTTTATGTGATCTGACAGGCTCGCGTGGTCCGGTTTACTACCACTCGCATGGATGGTCGAGGCGGTGGGCGACGAGGCCGCCGGACAGCCGGCTGCTGGAGTGGGTCATTCCAGGAGGTTTCCTTTCGATGCCTCCTTACTGACCGCACTTGTGGACAGGTGGCGGCCCGAGACCCACACCTTCCACTTTGCCTGGGGGGAGATGACGGTCACGCTGCAGGACGTGGCCTGCCTACTTGGCTTACCAGTGGCTGGAGCAGCGGTGGGTCCGCTGCCGGCTCCTGCTGACTGGCCTGACTCACTGGCGGACAGGTTTGGCGCAGCTCTACCACCTGGGCCACCTGAGGTTGAGGTGGTAAAGGCCGGCCAGAAGCACGGTCCCAGGTTGATGTGGCTTCGTCAGTTTGAGGTACGTATGTAGTTTAATGATGTTCGATATCTTCGTTCAACAATCATCATATTTCTGTTATCTGACATATTCGTGCAGCTGGACACACTGGAGCACAGATTTCAGGGAGACCTCAACGTGTACCAGCTGAACCGGGGACTTGAGGCGTACGTGCTCTGGCTGCTTGGGTACGTGATGTTCACGAGTGCTCACGGAGACACCGTAGACGCTCGCTACATCGGCATAGCACGGCAGATCGCAGATGCTGAGTCGGCGGATCAGCTCCCTCCCACGAGCTGGGGGTCTGCGGTGCTTGCGGGCTTGTACCGAGCGCTCTGCGGCGCATGCAAGAGGAGGTTGGCCAACGCCAATCTCACAGGGTGTCCGCTTCTTCTCCAGCTGTGGTCGTTCGAGCGCTTCCCGGTCGGCCGACCATGGGTCGACGACTCTGCTTACGGCGCGGAGTTCTACCGTGGAGGAGGGCCCCAGTTGCTGGAGGACGGACCGACTTTCGGGTCCATGTGGACAAGAAGAACAGTGAGTTATTTTGTCTTCATCAGCTTGTATTTGCTTATAATATTCGTAAGTTCATTGAGTATGACTCTCGTATGATGTACTTCTTGCAGCCTCAGTGGGCGAGGGCACAGGTACGAGGCTGTTACCTCTCTTTCACGGAGCAGTTCCAGCACCTCCCTGCGCAGAGCGTCATTTGAGAGCCGTACTCCCCTGATGCGTTGGCGCGACGTGCACCGCACCGGGGGATGTCTTCACTGTGCCGGCGGGACGAGACCTACTGGAGTACCACTTCGAAGATTGTCTTCGATATCTTCGTGGAGGACCACTCACCACACCGTGTGATGAGGCAGTTTGGCTTGTACCAGCAGTACCCGCCTCCACACGTACCACTCGTCCAGCCGAACGCTCACACGTAAGTCAAGTTTTAGAATTTGATATAGATTTCGAATGGCTATTTCTTTTACGAGATACAAATTTATTACGTACACAGGTGGACCCGCAAGGGAGGGGGTACTAGGGACACACAGTGGGCATCACGGCTGGCCCCTTTTGTTGCCGCGTGGGCCACTGCTCTGGACAGCGTCCTGCCCGAGGAGCGAGCATTCAGGTACGCGGACTTCGACGCCTACTTGCAGTGGTACTTGCCACGTACACGCGTCCACCTTATTCGTGGAAGCGAGGACCTTGAGGAGCCGGCGGCACAGACGACAGACATGTACCCGATCCTCGCGGCTGAAACTCTAGATTTGGCGGTTAGTGAATTTCGTGCTCCACTTCTCCGTGTCTATTTGTGTACAACTTACGTGAGCATCTATGATTCTCACTTTTCAGGGACAGTGGGCGACATCGGCGAACGCGGAGGTGACAAGACTGCTGCAGCGTCACCCACCCGGCACCGATGACCACGCAGGCTTGTCCAGGGTCGCGGATTTTACTAGGAGGATCATGGACGTGTTCAGGTGCACGCGCACTGATGACGTCGTTGCCGGGGCTAGCTCTAGCCGGGGAGCACACAGACCACCGCGTCCTTCACAGACGACGCACCGTCAGCCTCCTACCTCCCAGCCGCCGGGGCCCACAGAGGCGGGTGGTTCTGCGTGGCAGCAGAGTGCGGCCCCATTCTCCATGAGTGCAGAAGGTAAAAAAATTTCTCGTCTCGTACAAACCATTAGTCCTTACGTTGCTGTGCTCACTAATTCCGGTTATATGCAGGTCACGTGCCGCTTGACGTGGCAGGTAGTCCGTTTGACTACATCCTCAATAGCCCCGACACTCAGGGCTTCAGCTTTCAGGACGACGACGAGGCGGCCCAGTTGACTCCACGTGGGCAGTTCGGCACGACGCAGCAGACTCAGCCACCAGCGCCCACGCAGGATACACAGGCTGACCCGACACTTCCGGTGGGCAGGGCTCCTAGGGCGGGAGCGGGGCAGCCTAGGCAGAGGTACTCACCGTCGCTGATCAGGAAGAGGCGACAACGAGACTAGGCGTCCATGACTTTAGTACTGTATTACATTATATTCTATGAGCACTTCGTATTTCCAGTGTCATTAGTTCTACTGAATTGCATGGAACACTCTGTTTATTTCTTCGAAATATAGAGTTCCATACATCGTTAGCCCCGACACTCATGGCTTCGTTAGCCCCGATGGACTCTATCATCTCGTAATCCTCACCACCCAGTTGATTACACGAGTATTCACCTTCCTGTTTTTACTGAGAAAAATACAACAAAGATTCTAGAGAATCTAGCTTAACAGCCAAATCAAGAATGTTTCGCACCATAGTTCACCCTAAACCCCATACGAAGGATGGTATAGAGAAAGGGAAGGTAAGGAAGCCGAACGAACGACCGAATAAAACAGCAGAAGAACATTAAATATAACAGACATGTTCCTGTCAGTATCAGCCTGTGCTACGTCTCATGGATGACCGATATGCAATGCAATCATGGAGATGCAATCTGTCAATCTTTAAAATCAAACCTGAAGACAAAATGATTGTACACCACTTCTCACGACATACTCTTGCATGAACAGACATGTGGAGAAACTATGTTTTATAGAATACGTACATATTTCATCCTTACTAATTGATTTTAGCAAACACCAATCAACTTATTTGATCAACCACAACCAAAATCAGTAGAAGAATACGTACTTCTTCTACTCCGAAATCTAAACAAGCTACTCCGAGATACCAATATTTTTTCTGAATAACCCAGGGAAGATTATCTACGGGGTGGGAGCGTCTGCTCACCCGGTTAAATAGTACAAGGGGGTGCCTTTGGTCGTGACGACTATGACCAATCGCTACTGCTTCTGGCGATAACTGACAAATCGCCAAGACGTGTGTCTGGCGATTACTGACAAATCAGTTATCGCCATGGCATCTGGCGATTCAATAATATATCGTTCTGGCTGGTCGGCCGACGAGGGGGCAACTGCAAAAAGAACTGGTGTGATAAGAGGCATATGCTCAATGATGAACAGGATGATACAGCTCTAGTTGCTAGAGGCATATGCTGGAGGCAGAGGACGTGGACACAGCTGGAATAGATCCAGGGGGAGGACGCGAATAAAAAAGGGCTATGAAATCAGGATAAATCCAGCGGAAGGATAGTGTTGTTAGGGCTAGGGAAATTTACTCCGTTAGAGTATCCACCGCGTTTGTTCTAACATGATGTATTACATTATATTCTATCAGCACTTTAGTACTGTATTACATTATATTCTATCAGCACTTCGTATTTCGAGTACCATTTGTTCTACTGAATTGCATGGAATACTCAGTTTATTTCTTCGAAATATAGAGTTCGATACATCGTTAGCACTACGCATGGCGTGACAACACGGTACGATAACATTCGCATACAGCCAAACAACCTAATAGAATATTGAAATAGCTACTCAGGGCCTTTCGGATATTTTCCCTTCCTCATACGACGAGCGTGAGCTTCCTCCCCTTCTTCCTTCGCGCGACGCGCCATCTCGCGCTTCCTCGCCCTTTCGGCCTCACGTGCCTCTGCAGCTCGACGTTCCGCCTCCTCCTTTTCTTTGCGTTGCATCTCCTGCCAACGCTTTCTCTTCTCCTCCTCCTCTTCCTCATGCATGCGTTCCTCAATCCGACCTCGAGCACAGACAACCATCCACCTGAGTTCTTCCTCATTCTCTTTCGATTGGGTCACGTCCAGCCACTGTATGTAGTCACATATAGTAGGTCGAGACTGCAAGCAAACGACTGTTACCATTGTATTGCATCGTGTTAGAAATGCGGGTATGTGCGAGTTTTACCCTTTCACGCCGTGTGCGGATGCCAAACTTCGGTGGCTCTTCGTCGTAGTTAGCACACATGAAGAACCTTGTTCCGTACGTGTAGCCGAACTCATCCGACCTCATCAGTCTGCACGGATCTTGGCACCAGCAATGGGGAACTTCGACACCTGCGGGCAGGTCGGCAACCATCTTCTGCTTCGGCATCTCGTCAGCACCAGATGAGGCCATTCCTGCCATTTTGGAATACGCCATAGTTACTATTTTTAGGAAACTAAACAAAATAATAACGCAACTATTTACCTCACACCGCCCTAAACCCTAAACCCTACTTCCGAGAGCTTATTTCTTCTCACCTCGCTCCCAAACCCTAATCCCTCTCCCTCTCTTCTCTGTATCGATTTTTCAATTTTCCATGAATTGGTGGAAGGTAGAGACAGGTGAGGGGTGAATAAATAGAGAGCGCGCATGAGCCAGGCAGGAGAGCGGGCAGGAGAGCGGGCAGGAGGCTTAGGATTCTCACTTCACAGGCAGGAGGTGACCTTCACGGGCGACAAAAGGACGCTGGAGGGGGGCAGGGTGGCGCAGGGCCACTTTCGGCGCGAAATCGCCACGAGCCGTGGCGATTAGGGGAAATCGCCACGGCTCGTGGCGATTACGGTAAATCGCCATGGCTTCTGGCGATTACGTCCAACCGCCATGGCGCTTGACGATTCAGTATTGAATCGGCACATGCGCTGGCGGTTACGCAGAAATCGCCACGGGTCATGGCGATTGGACCCTACCGCCATGACCCATGGCGATTGAAGATTATTTTTGCAATTTTTTCAGTAGCGGTATTATTTCTGAAATTTCTGAAAAAAAATAATATTTAAAAAAAACTCGCATGGTTGCATATGTGAAATATCATGCAATGCCGAAGTCCTCCCTGGCGTCGGCGGCCTAAGAACAGAGGCGGAAGAGGCCCTTCATGGACCGGTACCCACCAACACCCCGCGCAAAGGGAGGAGAGAGAGGAGGGGAGAGGAAGAAAGCCGCGGTGCACCTGAGAAGCTCGAGCGGCGGTCCGGCGTGGTTGAGATACGGTTGTCCGCTGCGGTTGAAGACGCTTACGGAGGACCATGGCGAGCTCGATGACGCACCCTTACGTCTAACCACATCTCCTTGCCGCCAACTCCGGAGGCATGGCGAGCTCGAAAGCGACATGGTGAGCTCAGAGTCGCCATGATACGGCAGCAGCAAGGGCGGCGACACCTGGAACCAACCTGCACGAGGACGGTAACGACTGGATTCGGAAGCACAGAGGGCAGCGGCGGCGCCCAGATTCAGCTGTGGTGAGGGAACCGGCGCCCTGATTCGGCTGACGTGAGGGTGCTGTCCCACGGACCCGACCTGCATGCACAAGGGCAGCAGCGCACCGACCTTGCCCACTAAGGTCGCCAGTGCACTTATTGAAGATGGCGGAGCCACGATGCCTTGTCGGAGCACACGAGGCAGATGGGGAGAAGGCGATTTGGGGGAGAGCGGGCACGGAGCGAGGCGAGGAGACGGTGGCAGCCATATCTGGCGAGGCGAGGGCAGGCAGCGGCCAAGGTGTGGCTCTGAAAGAGAGAGAGAGAGGAGGAAGGAACAAGGGAACGAACAGAGGCAAAAAGAACAAAGCAACTGGGGCCATAGGTACAAAAAAACACTACCGTGTAAACCAACATAGGCAGAGAAGGTAGGAAACTTGTAATGAAAGAAAAAGGGAAAAGAGCTGCGCAGAAATACACGCAGCAGTGAAATAGAGAGCCAACGAAAGCGAACACATAGGCAAATAGGAAGAAACCAATGCCCAAATCGCCGTGAGCTCTAGAATTCCACGCCATTTGTAATAGTAGGGTATGGAGGCAGATGGCTGCATAAACAGAGCGGATTAAGGGAAATACGCATGACCCAAGTGAATATTACTTTCTCATGACTTGTAGGTAGAAGAAATGAGTTATATATTTACTAACATGCATCTCGGACCAAACCAAAAGTAAAACAATATAGTACTAATGAACAACTCTTGTGTTTGGTTTAAAAGAGTAGTTTTAACCACTGACCGTCAACCAAGAAAAATAGGAAATCAAATTTACACGGTTACGTTATCGTTTTTAACTTCATTTTTATGACTTTATTTAACTTGGATTGAAACTCCTTTAAAATCCGATCCATACGCACTTACATGAACCATGAATATGTATTACGTCCTTACATGAACCATGAGAATATATCCAGTGATAACAAGGCTACATGATACCATGATACCAATATTAAAAATGCAGTGCAAATAGTCGTGAAATATTAATTTTTTTTGACAATATTGATATAAAATCAATCCATCATGTCATAAAATATCTATAATACTCTGAATTTTAAATTATGTATACTGTCGGATTAATAATCAGACTGAAATTTTGACTTTTAAATCTTGGCTTGGATGAACAATCAGAGACCGTTGTTATGTTCATCTTGTTGATGTGGTTTCTGAATTCACCCGATCATGTGGCTGCCTAATTGGAATTAGTTTTAACCGGGATTGCCCAGCAAATCGAGTAGCCAGTTGCTCCCTTGTGTATCAGTTCCTTGGAGGTTTGCATGGTAGTGGCTGGATGCATTGCTAGTAGTTGGAATTAAAAACTGGATGAGTAGACCTGCAGCGGGAGAGAGCTACCAAGGGATTAGTGCATAAATAAATTTTAAGCCTTTAATTTCACCTAGAGATTTCCTTCCATGGATGCAAACAAAATACTGTCATGCTAGTGCTAGTTTACGGTTGGTCTGTACTCCAGCAAAGCCATTAAGTTGGGACGATGGTAAGAGAGCTATTAGCTTGGGTCTATAGTACTTCAGCATGGGTCTGTAGCACTCGACGTGTTCTGTTACTATTTTTACTTGAACCTGGTTTAGTGCTGCAATAAGAAACTAACCACTGTCATGCTTCTCATAGTACAGCAAGACCATGTAAAATGAAATAGATACAGTGGGTCATACTAGGTTCAGTGCGTAGGTGCGGTATTAGAATGTATTGCTATGGATGTCCTTGTATACTATTTTAAGTATGGTCTGCTCTATGGATCTTGGAGAATGTATTGCTATGGATGTCCTTGTATACTACTTTAAGTGTGGTCTGCCCCACGGATTTTGGAGGTTCCGTCGTCAAGGGTAATTCTATGATTTAACGTCGACTAAAGGCAAGTACATGAGGAGCCTTTTTGCACGTGGTGGCCTATGTGGTTTCTCTGTTTCGTTGTTTACTAATAGATAATATGATTAATCAGAGAATATATATATATCAAATATAAATTATGGACCATTAGTATATAGAATGTTCGAATTCAATTCATATATAAGCCAAGTGTTCATTCAAAAGTAATTAAATAACTACAAATAGATTTAGATTACAATGTATTAATATAAGAGATTTCTGAACTTATACACAAAAGAGATTACAATAAAAGAATCGACATATGAATATAAAGTAATATTGACATTATTACAAAGAGATAATGTACAAAGAAATTTACATTGATAAAAAACGAAGATGCCATAATGCTATATCTATACTAAGTAGATTCAGATTCTTCCCTTCTTCTTCATCTTCTTTCTTTTTCACCTCCACATACACAAAGGGAACTCCAAAAAAAGGGATTGATTAAGGATTAAAATATTTACATTCCTTTTTGAAAATGCAATTATTTTAGGAGATTAGCCTTAGGAGGCTAAAGAACTAGTTCTAGCCTCAATAGGATTAAAGATTAGCTTATGGAATCATTTTTCTTTAAAGGCAACAATAAGTCAATTGAGATTAGGCATCCAAGTGCAAGGCACCATAAGAAGGCAACAGTAGGCAACCAACTGAGGCAACAATTCTTGATTCCTAAGCCAATCTAAATTTACACTAATCTCCATAATCAGGAAATCATATTAAATTAAATCAGATTAGCTTTCATGTAATGATCCAGCTAATCTAGGTTTAATACCTTAATTAAATTCGAAATCAGATCAACCCACTCGATTAATTGACAATGGGCAACAATGTAGGCAACTATAGATAAGGCAAAAATTAGATAAGAGACAACCAACTCAATAAGCTGGTGGTGGAAATGACATTGCCACCTTAAGCTTAAAATGAATTAGGATCAACCTCACAAGGACATCTAACCAGCTTATTCACCATCTTAGAGTCACCTATTTAGGAGTCAAAACTAGGGATAAATTGAAATTCCAGCACATGGCCTCAATGAGGCTATAAATAGAGCCTTTGGTGCTCCACTTCACCTCAGACCACCACCAAAGCCTCATAGAACCAATGTAGGAGAACCGACCAGCTAGAGGAAAGCTTAGAACCAGAGTAAGAAGGCCAAGACAGCAAGGAGGAGAAGACGACTCCCGAAGAAGCAGAAATCTAGAAACCCCAAAACAAGCTATAGGATCTTGCTTAAGGTAGGGGAAAGGAGGAAGAGTTAAGAAATTAGAAGAGGAGAAATAATAACCAATCTCCGCAGAAATAATCTGCATTAGGTTAAATAAAACCTAAACGATTAAGAGTAGAACATCTGTTCATATCAACCAACATCCAGATATGTATGTGTATATATATATATATATATATAAACCTTTTAAACCGAAATTATGCAGTATAGAACACCACAGACCTTGATTAGCAGACAGGATTCAGTGTGAAAAGAATTTAATACGCTTGAAACAGTATTCGAGTACTATGACACTATTTAGAGACACTATTCAAATAGTATTCGAGTATTATTCGACACTATTCAGCACTGTTCAAGTACTGTTCAGACACTATTCAGGTACTATTCAGACGGCGTGACACTATTCCAGTACCTTTGCACTATTCTTATTCTGTACGCTTAATTCTTATCACTATTCTTATTATTTCAGCGCTAGCGATTTTGCAGGCGGGTTGGCGAGACCAACAAGACAGCCGGATATGTACTATCAGTTGTAATACTCCTACAACTGATAGTACATATCATTTCTCTTAACCTTTTATTTTGCAAAATAAAAGGTTAAGAGAAATGATATGTACTATCATTTGCAAAATAAACATTATAAATCCAGATTACATAATCAAGACATGTCCAATAGAGGCTACTCCAAAAGATATAGAAGAATTTAAGATGCACATTGAAGAGTTATTGAAATTAGGAACAATAAGAGAAAGTAGAAGCCCGCATAGATCAGCAGCCTTTATAGTTAGAAATCATTCTGAAATAGCTATAGGGAGTCTAGAATGGTTATTAATTACAAAAGGCTTAATGATAATACCATAGATGATGCGTACAATATCCCAAATAAGCAAGAATGGATCAATAGAATACAAGGAAGCAAATATTTCTCAAAATTTGATTTAAAGGCCGGTTTCTGGCAAGTAAAAATGGCAGAAGAATCTATAGAATGGACAGCATTCACGTGTCCCCAAGGACATTTTGAATGGCTTGTAATGCCCTTAGGACTAGAAAATGCCCCTGCTTTATTTCAAAGAAAAATACAAAATATATTTAATGAAAACCAGGACTTCATACTAGTCTATATAGACGATTTGCTGATATTTTTGAAATCTTATAAATAGCATATTGCCCACTTATTAATATTATCTAAAAAGAAAATGGAAATTTGTAAAGAAAAAATTAATTTCCTTGGCCATGAAATAGGAGAAGGCAAGATTTATTTACAAGAACATATTGCAAAAAAGATCTTGCAATTTTCTGACACTATGAATGACAAAAAGGTTTTACAACAATTTCTAGGAATTGTGAATTATGCTAGGAATTACATAGAAAACTTAGCAAAGCTTGCTGGGCCATTATATGCAAAGTTAAGAAAGAATGAGCAAAGATATTTCAATTCTGAAGATATTAAATTAGTAAAGCTAATAAAAGACAAGGTTAAAGAATTAAAGCCACTAGAATTGCCACTAGAAGATTGCTATTTAATTGTCGAAACAGACGCTTCTCAATTAGGATGGGGAGCAATACTAAAGCAAAAACCAAATAAATATTCAGCAAGGCCAGAAGAAAAGATTTGTAGATATGCCTCTGGAAGCTATAAATTAAAGACTGTGAATAATACTGATAGAGAAATTTTAGCAATTATTCATGCTATAAATTCCTTTCGCTTATATCTAGAATTTAAAGAATTCACAGTACGAACAGACTGTGAAGCCATATGTAAATATTATAATCAAGTCAATAGCAAGAAAAGTTCAACTAGAAGATGGGTCTTATTTGAAGATATTATTACTAGAAATGGTTATAAAGTTATATTTGAGCATATAAAGGGCAAAGAGAATATATTACCAGACTTTCTCTCGTTCGTCTATTTTGCAGGAATGAAGAGAATGATGGGATTTAATGGAGTTGAATCATTCAGCTTTGGAGCTGAGAATAAGTTAAGAATTTTTCCACCGAATTCATATAAATTCAAACTGAAAGATCATATTGTGCTAGATGATATTCAAGAATGCATATTGGATAATTTTTAGTATCAATATAATAATAGGCGTGAAGACAAAGGTTATATGCTAGCAATATTGAATAGCCTTGCTGAATACTTCAATAAACTAAATACTTCAATGCCTATCCCAGAAAATCCAGAAGTTATAGAACATATAGAGCAAAAACCATTATATGTGGTGTTTGAAGACCCATTACCAGGTATATACATATCATTTGAAGAAATAGTATCCTAGAAAATAGACGCGAAAATATCTGGGGGAATTTCATGGAAGAAATATACTAATATTGATGAAGCTCTTTCTCAAGCTAGAAAAATATTGGGTATAAATTATTTTATGGAACCTGCCGCAAAAGAATATATTCAAAAATTCAAGAAAGCAAAAAGTAAGAAAGCTCCAGTCACACCATATACTGAGGTTCTAAAAAAAGATGATACCCCAAAATTTCTGTCATATAAAGAATGTCTAATAAAAGGAGTAGATCCCTTAGATGGATCATATATAGACTGAAAAATAGATGAGAAATTTGAAAATATAGCTCCACAATGGAAAAGGGATATTAAGGAAGACATCCTAAAAGAATTAAAAAAGGAAATGGATGAAAAGTTTGAGAATATGAAGAAAACATATGAAGAAAAATATGATATATCATTCTCAGATGAAGATATTATGGATATTGCTGGGCATGGGCAAAATCCGAAGCCAGAAATAAATTAAAATATTAAGGCCTATGCATAGGTCGAATCCTGAAGAATATAAGATAAATTTAAAAGTGTCCCTATAAAGGCATACCAATATTGATAGGGGACAATCAAATATTCGGGCGTGGAAGATCGTACCAAAAAAGACTGGAATAAAGCTGAAGATAGACACGAAGCATCTGGGCGCCAGTTGCACCCGTGAAGATAAAAGAATCCGGAAGGACAGCCACGCATGAAGTCTACAAAAGCTACTAAGCCTAGGCATCCAGGTGGACGGTCATGCATGAAGCGTACAAAAGGTTACCAAGCCTATAATTATTAAATATTGGAGAGGAGCTCTTCGCGCACGGCTATAAAAGGAGGTTGCGGCCAGGATCAAAGGGCATCAGAAAAATCATCGGCGAAGGCAATCACACATAGCTAGAGCAAGAGAGAGCACTCCACTCCACTCTCTCTTTAGTTTCCATAGTAGCCACTCTTCCCCTGTAGTATAGTCGCTACTCAAGGTTTGTAATATTAAGAAGATAACTTTCTTTCCTGTTTGTAAGCTGTTTGGGGGTTCCCGAAAGGGAAAATCATATGTAAACTAGTTTATGGAAATGAAGTAGTTCTGCTTTGAAAAACCCTTGGTGTTTTTAGCTTCGGTTCTATGAGACGGGTTTTTATGCTAGGGACCCTATAGGAGAAACCTCTGCGGTAGTTCTCAGCTAAAGCCCTGCATATGGTATAGGGTATGGAGAACTCAGTGTCCGTATGAGAAGTGTTCCCTTCGGGTGGAACTGCCTGGGGAGACGATAAGAAACTCATCCCATATGATCGCAGCTAGAAGTATCCGGGAAAAGCTTAGCTACTTCTGAAGTAAATTAGTGATAAATATGGTGAATACCGAGTAGGAGTATTACAACTGATAGTACATATCCGGCTGTCTTGTTGGTCTCGCCAACCCGCCTGCAAAATCGCTAGCGCTGAAATAATAAGAATAGTGATAAGAATTAAGCGTACAGAATAAGAATAGTGCAAAGGTACTGGAATAGTGTCACGCCGTTTGAATAGTACCTGAATAGTGTCTGAACAGTACTTGAACAGTGCTGAATAATGTCGAATAGTACTCAAATACTGTTTGAATAGTGTCTCTAAATAGTGTCATAGTACTCGAATACTGTTTCAAGCGTATTAAATTCTTTTCACGCTGAATCCTGTCTGCTAATCAAGGTCTGTGGTGTTCTATACTGCATAATTTCAATTTAAAAGGTTTATATATATATATATATATATATATATATATATATGTAATACTCTTAGACTAAAACATTGGGAATTATGCTCTAAAAGACATCGTAGAGTTTCTTAGGCAACTAGTGTAACATCTGTTCTCATCTGAAATTCTTATATCATATCTCCAATTCTCAGATAATATCATCACAGAAATAAAAGATCAAGCACATGATCTATTCTCCTTAGTTTAATGCTAAACAGATAGAAATAAATCTCAAACATAGTATCTGTTCTTAGTTGCTTAGGCTAAGGAACAAGCACTACCATTCATTCTTGTCAACTTATATATATACACACATCAGAAAGATGGTAGGGACATGCTAAGTACTAGTATGGCATAGAAATCTGGAAGGTTATGTTCATGCACATAGATTATAGGAGTTGATCAACCATGACATCAGAGATAACTAGAAAGCCATTTCTATACAACTTTAGTACTACTTTGTCAGTGTGATAGCATAGCATCCATGGCATCACAGATTAATAAACTTGCCATAGAAATGCTCGGATATTCACTATAAGTCTCTATCAAACCATCAAGTAGTACTCAAATATCATAGCATCAATGGCTACCAAGGAATTGTAGTATTTTAGCATCATCACAAAACACCTAAATCGAGAACATATGGCATCATCACAGTAACATCCATGTCTTAGTGCCAAATTTTCAATTAATAGCACCACAAACTTAGCATCATAGACTTAGAAGACAGGAGAGGCATGAATATAGTTACCTAAAGACAACTGGGCAACGTCATTGTGATTGTGGCGTGGCGAACTCACCGCTAGACCCCAGGAAAGGAGGCACGGACCATGGCAAGGCGGGCGGCACTGCTGAGCGCATCGAGACTAAACCCCGCCTCATTGAGCTGACACCACCAGCACCAGAGAAGGCCCGGGCCCTAGGGCTTGGTGACGACGCAGCAATAGGGGACGTCGGGGCAAAGCCAATGCGACCAAGAAGGAAGGGGGCACGCATGGCAGAGCCATCACCGGCGGTTGGAACCGAGGCTAGCTCAAGCTCTGGTTAGCCACCTGCGCCCGAGATAGGAGACAAGGCGCAAGGACACCATTAGAGAAGAGGGAGGAGCCGGAGAGATGGGAGGGCTCATCTTGGCCAAGGGCGGCATTAGCAGCATCAATGGTGGGGCGATGAAGTGAGGGCAGCATCAGACCGAGGCACCCATGGCGAGATCAAGCAGCGGCGGCACAAGGAATGCTGGGGGTGGGCAGTGGTTATTAGGGAGAGAGAGAGGAACATGAGGAGGCGATGACGTATATGAGTGAATGATGGAGAGGGGCACCGGTTAGGGTTTCCTAACTGGATAACTGAGCGAGTCAGGGGGCTTTTGGTTCAATTGGGCCAACTAGGCCGGTTTGAACCCAATTAGGCAAGTCCTTTGGGCCAAATAAGTTTTAGGCTAAAAATCGACCAAGGGCTGAAATAAGTTTTTTAGACCCAACCAAATAAATGTTTGACCTTATTTTTATTCTCTACAAAATTTCAAAATTTCAAAATCTTCATAGAACTTAATTAAATTTATAAGAAAACTCTTTGTTTCTTTTAAAACCATTTTAATATTTAATAAATATATTCTTTCATTACTCATATAAAGAAAAAGCCTTATGGTAATAATTTAGGAACTTGATAGAATCAATGCCTAGAAATTTACAGTTTCATAAATAATAATATTTTAATTACTATAATACTTTGTAAGATGGGCTGCAAGGTCCATAGAAAAACAAAGATATTTTAACAATAAATTTTTATTAATTCAAAAGATAGAGCAGATAAAAATCATGATGCATATAAAACCATCAAATGGTGATATAACAAAAATCACGAGATTTAGTAGGGTAAAAACATAGGAAAATTATCTCATCGATCGCGTTGTCTCCGATAATGTGTACCTAGCCTTTTCTCGATTGATTTTCACCAAAAACATCATCATGTACATCCATCTACAAATACAATTTAGATATTAGTCCTTACCAGACTATTATTCAATCTTCAGACCCCGAGGTTCTGCCAATTTCACTCGAAGAAACCTCGCACTTCACTACTTGTTCATCTCGAGGCAAGTTCATTTCTTGTCCATATTCATTGATTATTTCTACTAAAGTATATGCAAATTATTCTTCTTATCATCTTCTTAGAGATAAATAGTAAATGAACTGCATTATGATTCGTTGAATCATTTATTAATGGGTGGTGGAACCATGTTGGGATGGTCAGGGTTCCACTACATATGGTATCACATTAAGGTTAATAACAAATGTCAGTTGGCATTGTCGCGCTGTATAAATAGCGTTAACCACAAGATCTGTTATGGGATGGGTGAGTCAAATAGCGCCTTCTTGTTAAAATATCTCCTAGGAACGTATGTATCGTAACGCCTGGGGAAGTGTTATGTCCCTCACTCAGGGGATCTTTAAACCATGAGTTTCTGCTTGGGGAGGTGCTATGTCTCCAAGGGTGTGTTTGGCAGCCTGTATCATCCTAGTATGCCTGTATCTATTGAGACATGCTGGTCCTGGACATGCTGAATGGATGTAACTGACTTGTGTTTGGTGGCCTGTATCTGTTGAGACATGCTGAGTTAAGATGTTGTTTGTTTGTCTGTATAGATTGAGACACACTGAGCTAAGAGTATGTTTGGTAGGCTGTATCTGAGCTGAATTTAGTTTCTTCTCTATATATGCTTGTGAGAATAGCATGAATATATGAAATGAATTTTGAGAAAATCTATTATCGTAATATTAATTAATAAGGACTATTTAAATGAGATATGACAATAATAAATAACTTTTCATGCATATTTTTCAACAACTCTCATGGATTTCAATAACAATAAAATTTCTGTGCAACTTTTATAACAACTCTATATAATTCTAGCATCATATATCAAAATCAGCAACAACTCCAACAACATGTAACATATTTCAGCAATAATTGAGGATTTGGGCAAAATTTCAGCAACAATTGAGGCATTTGGGCAACATTTCAGTAGCATTTGGACAACATTTCAACAACATTTCAGCATAAGTTCAGGAATCGTCTCAATATTTCAGCATTACATCATTAGGTCCATATTACATAACACAGAAGTGGTGTCCAAATTTCACCATACAAGAGGGGTTAGCTATAACACCTCATACATGCACGTGCCACGTGCCAAATTTAGTAATTAGGGGGATTGGTCTTCATATTACACCAATTCACAAAATATCACCTCAACAAGAGTGATTACAAATACTTGCGCATCAGGATGCTTTGCTAGGAAACGATGAACCCATGCCACATGCACATCTTCGTCCATTTGCACGAAAGAAAGGCTAGTAGCCTTCTTTTCCATAAGATGATCCAGAACAGCCAAACGAGTATTTAGAGGGAACACTTCCAGGTCCATGACGGCCTTATACACATCTAGATGTGACTCAGTATGCATCGTGTACTTGACGGCACCCGCCATTTCACACATAACGTCTGCCATATTGTTCAAAACCGATGCATCCTCTTCAGTAATAAGAGAAGACCTCTTTCTCTTCAAAGAAGTGTTAGTGGTAGATGACTCCTTCCCAGGAGTATTTGCAATAGACCCTGTTTCAACACCAAAATTAAATTCAGCGCCACCATGTATCCCTCCAAATCCCTCATGACTCCCATCTCTGCATGAGCTTTGGATCTCAATTGGATCATCCAAAGCCTCATTTGACCCCATTGCATACTTCCCTGTGGCTTGCCTAGTACCAAAGATGGTCTCCATTTGCACATAGTTCTCAAGTGGCACATTGAGGAACTCAACATCTTTTGGATGATCCTGCAAATTAATATTTTCAATCAACTACCACATAGTACATTTGAATGGAATGAAATGGAATTTATGCACAAACCTTAGTATGACCCAAGTAGTGTTGTTCTTCGAGCACTATCATGTTGTTTTTATCATTCCAAAGTGCCCCACTAAGATCTCTTAGCTGAGTAATCATAATCCACCTAGCATGCCACTTGCGAAGGTGGTTGTGCACTTAGGTACGAGTCACCTCAGCACCAATATAATCAGTCAAAGACTTAGCAACTTGATTAAGGTGGATCTTCTTGAATCCTTTGTTAGTCTTGACACCTTGCCCTAATATCTCAACAAGGCGGTGCAACATGAATGCATACATTGGTGGGGTCCAACGCAATGCACCCTTGTTTCCTGTCGCAACAGCCCCCTCACCTAGTTCGGCCATTCTCTAGCGCCAATACATAGAAATCAGCAAAAAAAAAGTGAGCAATTTGAGCAACAAGGTTAAATTTTAGCAACATGTATGTATAATTTCAGCAACAACAATGAAGTTTCAGCAACGAATATTAAATTTTAGCAACATGTGGGCATAATTTCAACAACAATGAAGTTTCAGCAACAAATAACACATTTCAACAATAATTGGACATAATTCTAGCAACAATTATGAAGTTTCAACAACAACTAACAAATTTCAGCAATAAATTCAAGCAAGTAGTACAAATGTCAACTAATAAATTTCAGTAACAAGTAGTACATAGAACACGATACATCAAATATGTGTTAAGCCCCTATTCTCCCACATCGCATTTGCAATTTCATCTCTCTTTTGAGACCAAGAATTATTATCAACAACTGTGTCGTTGTGGTCTTCATTAGTAAGGTTAGGATTCCATGTTGACTCGGGGGTACAAATTCATCCACACCATGCTGAAGGACCCAATTGTGAAGAATGTCACATGCTAGCAATACCTTCACTTGCGTCCTGTATGGGTGAAAAGGCTTGTTGAAAACAATCTTCCAACGGTTCTTGAATGTTGCAAAAGCCCTTTCAACTGATGTCCTTAAAGAGGAGTGCCTTAGATTGAACAACTCCCTCGCATTCTAAGGATAATTCCCTCCACCATACTCGTTCAAGTGGTACCTTGTTCCACGGTAAGGTGAAAGGAATCCTGGTCTCACAGCATACCCAGCATCAACAAGGTAGAATTTTCCTAGAAATGGCAACTATTAGCTATGGGTAAATAGTATGGACAAATTTAACAACTTGGTTTTTATTTATTACCTGTTGGAACTGTCAACCCATCATCCCTCTGCAATGTGTTAGCAAGTATAAGGGCATCATGGGTTGACCCCTCCCATCCGGCAAGCACATAAGTGAACCTTAGATCAACGTCGACCGCAACCATGATGTTTTGGGTGGTTCCACCCTTTCTACCCCTAAAGGCAGCCGAGATCTTTGTTGGGACTCTAGTGAGCACATGGGTCCCATCAATTGCACCAACACAATCCTATTTAATAGGCACATGCGTTAATTAACACTCCAGTTCAGAAATACAAATTGTTAATGTTAACTATTTCTTTTCCATATTTTACCTTGAAGTAAGGGTTGTAGCGCCCGCTTTGCTAAATCTTAGGGTGGATGTCTGTTGAGGGAGGCCTTATCATCTCATCTCGCAACTCGCCAATAGCAAATAACACCTCTTTAAAATACCTAGTAATTGTCTCGGTGGACCTTCTAAATGTCGGTTGCATAGCCCTAAACCTATGGTTGTGGCCCACTACCAGGAGAAACATGGCTACTTTTTCCTCAATGGACGTATGGATGCTATCCCGTAATAGTTGTCTTTCTCTAAACAAAGTACACAAATGAAAAAATGGGGCCCTTGCCATCCGAAGCTGATTTGAGCAATTTGTGTCATTAGAATGATAGATAAAACTCAAGTTTGATTGCCTAGCTATATCACTATCCACCATATGACCATATGTTATCCTAGGTGTTTTTTTCCTAGTCCTTCTAAGAATGAACATCATATAAGCACACATTACAACAATTAGGCCAGCTCCTCTCACAATTAGTTGTTTTCGTTTTCTCCCCAATTCGTCCATCTAAAAAAATAAAAGCATAGGAATGCATTCTTTGTAGTACTAAAAATATTGAAACATGCTCAAAATTGACATAACCAAGCATCATTTCATAATAACTACAAAGAATGCAATATCAAGCAAAATGCTCCCCGTACACAGCCAAGACTAGATTATAGTTAATAATCACCGCAAGCTCATTGATTCATCCTAAAAACAAATACAACTAGCATGAATTAGCATGAATTGCTCAAAGTAGCACAAGTAATGGACAGCTTCCTCTGCACAACAAATTTCCTGTCATCTTTTCTCCAAAAATTTAACCCTACCATGTCTCACACAATCACATACGACTACACAGCAAAATTCAGCAACATCTCACCACGGCTCCTGGGCTCGGTGCTTCGGGAGAAGCGGTGGACTGCAGCTGCGCTAGGTGCTCAGAGAGGCGGGGAGGGGAAGGGCTCGAGGATGCGCCGGACTTCACCACGGCTCGGGGAGAGGAGGTGCAGGTGCTCTGGGCTCAGGAGACGTGGCACGGTGGCTCAGGACGACAAGGCGTGGCACGGCGGCTTGGGACGACGAGGCGTGTCACGGTGCGGTGGCTCGGGAAAAGGAGGTGCGGCGCGGCGGCACGGGAAGTGGAGGTGCGGCGCGTCGGCTCGAGGAGTCGTGCTCCGGTGCTCGGGATCTACACGAGGGGCGGTGCGGCAGCTTGGGGAGAGGAGGCGCGGCGTGGCATCTCGGGGAGATGAGGCGCGGCTGCTCGGGAGGCACGCTGGCTCGAGGAGACGTCGCTTCTCGATGCTCCGGATCTAGATGAGGGCCGGCGCGGCGGCTTGGGGAGAGGAGGGGCGATATGGCATCTCGGGGAGACGAGGCATGACAGCTCCGGGAGGCGCGGCGCGGCATCTCGGGGAGAGGACGTGCGGTAGGGTGGCTCGGTGGGGTGGTTCAGGAGACGAGGCGCGGTGGACAAGCTCGGCGGGAGGATGGACATGTTTGGCGAGGGAGCGCAGGAGCACCAGCGGCGGCTCTGAGAGAGGAGAAGTGAGATGAGGCATGGGTGGAACCCTAGCTCGGGCTTGCACGGGCGGACACAATGTGGGGTCCCAAAATTTTGCATCGCGTGGGCAGGGCTGCGCTGGGATGATGGATTTGGGCTTCTCCAGCGGGCATGGCCGAGAAGCCTTTTTTGCATCAAGTGGGCATGGCCCAGGTAAAAGAACAGGCTACCAAACAGTTATAAATATGTATGAGTGGATACAAGTTGGGTCTAACCAACCTAACAAACACATCCCAAATCTTTTAAAGAGTACACTATAATGACGAGATGAGTAATCGGTACTGGAACGACTACACAAGAGGAGATATGACACATATGAGAAGGATGAAATGACTCGAAACCTTAGACCTGGTCGCACACTGATAGGAGTGTTATGGTTTCACACTTGGAATAAATGTCAAGTACCACTTATGGGTAAAGTAGCACAACTCTATAGAGTGTATTGAAGTGTGGTATTGTCACTTCATATTCTGGGTACGAACTGCAAGCGTGGCGTAAAAGGAACCATCAAAGGTTCTAGTAACCCATGAAGCCTTCTAAACATAGAATATTACTTAAAACTTGACTTTTATTTAAAAATATGATTGAAAAAATGCATTACTTCTTTGTGGACTGATATCCTAGTAGAGATAGACATATCAAACATCTGTTGCTATTCATGAACTTGTTGAGTACCTTCTATACTCATCCCCTATATAAAATCTCCTTTGTTAGATTGTGAGTCGGTAGAATTCAAGTGCGAAGAAGCCGAAGCCCAAGAAGGGAAAGAAGAGTTGGATCTATCAGAAGGGATCGACGGAGTTGATTACTACTTCGACTACGGAGAACATGATGACATGGAGATAGAGCAAGAGTAGAATAATATAGGAGATAGAAATAATTGTAGTAGTAATAAAACTCTGTTTCTATGGCTTTTAGTCTTTTATTTTTTGTTATATATTTCAGTTGTTACTTTTAACCAAATATATTTTATTGTACTTCCGATGAGTTAGAAACTCTTGTATATTTTGAGTATGTAATAATATAGTTGTTGGATCATCAATGATTCTGTTGTACTATTTTGATGGATATAATATTATTGAGACGAGATTTCATTATATTATATCAAAGACTAACACATTAAACCATGCAATGGTATACGGTTCGCTTCAATACGAGACATAGGGAAGCAGTCAATGAGAAACTAATAACATCATTTGTTTAATCCAAAGAGTATTAAAAAAAAATCCTAAGGCTTAGAATCTAAAAAATTCCTAATATCAAAAGAGGGGTAAGCGAGTGTTTCTTAGAAAAAGAAAGAAAAACTTCGGTGAGGTGAAATCGTGAGAAAACAACGAACGGATAAAAAAAGAAGTCATCAGAATCCAAAATACATGTGTAAACATGAATATACATGGGTACTAACAAAAAATTTGGTAGATGAAATTTATTAAATTTGTAAGAGTATCCTCATAGTAGAGAAGATAATTTTCTCTTCTATTTATCCATTCTAGATATAGTAATAGAAATACATAATATAGTATTAGAGAAATTTTAATATTTATGTCTTTAGTATCCTTAGTTTTAGGGACATAAGCCTTCTCTTAGACTTTTTTTAGTTAAAAGAAGTCAATTTTATCCTTTTATATTCTTTTATCTTCACATTAATAAAAGTTATATGTGATATAACTTAAAAAAAACTAATATCTTACTATTAAAGATATCTCGAAGAGTATAAACTTCTTCTGGCTCCGCTTTAAAAGACAGGCGTCAAGCGTGGAGAGCCTCGGGAGCGTCGTTGCAAGGTGCGCCCTCTAGCATTTCCAAAGCACAGTATGGCATCCCGTTTAGGTAGCAAAACAAACACACAGTTTGCGTGTGGCTGTAGCAATTTTTCCTTCCCTTCCGGTTCTGGCACGTGACTTATCGCGTGAACCGTTCTGGTTTTCTTCTTCCTCCTCCACCTCCCAGGGAACTCGGGAATCCAGGAGCTTTTCTAGAGAATTCGAGAATTCCCTGTTCGTCCGTCCCAAAGCCTCTCGCTCAATCCTCCTCCTTCCGACCTCAAAAAAGGAAAGAAAAAAGCATCATCCTTCTACCCAAGGAAGCACCACTGCCGCCTCGAAGTGAAGATCCATCCGGACGTGGTCCCTTTTTTTGCTGGTAAGGAAGTCCTAACTTTCTTGGATTGCTGTTCGTTGCGCTCTTGTCTTTTCTTTTATTCAAGGTCGATCTCATTTCAGCAGCATCCGCTGCCACCGTATTCTGGGGTCTATGACCCTGATGAATAATACTAGTAACAGCAGCATGATCTATTTTCAAGAAAGAATTGGGGGTTCACATGCCCCGCGTTGAACCTGCCCCTGATTATCGGGGTTAATTGTTGCGTAATCCCCTAAATTGGGGCTCGATCATCAGGTTCTCAATTTTCTGCATTTGAGACCTTGTTAGCTCTGGGTGGTTAATTTTGTAGTTTAAAATTGCCCTGTTAGCTAAGAAATTTGGCATTGAGTGGCAGAATTCAAAAGATCGTATTTTTGGCTGTGAACCGGACCAGATGTTACACACCCTAAAAAATTGCATGCGCCGGATTGGGTGCGATTGTGGAATGGGTGCGATTGTGGAATGCTGCAAAAGCTTCCTAGTGAATAGTGTAGCTCTAGTGCCTTCCTGATTAGTTACTGTAAAATAACCAGTTAAATGGTTTCATATGTCAGCGCCTGAAAGAAGACGTGAATCTACATGATTTCTGTGGAGGGAAACTAAAATGTTGATCAAAGGTGGACCTTTTTAGCTAAAGTGCTCCATTTCAACATTTTTATTGACTAAAAATTTGCAACCTCTGTAGATTCATTTGCATTGTCACTTTCTTTACTGGTTTGAGTCTGATCAAGCTGCTCTTCTTGTATGTGTCTAAACAAACAAACAGGCAATGGATATTGATGATGTGCTTTGCAACCTGCGTGTTGTTGGTGTGCCAACGAAGAGTGCAATATACATATGGGGGTATAACCAGAGTGGCCAGACTGCATGGAAGGGCAAGGACCGCCACTTGAGGATCCCCAAGAGCCTACCTCCCAAACTATTCAAATGTGGGGATCGTGAGAATCTCAGATGGATTGATATTGCATGTGGCCGTGAGCACACTGCTGCCGTCGCTTCCGATGGATCACTCTTCACCTGGGGTAGGTCTCCTTTTATCAACTCTTTTACAATAGGAGCACATTAATGAGTGTTAGATAAATGAGCGGAACTTATGAAAGTGTTGCTGTTAATGCCATCACTGTTATATTTGGATCTGAAATATCATAGTTGAGTTATTATCCCTCATGAATTTCACAGTCAATGTTACGTGCTAGCACAAGAACTAGCCTCAGCAATGAAAAGTAACTATTCTCTCCATTCATGAATTATTGGCACATTCATATCACCTAGGCATTCTTTCTTAGACCTGTCTTATCAATTGTATTTATCTCCTTAATTTCACTTCCGTCTTGTTTGTTCTTGTGATAGTTATTAGGTGGTGCTTTTGTCTATTTTCTCCTTGCTGTGTATTGTACTTGTAATTTGGTAAAGAGTACCAAGTATTTGTAAACAGGATTATAATACTTCCAAAAGCTATTCTGAGATTTATTTGGGCCTAGTTCAGCGATGGCTAGTGTGTGAGGTCTTCTTAAAAAGTTATAGTGCTTCATTGCCAGAGGTGAAAGGTGTATTAAGTTTGCTGGATGAAACAGCGATTTTATTTTTTGCTGAAGCAAATAATTCACATTCAACTTTAAAAACAACAGGTGCAAATGGGTTTGGCCAGTTGGGAGATGGGACAGAGGAGAGTGCAAAGGAACCTAAAAAGGTTAAGGTACTGGAGACTCAGTTTGTGAAATCAGTATCCTGTGGTGCACATTGTACAGCTGCTGTCGCTGAACCTAGAGAAAACGATGGCACACTATCGAAAAGCAGGCTCTGGGTTTGGGGACAAAATCAGGTTTCTCCAGTTAATTTTACTGATGAATATGTCCTATATAGATTGAGAACCAACTTATTTGATAAAGTACTCAACATTATGCATGATCCTTGCAGGGCTCAGATTACCCTCGCCTATTCTGGGGAGCTTTTGCACCAAACACGGTAAAGTTGCATTACACTGGATATCAATAGCTCGTATCGTTCAAGTAGATTCATATAGTTAAACATTCGACGCAAACAATGTTTAGTCTCCTAGTCTTTCTTATTGTCCTGTTTATTTGGTGTTTCCTCTTAGTTTACCTACCTGTTTTGATTGACCAGAAAGTAAATGCAATAATTTATGCCAACGGTCTTCATTAGATGGACCAACCTGTTTAGATTCCAATTGGATATGCTGTATGACCTTGTATAGGCAGTAACTTTTTTTTGCCTATTCTCCCAGAACTATTTGTGCCCCCAATATCCTTGTGGACTGGGAAATTTCACCAGATTTGCTGAATAAGACCTCAAGTAGAATTTATACTGCGCGCCTAGCGGGTTTTTATCCTTGTATGCTATTTTCACATGCACCTGAGGTGTTTTTGGTTATTCTTCTCTGTTTTGTTTCAGCAAACAAACTTGATCATTTAGGAAAATTTGATGATCTATAATATACTGGGTAGTCAGACAGACTTTGTGTTTTGTGCTTTCTTAGTTTTGCAATTTGCATCTAGGTGTACCTCCTGGCCTTCTAGTTTTATACACCTCATAAGAGCCTGGTTGAAGGCAGAAAATTGACATTTTATGTTAGATCCATGCCTAAAGTTGGTTCGTAAGAAGTTGAACAGGGGGATAGGTCTGCCTTCAGCCCTTCAATGCCATTTCTTTTCACTATTTCGTTGATAGAGTTCCAGGTCTAACACTAATTTGTTGTTAACTTGAGGTTTGTGGCATGCACTCATTCTTAGAGATACAGAGTGCTATATTATGTTTAGATTTGTTTGGCTAATATAACATCCTGAATGAATAATTTCAGTTGTGGACAAATTTAGATGTTACCAACATTTTTGTGTTTGGAATGTACTGTTTTGAGGTGATATCATGATATACTGGATATCTTTTATATGTTCACAGGCAATACAGCAGGTTTCTTGTGGAGCTATTCATGTGATGGCCCTATCAGAGGATGGCCTGCTGCAAGCATGGGGTAATGTGTAAGAATAAAAGTTTTCTCCACCTTCTGTCCACAATTTTTACTTGTACATTTTTTGGAAAAAAAGTACCAGCCTACTTACTCGACTGTGAAGCTTTGGTGGTTTGGTGCAAACTTTGTCAATCAGTAGCAACAGAACTCAAGGTTTAGTCTATCAAGATAGCTAGTTATGACTGTGATATTTCTTATGAAACCAGCAACAGGCCACAGCCAGTTTTTTTAATTGTTTCATTTCTAACTATTAACAAGATATTTGCTATTTTTCTTACTAACCAGGCTACAATGAGTATGGTCAGCTTGGCAGAGGTTGTACTTCTGAAGGACTGCAGGGAGCTCGTGTATTAAATGCTTATGCAAGGTTCCTTGATGATGCACCTGAGCTAGTGAAGATTGTTAGAGTATCATGTGGAGAGTACCATACAGCAGCTATATCAGAAAATGGGGAGGTGTAAGTCATCTCAAAGGATGCTGATCTCTGCTGTCTGGGAAAGTTGTGTGGTCTCTCGGTTGGCAAAATAGAAGTTTTATTTATGGCGGACTAACCATGACTAACGTGTAGGCTAACTGTGAAGCAAACATACAAAATGGTTTTCTTTTAGCTTAGTGTCATGCGAACTAGAGTGGCATCGATGCTGTCCCACCATATCAGCTTTGCTACTATCTAAATCACTGCAGTTCTCCATATCTTGAAGATGCCATCATCGTCAACAAAAGAATGTATAATATGCTTCAGGGATAGAAGTTGGAATGTATGACGTTACTAGAGTTGAATGAGTTGTCAATTGGTGTGCTGAGATTTTTATTATTATTCTGGATTTTATCCTCTACTTCCTCTGTTTGCAAATGGATGTTGCTTTAGAATGCATGCAGTTCTACTTTTCAATCTTTGACCATTCATATGCTTGAAACTCTATTAGATATTCACCTGGAAACGGTAATAGTATATTTGTCATAAAAAAGACTTATACTCCATTATAATCTCTATATCTTTTATGTACATATGTTGGAAAAAAGCAACGGTCAAAGTTTTTGTATAGACGACATCTATTTGGAGACAGAGGGAGTGCATTACAAGTATTTTGAGCATGTTCTTTTCAAATCCTTCATGTGAAGTCAGTCTGTTGTAACAGCCTCTTATCTGAACATGATTATTTCTTTTTATATATACCATTGTGTTTTGCAGATATACATGGGGACTCGGAAGCATGGGGCAGCTTGGGCATTGCTCCCTTCAGTCTGGAGATAAGGAGTTGATCCCAAGGCGAGTTGTTGCCCTTGAAGGAATGGTAGCTAGAGATCTGTCTTGTGGTGGAGTACACTCTTGTGCTGTGACCGAAGGTGGAGCCCTCTATGCTTGGGGTGGAGGACATGTGGGCCAGTTGGGGGTCGGACCTCAGAGCGGTTTCTTTTCTTGCGCTCTGAATGGATCTGACATGCTACTTCGTAACATTCCAGTCCTGGTCATACCATCAGGTGTTCGGCTTGTTACTTGTGGCCATTCTCACACGCTTGTATCCATGAAAGATGGCCGTATATATGGATGGGGCTATAATAGTTATGGTCAGGCGGCTAACGAGAAATCTACTTATGCTTGGTACCCGTCTCCAGTTGATTGGTAGGTTTCATAGTTTAATCTCATTTCTTTTTGTTTTCTTGTGAAATATGTTATCTCGTTTCATTTCAAACACTATTCTTGTTTCAGTCTGAAGTTAATTAGCATATTCTGCAACACTAGGTCTTAATTATCTTTTCTGTGATATAGGTGTGTTGGAGAGGTGAGGAGGCTTGCTGCAGGTGGTGGCCATTCAGCTGTCTTGACTGATGCGTGCTCCTTGAAAGAACTATGCGAGTTCAAGCTAGCAGAGACTGTAAACATGTCCAATGCGCAGCTAGTAGCAGATATTGCATCACGAACTGGAGCTGAGGCCTTGGCACGCCTGTGTGAGAGATTAAGGTAAGGACACAGAAGTTTGAGGCATGTTTCATTTGGTCAAGTTCTCAGGCAATCTGTTCTGCCTTCCAGACAAAATGGTGGTAACACATTTCTTTAAGAAAAATCGTAGTTCAATGTAAGCTAATTTACAAGAAAAAACTAAAGAAACTTTGTGTCTACTAAAGTGCATAGCTTTTCAGTAATCAATGCTTGGAACTGCCCAAAAGTCTAACAGTACAGACAGCCTAGTTTAGTCAGGCCTTTCACTCATTACATTGCCTATCCTGTTGGTTTGTGCATTCGTATTATTGATTTTTAGCATATTTACAGGGAACATTTGGTTGAGCAAGGAGAATGTGAATTCCTGGAAAAGCAAATGGTTGAAGAGGTTGAGGCTAAAGCTGGTTAGACTACTAATGATCCGCCGCACCTGTGATGTGCTCAAACCCCAGTGATGATTCTTACCATACACATTGATTCAAGCATTAGTTGTGTTGTATTTTATGGAAGCAGCTATTGATTTCTGCTTGACTGTAGACCCTCAGTGGTGTCTCCCAAGTGTAACAAAGTAGTGGAGGTTCGTTATGTAACATGAACTTCCAAGTGACCTGTAGAACCAAACAGACACATGTATGCTGGTAACTTAGCAGACTTGTACATGCAACTCGTAAGTCGTAAGTTCGATAAGCTGAACAACAGCTGGACACCGTTTAAATGCTAGGGTGTGGCAGTTTCTGTTCACGTGTGCTTCTCTGTTGCTGGCAAGTAGCGTGCTTTTAGTGGTGAAATTAATGGTGGCGACGCATGGTTGGTATGCTAGCTTCCGTCTCATATTTGTGTCTGAACGGAAGAGCGTCAGTGGCAAGACGTGATTATACGGGGAATTTTGTGATGGTGCGATGTTTTCTCGTGCTAAAAAGCGAGATGTGTAAATTTCTCTCCTCATTATCACCAAGGTCGTTGTAGTATAGTGGTAAGTATTCCCGCCTGTCACGCGGGTGACCCGGGTTCGATCCCCGGCAACGGCGCTAATTTTTTTCTGTTCGTCACTCGCGCTTGGATCGCACAGCGGCGTTTTCTTTTCTCTTCACAAGTTGACCTGTCAGGTTATGCAAGAAGTTATCCACTGTAGTTCTAGATGTTTGTTTTGTTGCTGTAATAATCTAGCCAGCTACGTTCACATATTTGTTATCGTTCATAATACTGAGGCTGCATTTGACATTGTGCTGAGTTACGATAATCGTGTTTAGATGGATTGTTTCTATACTTTTGGTGTAAGTTATAGTTATAAAAAATGAGTTTAAAATTGCATCTTGACAACCAAAAAAACAAAGCAGACATATCCATCTTTATGACAAATATATTGTTTTTATTTTAGTACCTAATACAGCGTCCCGCGCAACGTCTTTAATCATCTTTAATTTTTTAGTCTCACATAGGTATAACATTGTTATGCTATTTCAAAAACACAAAATTACGGGTAGCTGTGTCAAGTATACGTGATACTAGATCAATACGCATTATTATAGCTTGGATCACGAGCTAGTCAATCTGTAATTTATACATGATATCAATGTGCGAAATTAAAGTTCAGATCGCGAGTCGGTTGGTCATTTGTACGTAATATTAGATCATCATGTGGAATTAATTGAGCTTTCTATTTGTAAGCACGGAAGTATATTAAGACGGGCGTATGGTCGATTGTACTAAGTTGATATATTGTTTGTACATGACACTACATCATGCCGAATCATGATTAGCCAATTGTTTATATGTGAAATTAGATACGAAGAGTTAAGGTTCAAATCACCGGCAGTTGATATTCGAATAGTATGCAAACTTAAAACTTAGGTAATCTTTTTATGAGGTGTAACATTATAAATATTTACGGTTCTGGACTACTAATAATTAAGATACACTAGATCAATGCAGATAATGTGGTACAATTAGGAAGATTTATCGACTTTGATCCACTAATAAGAAAGGTTCACCAGATTAATGGCCGGATGTTGCTTAGGTGCAATCATGAAAAATTATCATTTGTGATTTATTTAGGTGTAACTATGAACATCTATTGGCTACTATGTTTAGGTGCATTATGAAGTTCTATCAGTTGTGATATGTTTAGGTACAATTATGAAGATCTATCGGCTGTGATATGTTTAGGTACAACTGTGAAGATCTATTGGTTGTGATCTATTGAGGTACAGTTATGAAGATCTAATGATCATTATTTGTTTAGATACAGTTATGATGATCTATCGGGCATGATCTATTTAGGTAAAGTTATGAAGATTTATTGGTCGTGGTACACTAATAAGAAGAGGGTCTAAAAAATTAATGGGCAAAGGTTTTTATTTTGTTTAAAATTTCTAACATGCCTATCTTTTTTCTGGTTAATCTGTCATGTACTTTTAGTATATAATAAATTTAAAAATCAATTAGATTATACTCGCTCCGTTCGAAAATATAAGGCGTATTTTAGATATACAAGTTCAAGTTTTAATCAATAATAAATTATATGTGAGTTTTATAACACAAAATTGATATTATTAGATTCATATCTAGAAGTACTTTCATATGGTTATAATTCTGTAACTATTAACATAATATTGTATAAAAAATTTACAGTTAAAGATTGAATTTTGATAGTACGTGTTATATTTCTGAATGGAAGGAATATAATAATTTGTCAAATATAATGACAACTTTTGCATAACTTATTGGATAAGTTCAATACAACATAATTCAGCAGTACACACTACGTGCTGCTTTGCTTTACACTTCTTTTCTTTCCTCCCCAGAATGCTGCTCTCAGCTCAAACTGAAGAACACAGCATGACCTTACGTTGGACGCTTGGAGCAGAATCCACGAGGGACGGACGTCACGAAATCTAGAGTAAATTTCAGGAATTATGGTCATGGTTATAGAGAACCTAAGATTTCCCCAATTAGTGCCGCTTAACCCAACGTTTCATAGCCATAAGGTTTACAATACCATACACTAATCAAATATATCCTTGACTCGAGGGCCAACTCTCCCCTCGACACTGCAACCTCCATCTAAACATCGACGAGCAGCTATTAAAACCAGGCATGTGATCTGAGCAAGGTGCAGCGCAAGCAGAGGCATGCCAGTGCACTCATGAATAAAATGTCACCATACCATCTCCTCAATCTGAAATTGAATATCTAGGCAAGAACAAATGACATACATGCTTTAGAACAAATGACAAAAGATGAACAGGCGAAAAACAGAACAATGATGCATATTCAACAGGAAGACCTCACTATAACAGCAATGGTGCTTGATTCTCAAAATTACACGATAAATTATTATTGTCTTGAATTATGTAAATGATAACAAATCCTTTTCCAGCTACAAAAGAACCACCAGCATAACAACAAAGAATTATAAAGCTGCTTAAGTAATCTCTTCCTTCTCAAAAAGAGCTATATCTAGGGGGGCCTAGGCCCCAACCATACACTCTTCACTTCCAAAGGTGACCATGGCATCAACCTACTTGGCCTTCCCATTCTCAGCAGCAGCAGAAGTAGCAGCTGCAGATGGGTTCAGCTCATCCCAGGCCTCGATCCAGGTGACCATGGCATCAGCAAGCTTGATGAAGTAGGGGTCAATCTTGCCAAGCTTCTCCCTGACCTGCTCAGAGAGCGAGATGTAGCACTTCTGGACAGTGTCGCACTCCTTTGAGAGGGTGGCGTTCTGGAAGAAGGGGATGATATCCTCCTGCCAGAAGATGCCCTTGTACTCTTTCTTCAAGTTGACGAAGGGGTTGCTAGCCTTGCTGTGCCACAGGTATGGCAGGCCAGTCTTCACTCCCAGGCTCAAGTGGTCGCAGATGACCTGAAGTTTACATGATTGTATTAGTTTCATGTCCTCAGTTAGACAACTGCTAATAGAAGATGTAATGATACTTTGTTGAAAGAAATACAAACCTTCACACACCATCCAGCCCACATGTCGTCGTAGCGACCAATAGGCTGGCCATCACCCATGAGGCCAAAGTACATTGCAGGGCCAATGAGCTGACGGTCAAAGGCAAGGTTCATGCCACACATGGGGAACAGGGTTCCCTTGGGAATAGTCAGGACAGCATCAACATACCTGAACAAAAGATAAAAGAAATCAACAACAATTCTTGATGCAAGACAACAATTGCCGATTAGCAATGTGAAGAAAATGTGGTACCTGCTATTCCTCTCTCGAGGCTTGACCATCTGTGTGGGTGCATCATAGTCAGGGATGTTGAGCCACAGGCCGTGGGAGACAGCAGTGGGGGCACCCTCCCTAAGGCTGAAGGGGTACCCACGGACAAAGTCAGCGCCTTCACGGTAGGGGTCGTACAAGGTGTTGAAGAAAAACGGGGTGGACGGACTAAGGAGGTTCTTGATGTGCTGCTCAAGAGCATTTATGTCCTTGCCAGATGGGTCCTTGGCAACCTATTTCCGAAGATAAGCAAAGAAATTCAGTCAAAGCAACAATGAGCCAGTGATCAGACAAATTTAATAATTGACCTCACTCGATTGCAAGATTACTAGACACTGCTGCTATTGGTTGATCTGCAAAGGCAAGATCTAGTGGAGAACTCGCACAATGAAGTTAATCGTGTGGATCTCAAAAGGTGAAAGCCCAATTTTTTACCTTCCGCGTGAATTTCAGAAAGTAAAACCTGAAACTGACCCCAACGGTGCCTACTACTTGAGTCAGATTTGAAGCAAATATCCAAGATCTAGTGACACTAAAACCTCTCAAATGTGTTTGGTTAATACATGACAAAACTGAATCTGTCAACTCGTGTATGACGACCGGATCCCATAAACTAGGACCTCTTAACCAAATGAAAAGGACCCTTCCCCTCTAACGACAAAGTGCCAACGAACTGCCAAAAATCTAACGACTGTACTACCTATCACATGCATCAAATGGAGAATATAATTCTAGTATGATAACAGAAACCATACAAAAATGCCCTTTTTATGGATTCTCTACCAACCAATGCAAGCAGGGCCGAGGCTGCTTGCACGATCCCCAGGATCAGCTAATGCTGAAATCTGCTACGGATCAAGATATGCTACGCTAACAAGCCACATGCTTAAGTTAAATATCAACTAACTGATTAAGCCGCGCCCAGATCCAGATCAGATCCAGCCAGATCTGGTCAAATTCAAACGAACAAGACCCAGATCCGGGCCGAAGATCCCACCTTCCCCACAGATCCGCACGGAATTCGAATAATTACTAGTAAAGAAGAGTAATTCGAGTAGCGCAGCAAGCACGAGTGAAGAGAAAAAAAGAAGAAGGGAGAAGGCACTTACGAAGCAGTCGTCGTCGATGGTGAAGACGTACTTCTTCTTGGAGACCATGTAGCCGAAGCAGCGGCATGCCGAGTCCTTGAATGAGATGCAGGAGGCCTTGGGGCCGAGGATGCGGTTGATGTCGTTGCGGTTGTAGAGCTCGTAGTCGAAGCCCTCGGGCACCTTGATGACCTTGCTCGGGTCGCCGTCCTGCACGATGATGAGGTGGTAGGGCTGGAAGAAGGGGCGCCACATCTCGAGGAAGTCGAGGTTGCGGATCGTCGGGATCACGATGTCCAGCTCGTCCTTGAGCAGCGGCGTCGAGGGCACCGACGACCCAGGCACCGTCACCGTGCCCGCCATTGCTTCCTCCTCCTGGATCTCGGGATCTCCCTGGATCTCGCTGTTTCTTGAGGTGTGGTGGGAGGGAGCAGAGGGGAGGCTGTGTGTTGGGGATGGGAGAGGGGGTTTATATAACGCTGCAGGAGGAGGAAGACTTTTTTTTGCTTCTCTATGCCTCTCTGGCTCTCTGGCTCTCTTTCCTTTTCTGTTCCTTTTTCAATTTTTATTTTATTTTTGAAGCTGCATAGATCATATGTTTCTTGAATTTTTTCTTATGCGTCCAAATTTTATTTGGGTCGTTTCAGGGAGATCTGTCGGCGAACGAGAAGTTACCCCGTGTACAGATGGAGAACGTTTATGAGATGTTTGTTTGATCGGTGGATAAAAGTAGATTTTTTTTTAACGGTAACAGCAGGAGAAACAACTCTTTTATCTAGGAAAGAAGCTACGGATGTACTAACAGCAATTTAAACGGGAAATATCAAACGGTCTTGCCCATATCTGATACATTTAAAACCTACAGTTTCAACCCGTTACAATATTAGTGGATATTAAAAGGGCGCTTCGGAGTATTGCTGTCAACCGCATTCCAAGTTTCCAACGGCGTTCGGTGAGTTGTGGTGTAAAACAGGACGCAAATTACTGCTACCTTGATGTAATTTATTGTGTCTTAAACAACGGAATTGCTAGAGATATGTTAGTTACTAGTATAAAATTTGTTCTAAGATTTTCATAAACCTCTCCTTCTCCTATCTCTCTCCTCCTCTTTAACCCTATTTTTTTGTTCATTCTCCTTAATACAGTGATGCTGCCGCTGATTTCTCGCTACCGTGGTCGCTAATTGACGCCGGCCATAGGATCATGCTCCCTCGCAACCATATTGTTTATTCCCCGTTGTCGTCTCGCCTCTCTATTTTTGGTTCCGCCGCTACAGCGAGCTCTACTCTCGTCGATATTATAGTCTTTTCTCTTTTTTCTCATCCATATAATGGCATGCACTTATTGATGGATGAGTACGCCTTGTACTTTTTTCGTTTTTTCTAAGGTTCTTGAATTTTCTCTGTTTTTTCCTATTCTTCTTCCTATCAGCGATGATATTTCTTCTTCTTCTCATTGTCGATCTGATGGCCAACGAGGCCTTCTTTCTTGTCGTAGGTCTAGTTTCAAAGAAAGTATCAATAGCGAGAAGGACAAGATAAAG
This sequence comes from Stipa capillata, assembly GCA_019208055.1. Classification (NCBI taxonomy): domain Eukaryota; kingdom Viridiplantae; phylum Streptophyta; class Magnoliopsida; order Poales; family Poaceae; genus Stipa; species Stipa capillata. The sequence goes on from JAGXJF010003367.1 coordinate 338,674, forward strand.
GAAAAGTCTAAAAAATTACGACGAGGAAGGTAGTGTCAGTGGAGGTATAAAAAAATTGACTTATCTCTTTCTTTAAAATCTGTGTAGCCACACACAGAGAAACACATATTATCTTTTAAAGAAAAGTGATAATTTTTTTTGTGAGAGTAGGTAACGTATTTTCGAGTAAGAAAGGTGGTAACCAAATAGTACAATTCAGTTGACCAAGTAGAGCGAATGTACATACATCAACTGTGACTTGGCTGCTTGGGTTAAGACGTCGGTCCGGGCACCGTAGCAGCAGTGAAGTAGCGCGTTAGGCGCAGGCGTAGCGGTGACTGTTGGGCGGCAGCGGCAAGATTTGCGGTGCATAATTGGCCGAGCCACCAGCGGTCCCCCGGTCGATCGGGTCGCACGCGGCCATCCTCACGTGTACGGGACGCGGTTGGGCTCTGGTGGGAAGACCGCGAAACTGCAACACAACCGGGCCGTCGACCTGCAGATCCCATCACGGTGGAAATTAAGATCGAATAAGTCCATTTTAGGCCACCCGCAGCGTGGTGTTTCATCGATGCATAAAGCTTAGGGGCTCAATTTGCACCGGTGCATCACACTGTAAAAGTGATGGATAAAAATATATGGTGCATGTACATGCACCGATGCAAAGAATTAAACAATAGGAAATAGAAGAGAGACAGAGATGGTTGTGAGCTTGTGCCATGGAGGTCGCTGACCACGGGAATGGCTTGCCGACTACCCTTGCTATTTTGCCCTGCTCGCCAACCACCCTTGCTACTCTGCCCTGCTCGCCAACCATCCTTGCTACTCTGTTCCATCGTCATCGATGGACAGAAGGCCCAAGGATGGCAGTTATCCACCTCGGAGTGACCCCGAGCTAGGCGGTGAGGTGAGGCCGCTAGATCTGGGATCCCGAGCTGGGCGATGAGGTGCCAGATCCAACGCATGAGACTTAGGACAATGCGGGGGCCGTGGATCTACCACCTAGAGCTCGGGGACGACGAGAGGACGCCGGATCTGGTGCCTAGAGCTCAGGATGTGGTGCGAAGAGCAGGCGCATGGGATGGAGACACGGAGCGAGAGGCCCATGAGGAGGATATAACCGGCTGGCTTGGTCAACTTGGGGATAACACGCTAGAGGTTAGGGAAAGGAGGTGCCGGCGGCTGGAGATTGGTGGAGGGGTCGAAGTAGTTGGGCTTGGGATGGAATTTTTGTCCTTTCATTTAATATATGATGGGCTCTATAATTTTATCTTGCACTAATCCAAACACTAGAGCTTAATTTTGACTTGAAACAAACTGGCTTAGGCTTCACTGTTTATCTTTTGAACCGGTGCACTAATGTGGATGGCCTTACCCATATACTCTCGTGGAAGTCTAAGTCTCAACTTAAAACCGTCTACTTTACATCCTTAACTCTCAAGACGGGTTGTTTTACTTCTATACTCAAAACATGGTAGTATTGCGTGATGTGACGCTACATGTCAGTGGCCACATGACATGGCATTCAATTAGCATCTCACCAAATAAGAAAATCATGGGACCGACATGTCATCCACTTTTCTTTCTTCTTCTTCTATCTATTATCCGTATCTTCTCCACAACCGCGTCTACCTTCTCTTCTTCCTCCTCTTCGACCTTCCTTCCTCCCCTTCCAGCTTTCCTCCTCTATTTCTTCCTCGTCCAACTTGTTGCGCCCACTTAGGCTCTTCCTCACTATGGTGGTGGTCAGTGTCCATGTCATCACAGTGGTGTTCACCCCCCCGCTACCATCATCTTGAAACCAAGGAGGAGGGGGAAAGGAAGTGGTAGCCGAATTCAGCCTTCTCCTCTGACGCCTCGGTTGAGAAGGCTGAAGCCACTAGTGGCAAGAACCTTGTCGCCATGCCAATGCTGCATTTCACCACGCCATACCTATGTGGCCAGGGCAACCTCGCACATAAGTGATCTAGAGGAGTGGCTGCCACTGTGGTGGCACGAGTAGCTAATCGGCATCAGAGGTGGGCCTTCGGCAGTGCTGGACTTGAGCATGACCGTTAGGGTGCTTACAATGCTCAAGGAGGTGTGCACGTTGAGCTCGACAACGAGCACCAAGAGCTCGATTTGGGTGGTTGCACATCACACACACACACACACACAAAGCACAATTTAGGTAGTGGCAAATCACAAAGAAAGAGAGGAGGGGAGAAGGGATAAGGGTAGAAGCGAGGCCAACAAGGAGATGAAGAGGACGTGTAGGACATGGTCAATGGGAGGGGAATGTAAGCGGAGCAGAGTGGCCGGTCAATAGGAGGAGGAAGATGATGAGTGGAGAGAGAAGAGGAAGAGAAGAATCTTGATATGATATCTAGTCCTATATTTTATTTTATTTTATCTGATAAATTATTGAGTGGCTGGCATAAATTGTGAATCATATTAGCAGAAAATCAAGTTTTATACCTAAGATCGATATTTAAACGTTCGTGGTAACTCAAGAGGTATGTGTTTGTTTGGTTTAAAGCTTTCTAATAAGCAGCTGGAACTGGTCAGTCCTGAAAAGCAGCCGGTGAAAATAGTTTGTAGACAAGAAGTTGAACCGTTTGGCAAAGACGCTTTTGAACGGCTGGTAGATCTATAGCTAGTGGTGCATGTCTAAAATGCCCCTAACTATTGAAGATGTGTTAGTGTTGACTTAGCGTGAATTACCATTTTTTTGTTCTAATTTTAGAATAATGACATATTTGGACCATAAATTATTGTAATCTCGAAGTTAATCCTACATGCATCATTGATTTGAATAGCATCAGTACACTAGTCCAGACCTTTTCAGTTAGCAAAGAACAAGCATCGCAATGCTCAAGCTGTATGAATTCATGCAAGGTCCAATTTAGTCTAAAACATAATGCAAGATTACAATCCAAAAGGGGTATCTATTCTCTGGTCGCCGTCAAAGCACAAGCAATGTTTTTACGAGTGGTGTTCATGTCTACAGTTTCACCTCTTATAGCATTGCCACCATTGCTCCCAGATGTTGGCATCACATGCCCCGGAGGAATATAGTTCTGGTCAGGATTGCACCTATAAAGTGTAGGTTGAACAACTAACTATCCTAATGTAGTTATGGAGCGCCATACATGAAACAATTATCCGTGTTTGCTTCTCTATTAGATAGCTTGACACGCCCCTTAAGATGCATCATTTCTGCTTCAGACATTTCGGATAGATGAATGAGCATGATTGAAGACTTTTTTTTCCCGGTAGACTCTCGACCTTGTCAAAACTCCAGTAGATGGTACTTCTGGCCTTTATGTGGTGCTAGATATCCAGTTTGATTTGGATAGTCCAAATCAACCAGATAATATTTTCTTAAATAATACATGTGTTAGTGAAAGAGAATAGAACAATAACATACATATATCAACTTAATTGTTAAAATAGCAATCTAATAAGTAAACATCCATATCAATCGAACTGTTTGCTAGCAAAATGAATGATCTCAGTAAATAGAGTGGTGGCTGTTGTTTTCGTGTGCTGTGTGACAAGTCCATAGTGCCTCCTGCATTAAGCTAATTAATCAACAGGGATGGTGCCCAGCATATTTTGGGATTACAGAAATAATTAGTGGCATGTACCAGCATGGTGAATGAAGAATTGAGATGTATATAATTTACACTAGCAAGTAATAATTGATTACCTGCAGGAGGATGAGGAAATCTATGTATGCACACTAATATGTCCTTAATATTCTGGTGTCATCTAGAACGTGCCCAGAAATGACAAAGCAGACTTAAGTGAATCTAGAATGTATGTGCTAAAGATCAGAATTTCTAAATGTCAGATTTGTTCCCTACAAGTCATTGCGGCTCTTTTATCAACTGGAAGCTTATTGGCTAGTGGCTTGCATTTTCATTTGCCACTACACTATGAAAACTGCTATTAAATGGTATAGTGCATAATGTAGTTCTTTTATAACAGGTGTTCAGTACAAGTCAAGGTATTCGTGTGGTAGGAAGGCTCAAGCTTAAAACTGTTGTTCAGTACACATTCATACATCAAATGCTTGCAACCATAAACTAAGCTTTGCTCACTTGGCCCATGAGCATTGTAAAATCAGCACATCTAACATGGAAAGAATGATACTCCTCTACCTTTTCACAGCATTCTAAAATCTAGATCACAACAATATTTTAGACTCACTGATACTTGATCCAAAAGAGACACGAGTTTACATAGTTGTAGAAATTCTAAAACTACGCTTAGGTGAAGCCTAACCGTGTCCCTTGTTGCAAGACAAAATGAATATTCAAGGTATCCCTTCGGATGAGCATTGGAGTTGATTGATGTAGAGGCAGGGGAGAGCTCACCTTGCCGACGAGCTGCAACAGGGATGTTGTGGGTGGAGGCGGCAGTTGGGCGGAGGATGGCTACAGGCAAAGGACGGCCATGGAGGGGTGGCGGCTTCGGCCTGGAGTCCAGCGCTGCTTTGGGGTGACAGAGGGAGACGCAGGTGGAGGACGTCCGACTGCTTGGGGTCGAGGGAGGCAGACACGGACAGAGGACTAGCGACTGCTCAGAAACCCTAGGTCCGGGTGTTGCTTGGACGGGCGTTAGCTTGTGGATGGAGGAAAGAGGTGTGGAGAGGTGAAAAATTGAAGGGTCTTCAGATTAAATATGTGGCGACATTTTATTCGTAAATACTGACAACTTCAAGGGTAGCTCGGTAATTGGGGGTGTGGGAAGCACCTTAAATGGTGTTTTTGGTTTTATAGTGTATTTTTTATAAGTACTTTTAAAAGTTGGTTGCTTGTTAGGGCTTATGATTTTAGTGGCTAGAAGCATTTTAAACACAAATATAAGTCCAAACAAACGCACCTAAAATGAAGTTATCTTTTTGTTTTTTAAGATGAAAGTGAACCTATCTTTGGAAATGACGAGTCAAACTCCCGTGCCAAACACTCAAGTCGCAACTACTTTTGCTTGACTCGCCGTAGCTCTACTCCCGGGTGCTCGATTATCCGAGATATTCCGCCGTCTGTTTTCCGTCGAACCTCAGTATTCTTTTCCCCTTTTTCCCAATTGTTAGTATTTAGTCATGGTCCTAACGGCACATTTGGTCAGGTAGGTGTAGGTGGTACCCGCCCGTTGTGGCAAGTTAAGGGAGTTGAGGCTAGTCTCCTCCCGCCATCAGCTATAGCCCTACTAAGCTCGACTCATCGCGCGTTTCGTTGTCCATTAATTATTAGTGAGCAGCAACCTTGTACGAATTCGTTTGAATTCATGAAATGGACCGCGTACATACTCGTATAACATATCCATATACCATATGACATAATCAACTGCTCTCCAATTCATGGAGCCCCCGATCAGGATAAGCTTTTACCTGTACAGTTTTGGTAAAAGAGAAACTGCAAAAGCTTTTAGAATAGGATGATAGTGTTAGTGTAATATACATACGTTTTCCCAGGGGGTCAAGGATTCTTCTGGCACGCGTCTTGCTGCGCATAATGCATGCGCAGCGATCGAGTATTCCCTCTCTTTTTTGTTGACGAACTGCGATCGAGTATTCCTGTACGTGAAATGTTTGGCTGAGCTGAACCGACCGCTGAAAACAGTTCGGCTAGAAGCGACCTATGCGCCGAGAGACCCAGCGCGAGTCATGGGCCAAACCTTTTTCGCTTCCAAGTCAAAACAGCACGCCCCACCTGTGTGTTTCTCTGTTGTTTTTCTTCTGCCAGGCTGTGACAGTGTGTAGGCACGGACACTGGAGATCGACGACGCAGAGGCCTCACCGATACATCGATCGATCTGACACAGACCGGCTGACACTGCGTAAGGCCTCTTCTTGACGGTGGCACACCACCGACATCGATCTTGTTCTCGTTTTCCTCGTTCCTTCTCTCTCTCTCTTTCAGGGTCTCGAGGTGTTTCGCATGCCACCAACCTGAGAAGGCTGAGAACGTTGTTAGGTCGCTAGTTTGTTGCGTTGCTCGATCGTTGCCTGACAAGTTTGTGGTGACTGCTACTGATTAAGTTGGCCAGTCCACACGGCATGGAGCACGGAATGTGTAACAACCCGAATTTTTTTTTGCAAAGTTTGAAAACCCTAATTCTGCTCTGGACCCAATCCTCCTTCTTCAGCCCATTTCCTTTGCTCAGCCCATCTCCTTCTCTGTTCTTTCTCCCGTTCTTCTCTCTCTCGCTGCAGCGCCACCGCACGAGCTCCCTGCCACGCGTCGCCGAGCTCCACCCTTACTCAGCTCCGTTCGCTGAGCCACGCGCCACGCGCCAGCACTCCTCCTCTGCGACTCGTTCACTTCTCTTCCCAGCAGCAAGTCCGCCTCGCCCCCTCCGCCCATCACTTTCCCTTTCCCATTTGCAGCACCTGAGCCCCCACTCCACCCTCTCCAGAGTGCTTCCTCGAGCTCCCCGTTGCCATCCCGAGCACCACCAAGCGTCGCCCCGTGCTCCCCTAACTCCGGCGAGGTAACAAGGCGCCCCACCGCCGCCGTCGGTTCTTCCTCCACCGCCGCCGAGCAAATCCTCTCAATGCCGAACTCCCTCTCTTCCTCCCTTCGGAGTTCCAAACCTTCTCCAGCTTCCCAAGCACCCTCCTCACCTCCTCAAGCACCTGAGCTTCTTCCCTTCCTCCCCGAGCTCCGACAAGCTCGCCACCGAAGCCCCAATCCCGGCGAGCTCACCCGAGCTCCGCCTCACCAAATCCGTCCTCCCCTTTTTCTTCTAGCTCCCAGTGCCGCCTCCGAGCCTCCACTCCTCCCCTGGAATCTCCCCTTTCCCCTCGGATCTCCGGCGAACCGCCGCCACCGCACTCCCTCCGGCGAGCCCAAAACCCGAGCCGCACCTCCCCATCGCCAGCCCAATCTCCCATGGTGGCGCCCCCTTTTCTCCTCGAAAATGGGTTCCTCACCCTCGGTACCCCCCTCCCCGACCCCTCGTTTTGGTCCGGCGAGCACCGCCGGCGAGGAATTTCTCCCCGCCGCCGGCGGCGCCACCCCTCCCCTGTTTCCCGTTCGGCCGGTGCCCCGATCCCCTTTCTCCCCACTGCCGAACAGGCCGCCACCTCTCCCCTTAACAGGCCTTTGGCCATTTCCTCCGCAGGCCGCCGCGCCCCTAGCAGGCCTCGGCCTCTCTTCACCCGCAACAGGCCGGCCCGGCTCCCTCGCGGGCCAGCCCAGTGGCCGACCGGGCCCTCCCGAGCGCCTATGCCCTTTCGGCCAGCCCGCCATCCCATTTCTTTTTCTTTTCCTTTCTATTTCTTTTCTGCTAATTAATTTCCTTAGCATCCGGAAACCCAAAAATGCAATATGGTACATCGTTTCGATCGTCTCGACGACGCGGTCCCGAATATGCAATCCATTGATCCAAATTCCTACTGTTTGATGACCAAAACCCTAGAAAACCCCCTCCACCTATTCGCAAACCCTTCGTCCGAAAACCCTAAAAATCTCTATTATACATCAATTCAATCGTCTCGACGATGCGAATCCATCTATGCCACCCGTTGATTCAACTTCCTGCTGTTTAATGCCCAAGATCCTCAAAAACCACCTCCACCCCCTTTCTTTCCAATTCATCGACCTAAAACCCTAGAATCTATTCTCGCCACTTCTTTCGATCCTCGACATCTCGGTTCCAATCCAGAGCAGTCCAAACACTATTTTCGGTATTTATTTCAATTAAGTTATATTATATCCTAGCTCATTTTATGGAGCACGGACTTACATATGTGTGTTTACGTGTCTGGATTCTATTGCAAACTAGGGATCGATAGCATTGAATCGGCGCTAGGACAGGACCCCGAAGGCGAAGGACACCCGGAAGACTTCATCCCAGCAGATCCCGGAGCAGTAGGCAAGTCACAACACACCTTGTTCATGTTGAACCTACTCGCCATATTATTATTCGTATGATGCTAGTTTAGTTATTACTTTCTGCATGACACTCCCGTATGCAATATTTTCGAATGACATGATAACATAGTTATGACCTACCACCTACACAGCCCTGTCATTGATTGCAAGCCATAATTGTTTGAGAACTTGTAGGATAGCCACAGGTATTATCGACATAGGGATTGTCCTTACAGTAAAATGGCAATATCGAGTATGTCAGTTAAGCTCGGAGGATGCAGTATCTGAAAGTGGAAATGCCGACGGTAGGGACCACGAAGTGGGGCCTTCACGAGTTGAATGTGCAGCCATTTCCCTGACCGTGAGATGAGGGTAATCGGGAGAATTATCGCTCAGGGCAGTTAAGGACGAGACCCTTGTGCATAGTCAAAACAAATGGTATTCGAATACGCCGTACTCCCGGTTAATGGAGTTGTGTTGAGAGGTGATACTCGTTGCGAAGCACAAGTAGAATTTCTCTGTGATGTTTGAATGGCATCCGATGATAACTTGATGTGGTGCTTAAACTCCAGAGATTGCTATGTTTACGAATTAAATATTTATGTTTTCAAACACTAAGTTTGAAGTAGAGTTATGCATCCACCAAATGGTATATTCAAACCCTACACCCTTCCTTGCAATTCAATGCATGTAGTTAAGTATTACGGCTTTCCGTTGTGGCTTGTTGAGTACGTCGCGTACTCATTACTGCACAATACAAATCAGATGCGCAGGTCAATGGAGAAGGCACATTCGAAGAAGAATATCTTGATGGAGACGAATATGGGTTCTAGGTTTTATCCGTACGCTCAAAGGCGCCTGTGGTTTAGGTCCTTTTGTGATGCAAACTTTGGGCTTGGATGCCCCAGTCTAAAGTAAGTTAAACCGCTGCTATGCTTATTTTACCGTTCTATAATATATTTTGGATATTTTATCGATGTGCTGGTAATGTATCAACTCTGCGTCCTGCGGCTGAGAAACTCCTGGGCAGTCGCGGGTGACATGTCGCGACCCCGATTTTGGGGGCGTGACAGAATGGGAGTGGGCCTAATAACCGACAACCTAGTCGCATGCAATCTGGCATCTGTCCATGTCCACCGCGTCCATGATCCCGTCCATCGTGGCAGTTTCACCGCTCGTATTTTTTGTTTTGTGCCAAGACGTGTTAAATATTTACGAAGCTTCACCACTCGTACAAATTGTGCAAAGGAGTAGCATGGCATGACTAGACACGAAACTGAGAGTACTAATCCGTAGTTTTATAATCTTGCGGCGGATCAGATCTAAGTACCGCAATATTGCTCCCTCGTGTCGCGGCACGTGCCTTCTTGCGCAGCCGTAAGCAAGCTCGCACAAAAGCTTTTGACACGGCAGCATCACGGCACCGGTTTTCTTTCTCTCTTTGCACTTCGTCCCCGCTGTAAGGTGCGCGGATCGGGATCACGCGAGCCAGTGCGGTCCGTCTCGGATCTGATGCTCCGGTTCTGAAACGATCGACGTAACAAGCACATGACTGATTGATTGCTTCAAGCTGCTTCATTTTGTCCACCGACAGTCGTTACCCATCTCCCCTATCGATGTGCAGCAGTAGTTCTATACCACTTCCTCCATTCCGAAGTGTAAGACGTATTTTGATTGGTTAAGATAAAATTTTAATCAATAATTACTTTATTAATATATAATTTATAAGACATAAAATTGATATAATTAGATTCGTATTTAAAAGTATTTTATTATTGTTGGAGTAGTCCGGTCTAGCCATCCGGACGAGGTACCCCCTTTCTGTTCTTTCCATCTTTACACTTGCTAACCATCCCGTACCCTTTGCAGATTCTCAGGAACATTCGGCGAGGTGGCCTGGCGAGGCCAGGACACATCGCTCTCCTCCAGTGAGATCTGGGCACGTCGCCTTTCCTAAGGCGAGGCCGAGGTATGCAGAACTCCTCGTGACGAAGCGCCAGCGCCCAAGACGAGGTCGAGATCGTCCATCCGGCGAGGTGGCCGGGTGAGGCCGGGGCACATCGCCTCCCCCAAGCGAGGCCGAGGTCACTCCCTCCCTGGGGCGGGGCCGAAGTCGTCCCCTCTTCAGGACGAGGTCGAAATAGTCTGCGCCCGGTTTTGAGGTAGGAGACAGCACCTCGTCTGACCTCCGGAACTCGAAGAAACCCACCCATAGCAAAGCTCAACGGAAAAGGGTCGAACACGGTGGCGATCCGTCCCGACGAGGCGCATCAAGGATATGCCGGCGCATATAGTAGGTAACGGCGAAGAGGAGAATACCGATTTGTCCGACGTACGGTGCTATAGATCGGGGTAAAACCGTAATCTGCCTAGGGCAGCGATGTATATTCACTTGTAAGTCGGCTCTGCCTATATAAGGGCGAGACGGCACCCCATATCAATTCAGTTCAATCCAAGTTTTCTCTTCGCTGAGTTCTCGTTCTATTTTCCACTATAATTTTCGTATTAATCTTTAGCGATAATTCGGGGTAGCTCGAGTGGTCACTAGGCGTTGTTCCCCAAGTCGTCCTCTTAACACCTCGGTCTTTCGACCCGGGGTGCCTAAATTTACTGTCCGAGGGCAACTTCATCGACAGTTGGCGCCGACTGTGGGGATCGAAGGGGCGACGTACTTCTGAGCCGGAGCTGCACCATGCCACCTCAATCGAAGAAGGGAGCGACCGGAGCTAGGCGGAAGACGGCGGCGAGTGGAAGATATGAGGTTCAGCTCCCTCCCTCTCCAGCGGAAGGCAAGATGAACGCGGGCAGACTAGAGGCGACAAGGGTCATGCCGGCGGGACCTAACAGCTCGGGCGAGCTCGACCCCGGTGTTGCGGTGGATGGAGGGTCCCAGGCTGTAGCCCCAGCCTCGGGGGCGCAGGCGCCACCGCGGGCCGAAGCCATGGCAAGTATGCGAAGCCTGGCGGACGAGGTGGAAGGTCTTCGATGATAGGCCGAGGAGGCAGCAAAGAGGTCGGAGGCGATGCAGGCACGTCTTCAGGCGGTAGAATTAGAGGTGCTCAAGGCAAACACCTAGTCTCAACAGGTGGCCGACCTATACTGGGCACAGCTCGAGGCAACGCGAGTGCTGGCGACCCCGCCACCGCCGTTGGAGGCTCATGCTACGGAGGAACTGCGTCACCAGCTGGCTGAGGGGCGCTCCGCCGCGCGCGCGGAGACACATGTCGCCGTCCTGGCCGCCAAGTTTCTTCTTCGAGACTTGAACGAGGCGCGGGCACAGGCGACGGCGTACGTGGGCGAGGCGGACCTCGAGGCGACGCGCCTCAGGTCAAGCATTCTGCAGAATCAACAAGCTGCCCGCAAAGCGATCCGCAACTGTGAAGGCGGACCAAGTCATCAGGGAGACCAGCGCGCCGAGCAGTGTCCAGGAAAAGCACACATCGACCAACAACAGGCGCATATCGCCCGCAACCCGGAGGTCATCGACCTCACCAGCATGGCGAGCCCGCTAAGCCCAGGGCTCATGGCTGTTCCATTTCCGCCCAAATTTCATCCTGCCAATCTACCAAAGTACGTGGGTACGATGGACCCGATCCTGTACACAAGGGTGTACGGGGCGGCTGTGATGGCGTCAGGAGGCGGCAAGGCCATCATGGTGAAGAGCTTGCTTCTCGCCCTCACAGGCATTGCCCAGGCGTGGTACCTCGGCCTCGAGCCCCGCACGATATACTCCTGGGGGCAGCTATGGGACAAACTGCATGTGCACTTCCAAGGGTGCCACAACAAAGAGATGACCTCGACAGACCTTAGCAACCTCCAACAGCGTCCAGGCAAGACCATCCAAGCTTTTCAACGTCGCTTCTTCAAAGTTCAGTGCCAAGTGAAGGGTGTCGCCGAACAGACCATATGCGAGGCCGCGTGGCGAGGCATTAGCAATGAAGCCTTGGCCGACAAGTTGGAGAGAAAACGACCGAGCCGTGTCGAACAGCTGTATGATATCATGGAGGTCTATGCTCGTGTGGAAGAGGGGCAAATACTATAAAGGGAGGAAGCCAGGGCGTCCCCAAGTATACGTGGGGATTGAGAAGGCAGAGGGGCGACGTCCAAAGCACCATGACGTGCACCACATGTCTGAGGAGGATCAGCGAGAGGTAGAGCAGGCTGAGTACGAGGAGGAACGTGGGCGACCCCGAGGATCTCGCCCAAGACAAGGGCACCAGGCCGCCCGGGATCTGCCGCGTCAGGGTCCACCACCCCGCGAGCCTCCGCGGCAGCGTGGGAGGGAGCCTTACGACCGGCCGGCCCAGAATCGAGGCAGGGCGGGTCATCGCCAGCGGGAGGCACCTCGGCCGAGGGGCCCTCACCGAAAATACTGTGAGCTACACAAGTCCTACTCGCACTCAACCACTGAGTGTGAAGTCGTCGCCCGAGCTCGGGGTCCCTACCAGCCCTCTCCGATGGGCCAAGGACAGCGCGCGCCGGAGCCGCGAGCTGAGGCTCCCCTGGGGCTCCCCCCACCGCCCTCGCAACGTGGTCCGCCTGCCGGTGGGCAAGAACCGCGTCGCGTCATCCACACCATCACCGGGGGAAGTGCTCACACCTTCTCGTCGAAACGCAGGCGCAAGGAGTACGTCCGCTGAGTCTAGCACATTGGGCTGTACCCCCCCAACTGAGCTCCTCGCCTGGACGAACACCTCGGTCACCTTCGGCCTAGAAGATGTTGTAGGCATCGTCCTCCCACACCACGACGCCCTGGTCATCTCGGCAGTCATTTCAGATGTGGAGGTGCGACACGTGTTCGTAGATGGGGGAAGCTCAGCTGACATCCTCTTCGCCTCAGCCTTGGATGAGATGGGTATCCCACACTCATGCCTCCAGTCTCCGGGCGTCCCACTTCTTGGGTTCAGCGGCGAGCCGGTCAGGGCCATTGGCCGAATCGAGCTCCCGGTCAAGTTCTAGAACAAAGCTGGTGAGCGCGCTGAGGGCGTGCTGTTTGACGTCGTCGACATGTCCTACCAGTACAACGTGATCCTCGGAAGAATGGCACTCAACAAGTTTGGGGCGGTTCCTCATCATGTCTACCTGTGCATGAAGGTCCCTGCCCCCGCTGGAGTCATAACGGTGTATGGTGACTAGGGCCTATCTCGCCGCATCAAAGAAACCACAACCTCGGCCATAAGATATGTCCATGACGTCGTCCCAGCAACTGAAGCACCTTATCTTGCTTATTTTGGTGGCGCTGAGGTCTCGCCCGGGGAAGACGAGGTCCTCGGCATCGACACTTCCGGCGACCGGTTCATGTCGGCCACTACGAGATGGTGGATCCCCAAGCCCAAGCCGAACGGAGAGACCTGGTTAGCCATATTATCAGAGGACGAGCCACACAAGACTGTGTTGATCGGAGCGGATCTTCCCGTCAAGGTGGAGCAGGCACTTCTGCTGACCTTGGAGCAGGCAAGTACAGAGGCTAGCGGGTCGCCTCGTGTCCCTGGGATGATTCGTGTCCCGCTTGGTGGAGAAGGGGCTCCCGTTCTTCAAAATCTTGCGAGGATCTGGAAAGTTTGAATGGACCGAGGAATGCCAGTCGGCCTTTGAGGCCCTGAAGAAGTATCTCACCTCGCCTCCGCTCCTTCAGAGTCCGTCGCTCGGCGACATCCTCCTGTTGTACCTCGCCGCCACGACCTCGGCAGTCAGCACCGTTCTCGTCAAGGAGCAAGGTCGAACCCAGAACCCAGTTTATTACGTCTCTGAATTGTTGCAAGGAGCGAAGATACGGTACACAGAGCTGGAGAAGCTGGCATATGCCCTTGTGATGGCGTCTAGAAAGCTCCGCCACTACTTCTTGGCTCACCCGATACGAGTGCCAACCTCTTTCCCAATAGGCGAGATGTTCCGCAACCGGGAGGCCACGGGCTGGGTTAGCAAATGGGCGGCCGAGATCGCTCCGTTCGCGGTCGACTTCCTCCCTAGAACAGCCATCAAGTCGCAGGTGCTGGCCGACTTCGTTGCGGAATGGGTATCTCAGCCTGGCCTCGCACAGAACATGGGAGACCCGACTTGGACCCTCTACGTTGACGGTTCCTGGTGCGCAGAGGGGGTTGGGGCCGGCACGATCCTGGTGTCCCCGGAGGGAGCTAAGGCATCGTTCTCAGTCTGACTGGACTTCAAAACAACCAACAACATCGCTGAGTACGAAGCGCTCCTGCTCGGACTTCGCAAGGCACGTGCGGCCGGGGCACGCAGGCTCCTCGTCAGGAGTGACTCGTAGCTGGTTGCTGGGCAAGTCGGCAAAGGTTATCAAGCAAAAGACCCGGAGATGGCTAAGTATCTGAAGGCGGTGACGGCCATGGAGAAGCACTTCAGGGGATTACCGTCCAAAGTATACCACGTGGAGATAACACCGAGGCTGACCTCCTGGCTCGAGCGGTGAGCAGTGGAACCACCCCGCCCCCCATAGTGTTTAGCGAGATCTTGTCCACCGCTTCGACCGAGGGGCAGGCCGACGTTTGTGCCGTCTCGCCGGAGGACTGGAGGACCCGGATCAAGGAATACGTCTCCACCGAGAAAGAACCCGAGGACCCTGTTGAAGTGCGTCGTTTGTCAGCGCGCACGCCGGAGCTTCATCATTCATAAAGGGTCCCTATACAAGCGAGGTGTGTGCGCTCCATTCCTGAAGTGCGTCTCAACGGAGGAGGGCAGGGGTTTGCTCAAGGAAATTCACCAGGGGCTCTGTGGCTCACACCTCGCCCCTAGGTCCCTAGTCGCCAAAGCATACCACGCCGGGTTCTACTGGCCAACGGCGTTAAGAGATGCTCAAGACCTGGTGAAGCACTGCTCGGCGTATCAATGGATGGGCCGAGGCACAAACAGACCAGCAAGCGAAATGCAACCCATCTCTCCCTCCTGGCCCCTGGCGCGTTGGGGGATCGACCTCGTCGTCCCATTCAAGGTGGCATGCCGGGGCGCCAAGTTCGTCGTCGTCGCCCTGGATTACTTCTCCAAGTGGATAAAAGCAGAACCCCTGGCGAAAATCACCTCGGCCGCCGTGCAGAAATTCGTTTGGAAAAGCATCGTATGACGATTCGGCCTCCCGTGTGAGTTGACTGTGGACAACGGGACCCAATTCGATGCAGCGAATTTCAGAAACTTCTGCTTCGGCCTCGACATCAAGCTGTGCTTCGCCTCAGTTGCGAACCCAAAGGCTAACGGGGCGGTAGAAAGGGCTAATGGTATCATCCTTTCGGGCCTACGCACACGTATGTTTGAGCTTCCTGCAGGGAAATGGGCGGACGAGCTCCTTAGCGTGCTATGGTCATCCCGCACCTCGGTCAGCCAGGCAACGGGGCACACCCTGTTCAAGCTGTTGTTCGGTGAGGAGGCCGTCACCCCGGTCGAAGTGGAGTTCGAATCCCTGCGTATCGCCGAGCAGCCGGATGACGATAACCACCTGATATCACTCGAGGGGCTCGACGAGGTGCGGTAGGACGCGTCTCTCCACATCGACCGGTACCAAGCAGTGACCACAAAGTACTACAACAAAATAGTGAAGCCGCGACCCATAGCGGTGGGCGACTTGGTGCTCAAGAAGAAGCTCAACCCCGAGGCCGACGGCAAGCTCAGCTCCAAGTGGAAAGGCCCGTACGAGGTCATCAGTTCGATTCGACCATCGTTGTTTCACCTCCGAGATCTCGACGGCGTCGTTCTCAAGCATAGCTGGAACGGCGACAACCTCAGGAAGTACTATCTATGATCATGCCGAAGGCTACTTGCTGACACATCGCCGACAGCTGTTGCGCTAGCTTGGTAGGGCTTCGTCCTTGTAATGGTCGTTACCTTTGTCAAAAAACATTATTGTCTATCTAAATGCAATATCAGTTCGCTCGTCGCGCCAAATAATCTACTCGAAATGTGCGCCTCGATCCCGTCTTAGGTGGCAGCTCGGCCCGACGCCGCTCCCCTAAGGACGATGAGCACTACTTGGCCGCGATATGACCCATCAACCAGGGCGACGCGCACCTCGATCCCGTCTTAGGTGGCAGCTCGGCCCGACGCCGCTCCCCTAAGGACGATGAGCAATACTCGGCCGTGATATGACCCATCAGTCAGGGTGACGCACGCCTCGATCCCGTCTTAGGTGGCAGCTAAGCCCGACACCGCTCCCCTAAGGACGACGAACAACACCTGGCACCCAAGGCAGGCGACGCACGTCCCGATCCTATCTTAAGTGGCATCTCGGCCCGACGCCCCTCCGCTAAGGATGAAATTCCCTCGCTCCCTCTCAGCAGCGAAATTCTCAGGCGGGTGACGAACCTCTGCGACGCAACCCAGGACGTCTTGGACGTGTTAGAACGCCTGCGCCGCACCTTCTGTTGCCTTGCCCGTGATTGGGATCGGATGACATGCCACTCGACGGACCAAGGAAAGAACGGTCAAAAGGACGAGATCGCGCCAAGTTTGCAACACAAATGAATTAAGCCTTCAGATGCACACGTTTACAAACAAACCAGGGCGACCACGAATACTTCGTGGTCGCCAATTATTTTGGTGAGGGGATAATATCCCTGTGCTAAGTTAGAACACCAGCAATTCACGCGACGATAAAATTAACTAAGTCCCAGCTTCTGGGACATGCGAGCTACATCGGACGACATGGGAAGGCCAGTCGACTAAAGCTCCTATCTCTCGGTGTCCTCGGCCAGGTCGGCGGCGAGGGCCAGGAGAAATAAGTCGCTCCCACTGCCCTGGGCCGTCGCTGGGATGACAACTTCCACGGTCCCCCTCGCCTACCACGAGAGACAAGTCACCCCCGCAAGCTTCGACCATCGCTGGGGCGACATCTTCCGTGACCTTCTCCCCAACAACACAAGTCTCCCTCTTCACAATTGATAGGCCAGGTGAGCAATGCTTGTGCGACATGGCCACAAGCGGACGAGTCCCACGCTGCCCGATGGGTAACTTATATTGCGAAGGCGGGCTCTGCAAACAAGTACGATAGAGAATGAACATTGTGATCTTAACATAAATCAACATATAATACTGCGCCACAAGGCGAGGAGTTCACAAACTAGCCACATGCGGCGAGATTACGTTGACGCAGCGACGATGGGGTAAAACTTCCAAAAAATAAGACTGGCGGCCGAGGCAGGCTTTAAACCTTATGTTGCTAGGACGACACAGTGGGGTCCCCGCCCGAAGCACCTTCGGTGCTCTTCGAGCTTCCCCCGGCTGCTGGCCTTTTCCTGGACTTTTGGATGCCCTCGACATACTTGAGCCTCTTCTTGCAGTAACTCCAGACCGAGGTCATGAAGGCGTCGGCCTCGCCTTTGAATTTGTCCCGGACCAAGACCACCTTAGAGGTCCTTGGAGCGACGTAACCCGGGGTCAAGAAGACCGACGGCTCGGAGCGAGTCGCCAGATAGGTGCAACCGAGCAAGAGCTCCGCAGAGGCCCAGGCTTTGTCCTGGGCGAAGGTGAGGCTGACGAGGTGGGCGTCGTCGCAGGCTCGGGTCGGCCACTTGATGCCCTCCACGATCACCGTCTCTGGATCAGAGGAGTCAAAGACACCGACGTTGAGTCCGACCCTGCCGGTCGCCAAGCTCGCCGCATGGCACAGAGGCCTGACGAGTTTGTAGGCCTTGCTGTCTCGCTCGGCGAAGCGCCCAAGCCTCTCGTGCACCATCGAGAGATCTTCATGGAGCCTGGCGACCTCTTGCCAGGCCGAGGCAGACTTGCCTTCCTCCACGACAAGTAGCGCTGCCACAGCCTCGGCCTTCCCCCACTCAGAGGCGAGCGCCTCCTCCGCCTCGGCGACACGCTTTCTCTCCGCCTCGGCCTTCTTCCCCTCGGCAGCGAGCCCCTCTTCGGCACGAGCGACACGTGCCTTCTCCACCTCAAGCTCGGCCTTAAGGGCTTCCACCTCGGAAGTCTTATCCTTGAGACGCTCGGAGAGCTCGGCCGTCTTCTTCGTTTCGGCACCAAGAACCTCCAAGACATCGATGGTACGAGCCCGCTCGTCAGCCAACGGTCCCTTGATGTTGGCTGCACGCGCCTCCAGGAAAGAAAGCCTCTCCGCGACGAGCACGCACTGAAACAGAAGATGTGGTGTCAATACAAAGTCACAGACAGCAGAATGAAAGGGTGAGCCAGGATTACCTTCAGCGCGGCGGCCTGAGCAGTTGCTCCGATTTGGGAAGCCGTCATCCCGGCGAAGCTCGACGTCACGTCCTCCTCGGACAACCTCGCCCCAGGATAGCTCACGAGCTCGAGCTCCAGTGGCGAGGTGGCAAGGAGGTCCGGTCTGAGTCGCCCAAAGAGCGTCATCTGGGGGCGAGGACGCTGGAGGGTCATGTCAAGGGAACCCTGGTCCTTGGCCGTTTCCCTCGGGGTCGAGGAAGAGGACAGGACCGTTACCAGCACGCCTGAAGGGCGAGGAGCGGGAGCTTCCTCCGCGGTCACGGCCGGGGGAGGGGAACATTGTTCCGGCGCCATGTCGCCACCCGATACCCGTGCGCTCGCAGGGTGAAGCGAGGGCTCTCTCGCGGCCAACGCAGGGGAGGGGGGCGTTGCTCCAGCGCTGTGTCTCCCCCAGCTGAGGGTCCTCCTTGACAGGCCGTCTCGGGAGGGGAAGTCATCTCAGTGGCCGGGGCGGCCGTCTGGAGACTCTCTCCCGTGGCATCCTCTGCGGCGACGTCGACTGTCTCGTCGATGTTCACATCGGACGAGCAAGAGGAGGATGTCTCTCAGGGGAACTTCCCCTGGGTCATAGCCATCGAGTGGAACGCTCCGGGGAGGCTACCCATGGGCCCTTTACCCAGGCCTGGTCTGGACTTCACGGGCGCCTCGGCCAGCTACTGTTGGGGTAGTCCGGCCTAGCCGTCTGGACGAGGTATCCCCTTTCTTTTATTTCCATCTTTACACTTGCTAACCATCCTGTACCCTTTGCAGATTCTCAGGAACATTCGGCGAGGTGGCCTGGCGAGGCCAGGACACATCGCCCTCCTCCGGTGAGATCTGGGCACGTCGCCTTTCCTACGGAGAGGCTGAGGTATGCGGAACTCCTCGTGATGAAGCGCCAGCGCCCAGGACGAGGTCAAGATCGTCCATCCGGCGAGGTGGCTGGGTGTCACACCTCGATTTCCAAAACCCGAAAATGAGGGCTAACAAAAACTTTTGCTAACACCGCCCGTTAAAAATACACCATAATAAAACTTTTACCCAAATTGTACTCCTGCTAAACCCTAAAGCAAAGCAACCAAAATCGTTCCCTCTGTTCCTGCTCCCTTGATTTCTGTTTTGTCGAAACCCCTGTCCAGCAAGGGGTACAAACCCTGATCTATCCTTGGACTCCATGTGGGACCATTCGTCCTTGCATTTCCGCCACGAACACCCTGTCGGCATCCCTCCCCTTCTATCCAATCGGTGCGACCTAAACCCGCATCTGCCGCAAAGTGCCCTCGTGGTGCTTCTACGAAATCGGAGCATATACTCGTCCTGAATCCCTTCCGAATGCCTTGAAACTCTACCACCAACTTTGACGTGCCCTATCGTCAGTATGTGCACATATATACTGCTTTTATATGCATACGCGCATGTACGGAGCATACATGAAATATCAATTTCTTATTTTAACCTGAGCTTACACATGCCGTGGTCGACACCGTAAATCTTTACTAAAGGAACCAGGGAAGCACCTAACTTTTTATCTGAACTCAGGATGTGACTCGTCCTATTACCTGCCCCAATGTATTTTACTCGGTGCCATTGATCCCTCTGCTAAACGTACCAGGCGATGCCTAATTTCCACTATGCTACTTCAGTAGCCTGCGCAGGCATTACATTTCTTACTGTTTTGCTCCCTCCCGCCGAGCTACCTCAATTCTCAACAGCAGCCAATGCATTACTCCTCTTGCCACCTCCCTCTTTGCAGCAGTGGTCAGTGCCAACATTTTCCTATGCACCAGGCCACGTCATCTCCAGGGTCTGAATTCGGTGCCTAACACTGCTGTTCCTCCACAGCACCTACACTGCTCCTTATCACCGCTTTAACCGCGCAAGCCTAAGCACCTGCCATTTTTCTCATTTCCACTGCACGAGCTGTCTACCTCTTCTCCCTGCTCACCCATGGACACGCAGCACCACAACACACACACGACAGCAATATTGGATGCCCAATCTTTACTGCAGGCACTGCTCATCCAAGCCACCTCCTCCCTTTCCTACAGCAGTAGCACTGCCCCAGGTGAGGCTACCCCGGGTATCTTCCCCAAGCCTTCATTCTACTTGTCTACTCCTCACGGCAGCATTTTCTCACCACCATTCCTCCCAAGCTCTTTCCCCAATCTTCCTCAAGCAAACAGCTGAGCTCCTCTCCTTACTCTCCCCACTGCTCCATCTCTTCTCTGGAATCAACCGAGCTGCTTCATTCTTTTTCTAGCTAGACCGAGCTCCTGCCGCCCCCATTCTCCCCAGTCCTTTCCCAAACCAGAGCTCCCAAGCCCCAATCCTCCTCTGCTGCTTCTTTCTTCCTCACACGAGTAGAACCAAACTCTCCTCCACGCCATTGAAAATCCTGAGCTGTTCTTCCTTCTCCAGCCGAAAAGCTCCCCTCCTCCATTTCTTCCCCAAGCCGTGCAATACTCCGCCCCATTTCCCATTTCCTCTCTGATTCCTTTACTAATCTTCCCTCTTCTAGCTCCCGCATCCAGCCATTACCACTCAGATCAGCTCGAGCCCTCACAGGACTGAGCGCCCTTGCGAGTGGCTGAAGACTGCGCCGCTCCGCCCTGCAGCTGTAGCTGCACCCGCGCCGGGGTCCACACTCTCCGCCGCCGCACTCTCCATGCCGCCGGCGCCATTCCAATGGGTCCCCAACCGCGGGACCACCACCAGCCACTCAATGCCGAGCTCCCTGCCAAATACCGCCTCCGACTAACTCCCCCCGCCGGTGGGATCTCGCCACCCCTCCGTCCGCCACCGCCGCTCTGAAGCCCCCTCACAACCCCCGCGCCGGCCAAGATCCCGACGCCGACGAGCCCGCCTCGGTGGATGCCCCGTGCCGCAGCCGAGATAGCCCGGAACGCCGCCGCCCGGCTCGGCAAACCAGACGCCTGCCGGTCCTCGCTGCCGTAGGGCCCCGTTGCACAGCCGCCGCTTCTCCCCGCACAACCCATGCCGTCGCTCCGGTCAATCCAGCTAGCGACGCCGCTTGACCCTGCTGGTAAGAACCACCGCGCCTCTGCAGCCCCGTCCCCTATTCTTCTCCCGCCAGCCCACCTCCGTCCGGCCCCAATTTCTGTCTACAGGTGCTTCCGCTAGCGTCCACGACCTCACCTCAGGCCCCAACAGCTGCCGCGACCCAACCCACCGCTACCACCGTTAACCGAGTTCAATTAATAAGCAAATGCCGGCTTAAGCACAACCACCTGCTGACAACCAGGGCCCACGGGTAGATTAGGTAAAGGCATACTACTCTCTGGGTTCTGGTTTTCCTATGTTATTTGGCCGCTTAGCTCTGGTTCTCTCAGTTTACACACTCCCAGACTAGCTCTTCGAGTATAATTACCCGTGCTGGACCCTTAGAAATATTTAGGGACATTTGATTCTAATGTAAGTTCAAACTCGAATCCAATTGAATGCAAATAGTGAAAAGCCTGTAAATTCATCTGAACCTTAGAATCCTTTAGTAAGCAAAATATTAGCCTATGGTCTCAAGATACCTTAGCCTGATCAATCGGAGGAGTAACCCGTTCATTATACACTGTGTCCAAATATCAGTAGAGATTGAGATAAAGAAACGGTGGAGGAGGGTAGGAACCATGTGATATCGTCATACTTCACGATATTTGGAAAGGACCCTGAACCTCTAAAATTAGAATTTCAAAACAAATAAAATATGAAACAAGAAATTCTGGTAGCCTCTGAGAAATAAAGGACTAGGTATACCGAAGAAATTTGAGCAACGAACTTGGGTTAACGTACGAACGGGAGACCTCGTTCCGTGTGATAAGGCTAAAGATCTAATGAATATTCAGGACCTTAGGGGTATAATCTTAGCGTTTCCAGCAAGGTCTAATGCCTTGGTATAACAGTCACAAGGTGCTTCCTCAAGATCCTAGGGAATTCTATAAGCCGATAGGTCAAAAACACAAGGGACTGTAGGCGAAGCCCACGTTCATACGTACTCGAGGACCCATATTTCATGCTCGGAGAGCAAGTACCTAGGGGTTCTAGTCGTGTCTTTTAATCTTAACTGCTAACGAACCAAGCTATCCCAAAACCCTAGCAAAGGGCACGAGCGTCCGTCACCAGAAGCCTTAAAACCCTAACTCGCTAACACTTACTGAGCAACTCATCGGGAACAACATCAGCATCTCACGTAGCTTAAGATCTACCTAAAGACCTAAGTGTAGTACCACCCTTTTTAGATAATGTCCCTTGCCCTCGGAACTCTAGAACAGAGGTACGTAAAGGCACCCCGAAACTTTAACTGCAAAGTAGGAGCATGCGCTTCCTAAAAACCCTAAGTGTGAATGTAGACATACAGCCTCCGCGAACCCTAATTAATAGCTCGTACCAAGCAACCCCTCGAACCGACATTAATTCATGTCACATCTTGATTTCTTGGAGTTTAATTGGATCTTCCGTGCATTGTCGTTATTCGCCACTTTTTACCGTGTAGTTGACGGAGGGAGGTACGTGCGAGAAAAAGATCCGGAATCGCCACTACGTCCGGAACAGGAGCAAGAGCTACCAGGCAAGCATTCCCACTTTGACCATGTTGAATCCCATACTTGTGAACATTAAGTATTTTGTTTGCAAACCTGCATGCTATATTGATATCAACGTTATTTTATGCTAGCGTAGTTATGCCGAGTAATCGCATATGAGGTAGGTTCTGAAATCCATTCCTTGTATCCCTAGGATTATTTAATCGGTTATCATTTGACCGATAAACTCATTAGGACTATAGGCCTTAGCCGTGCTTAGACCTGCTGTAGTTAAACTAAGTTTTATCGGTACGATGGGTATGGGAACAAAAACCCTCGGTTTGTTTATACATTCCAGGGAATCTTTTTAAAAGGAAATGTTTACCAAAATCCCAAAAGAAATGATGGAGGTTTTGGATTCGGGCAAGAATGCTAAGGGTGTTTGGGGTGGTAGAGTAGCCGGTCGCTACTTGTGGCAAGAAAAGGGTAGGGTAACCGGTTGCTACCTGAGGCCTGGAATGGCAGGGTAGCCGGTTGCTACCTGAGGAGATGGTTGGACATGGAGTCTTGCTCGAATCAGTTAAGGACCGAACCTAAGTGCCGCTGAATCAGTTCCCCTACCGTACGTCCACATGTCCTTTATGGGAAGGACTTGACTCGGTAACCCGCTTAATATTAGGGTTCGGACCCGTGGGAAGTAAGAAGAGAGTGCTAGGTAGGATATGGATCCCTAGAGAATCTCCACGGTGCTACATGGGACGAGATTCTTAGTGAGCTCCAATTAGACGTGGGTATAGATTCGACACAAAGATGAGCGTTTCTCCGGATTGTGGTGTCAGGCTGCCTGGGCACAATCGGAGTTGAGGTAAGTCTCATTTAGCGGGTCCGGCTCTAGTGTGAACACGGGCGAAAGGTCTCGTTGTAATAACCCTGTCAGTATACGTCGCGAAGTATACCCAGGGTGATCTACATCTTGTGGGTAAAGCTGTACAACCTCTGTAGAGTGTTAAAAACTATTCGAATAGCCGTGTCCTCGGTCATGGACATGAACTGGTAAGGCCACACACTGGTTAGACTAAGTTTTGTTTGTGAAAGCTGGGAAATGGAATTAAGGACGTGGGCATGATGTGTCCACAGTGAGCAGTTTAAGCTACAGTCTGGTAGCGAGGAACTGCAGAAGAGAAAACCTAGCCCGGGCCGCGAGGCGGTAGCGCGGGGAGGTTGTAAGGATTGTTCGAGGCGGTAGAAGGAGCTACCGGCCTCTAGTTGACGACTGTTCTGCTGGATTATCCAGCATCGAATGCTGTCTCGACAGAGACGAATTTTGATTTCAAAAATGCTCTTGAATCTACTATTCTGTATTTCGAATAAGAACTTACATTTCCACACAACTTGCAACTTAGGATAGAGCTATCCCCTGATTCATACCCTACGAGAAATATTGCCGTATATTTTCTCCTGTGGAAATAGCTTGCGAGTACATTCCATGTACTCACTTGGCTTGTTGATTTGGCCAGACGAAGAAGACAGCAATATCCGAGGATAAGATGACGATCGCGAAAGCTAGGGCGTAACCACAGTCAGTTGCCTGTCGGGTATGGCATATTGATGGGCCACCTCACCGTTGAATTTCGCTGCAAATTTATAGCTGTTGGGCTACAGGTATCAGATTATCGACCTTAACGGTCTATTTAATTGTTTACGCATGTATGACAATGATATACAGGTTAACTCGTGTGTATCGGCTACTGATCCAGGGACCGGTACAGTGATCACGAGGGAGTATCTGGCCTTAAAACCGGGTACGCCACACCGGGCGAGGCCGGGGCACATCGCCTCCCCCAAGCGAGGCCAAGGTCACTCCCTTCCCGGGGTGGGGCCGAAGTCGTCCCCTCGAAGTAGTCTGCGCCCGGTCTGAGGTAGGAGACAACACCTCATCTAGCCTCCGGAACTCGAAGAAACCCACCCTTAGCCAAGCTCAACGGAAAAGGGTCGAGCACGGTGGCGATCCGTCCCGGCGAGGCGCATCAAGGATATGCCGGCGCATATAGTAGGTAACGGCGAAGAGGAGAATACTGTAAAACCGTAATCTGCCTAGGGGCAGCGATGTATATTCACTTGTAAGTCGGCTCTGCCTATATAAGGGCGAGACAGCACCCCATATCAATTCAGTTCAATCCAAGTTTTCTCTTCGCTGAGTTCTTGTTCTATTTTCCACTACAATTTCCGTATTAATCTTTGGCGATAATTCAGGGTAGGTCGAGTGGTCGCTAGGCGTCGTTCCCCAAGTCATCCTCTTAGCACCTCGGTCTTTCGACCCAGGGTGCCTAAGTTTATTGTCCGAGGGCAACTTCATCGACAATTATTATTACGATTTTGTATCACATAAACCGCATATTAATAGAGCAAATATTGATCAAAGTCTTGAGACAATACGCTTTATATTTCTATACAGAGGGAGTATTACATTCTAATGAATGCTATATTAGTTTTTCTAAAATTTCACAAAATACTTGTCCTTCTATACTTTTGATACAGTTTTAGTCATTACATCTTTATTTTATTATTCATCAGTTACATAAAAAATAATTAATTATTCGTATAAGTAGTACCAGTAATATTGACATTATTGCCTTGTGAAGGAAGAAAAGATGGACATAAAAATGATTAAAGGGTAATATTGATATATTTTAATCTTGTGCTTAACTCTAAAACAACATCTAGTTTAAAACGGAGGGAGCACAAATACATGAGTATTAACTAGCCGAGAGGTGTTGTAGAGCGCGTATCTACCTAAATGACGGATTCTGATTTCCATCTTTGGTTGATTTCATTTTTTTTCACTTCAATTCAGCCCTAAAATTATATACAACATTTCCAAAATAAGTCTTGTCAGGCTAGAGAAAAAGTCACCACAGATGGTTCAAGTCCTAGCCGGACAATCCGGGTCAACTCCCAGATACTCCAGTTTAAACCCCGGACACTCCAGGCTACTAACTATAGCTTTTTTGGACCCTCTGGATTAAAGAAGAAGGAAACTGGATACTCCAGGTCTTGGACAGAGAGTTTTTCTGATATTTTGGGGATACTCTAGGTCCCAAACAAAGAGTTTTTCGGATACCCCAGGAGTCTGTCTGCGCGCAGACATAGGGCCGTGGCCCATGTAATTTTTTCAACCTAAATGACTTAAAGTGGTGGGGACGGACTATAAATACCCCTCCAACTCTCTCTAATAGGGATAAACTTGATGTTATAGAACTAAGTAGAGCTTTGCTCCTTAATCTAGGGTTCATCCCTGCTAGGTTGGGGAATCCACTTTATACCTTTTTTAAAATGGAGATAGCACAAATACATGAGTATTAATTAGCTAAGAGGTGCCATAGAGCACATGTCTGCCCAAATGACGGATGTTGATTTCCATCTTTGGTTAATTTCATTTTTCCACTTCAATTCACCCCTAAAATTCTATATAAAATATGCAAAACAAGTCTTGTCACACTAGAGAAAAATTCACCACAGATGGTTCAAAAATATCATCATAGATGGATATATAATCCATCTACTTGTAGTGTATGTGATTAGTCATAACAGACAATTTTTGAGCCATCTGTGAAAAACATATCACAAACGGTTTTGGCATAAAAAACCCATCTACGATAGTACATAACATGAACCGTCTGTGATGGTGCGATGTGGACGTCAGTAAAGACACCACTAGCCTAAACCCTCCATAAGTCTCATAAGCTCAAGTACACCTACACTTGTTGGACCATCCAAGATGGAGAGCAAAGGAACCAAGGAAGAAGCCTTTACCACCAAGTCAAG
Organism: Stipa capillata; assembly: GCA_019208055.1. Classification (NCBI taxonomy): domain Eukaryota; kingdom Viridiplantae; phylum Streptophyta; class Magnoliopsida; order Poales; family Poaceae; genus Stipa; species Stipa capillata. The sequence goes on from JAGXJF010003367.1 coordinate 365,048, forward strand.
TCCCAGCTGGACACTCCGAATCAACTCTCGGATACTCTAGGTTAACCCCCTGACACTCCAAGCTACTGACTACAGCTTTTTCGGACCCTCTGGGTGTCCACTGAAGAAGGCAATTGGATACTCCGGGTCTCGGATGGAGAGTTTTTCAGATACTCTGGGGATACTCTAGGTCCCAAACAGAGAGTTTTTGGGATAATTTTTTGACCTAAATGACTTAAGTGGTGGGGATGGACTATAAATACCCTCACATCTCTCTATTAGGGATAGACTTGATGTTATAGAACTAAGTAGAGCCTTGTTTCTTAACTACGGTTCATCCCTCCTAGGTTGGGGAATCCACCTTAGATCTTCTTTTTCTTTGGATTTGTAAGGATCAGCGTGTGCCTCCGAGTAGAATTCATGGCATTCCTCAAAAGGATTGTTGATTTGGTTCCAAGTTCTCCAAAGTTTATCACATTGATTTGTGTTGGAGTTGGATTCATCTAGGCTTCCCTAGTTATCATTTCTACCTTGAAGATCTAGAACCTCACTGTATTAGTTATATGTTGAACTGTCTGTTGTAATATCTATTTTAGGCTATCACGAGATTCTCTTGTTCTCATGGATGTCTCCTTAATTCAATTCATCAACATCCTCTAATTGAATCAACTATCGTCATCTATGAAACTAATACCTCTTCAGTCAGTTGTATCAATCAACCTGTTTAGGTGTCTATGTCATGTGTCGATCTCGCAGGAGATAGACATCTGAACACATTAATTGATACAACCCCAGAAATGGTAGAAATTTTACCGATGGATGATGGTAGTGTTTGCCCAATTATAGATCTCAATTTGTTTCTAAATATCATAATTCAGCAAACTAGAATCATACACCACATTAATCTGAGCAACAATTCAAATTATCTTAATTAGCATGTTGTGCAGCAGCAAATCGAATTTGAGTACAATCACATCACATTAGATATAATCTCATGACATGGATTTAACACTAGAGATTGAACACTATCCATTTATCCCATCGCATGGGAATCACAGTACTGAAATCAACGAATAGAATCATACATCACAGTACAGAGGAAGGGGAAAGAAGGAAGATGATGACGTCCATTACAGTGGTGGGAAGCAGTTTCAGCCGTTGATGAGGGTCGATTCGACGGTCGAGAGTGGAAAGATTCGTGGCCATAGTTCCCAAGCGTAACTGCACTTGATTCTAGAAAGTCTGAGCACCTTCAAGCTATTCACCGCCAGCGTTTCATGCCCGCGTGCACCGATCCTCCATCCCCGTCCCGAATCAGCACGTGCTCGCTCTGTAGGATGCACACGGCCTCACGCTGTTAGATCGACGCCGCCGGGGACATGCAGCACCTCGCACACACCTCAGACCTCCCATCCCCATCCATCGATAATCGATCCAGTCCATCCATCTCCATCATTCTTTTAACTTGACCTGGAGAGTGGAGAGAGCATGAGGGTGTGGGTGATGGAGAAGAAGGGAGAGTAAGAGCTGGTAGGTCAGCGAAGGAGAAGATCTGTGATTGGAAGAAGCAACCAGAAGTCTGGAAGCTCGGGGAAGATGAGTGCGTTTGTGTGAGAGAGAGAAAGAGGGAGTTAAGCATGCGGTAAGTCAAAAGTAACTTTGTTTGTTTTCTAGGATCTTCTATGACCAAAGCTCATACAGAATAGAGAGAATTGACACTATCCTTGTGATTGGAGGATACTACCTACTTTACAGCTTATGTGCCGTGAGGTGACATGGGGATGTAGCATTTTGGGTGATCCAACGTTTGCTAATAGTTAAAGCGTGGAGTATTTTTTCCAGCAGGAAGAAACATTACTACGTGAGCACCCATTCCACAGTATACGTTATTAAATAATAATTTACCTCTTATATTTATGCATCAGAACGACCGATTTTAGTAGGTAAATTGGGACAACAATCATAACAGCTTCACATAGGAACAGTCCCCATAGCCCGCAAGTTCAGAACGGATGATTTCTATGGAATTTTCAGTAGATTTATATGTTGCCTTCTTGCGCAAGTTCTGTATCTCAGATGATTCCATGGATTTGAGCTATGGATGTGCTTTGCGCGTACCGACGTACTATATATGTTTGTGTATGTTAATTGTATTGAAGGAATCTTTTTTTCTTTTCGTCTTTGCCACCAAGTATTGAAGGACACCTAGACACAAGGGATTGAGTGTACGTTTAGAATGCATGAACTTTGTTTAGGATCCATATGAAATAGCTCAATTCTTGTAGAAATTAGAAGTTCCCTTACCTCAAACTAGTCCTGGATTTCTTGTGCAAATATTAATGTTATATGACGGTACAGGAATATGGCATCCATGCTGGGTATCGATCAAGTTGGTGCGAGAAGGGTCACAAACTACTGTTCCTCAAAGCTAATCATGCTTCAGGCCCTAACTAATCATCATGATTTGATCCGCCACACGTACCTTAACGGACACAGGTACATCATGCTTTTCAGGCCCTAACTAACTGCATGATTGATTTGATCAGCCACACTTCAACAAACAGAAGTACTGATACTGTCCATTTGTCATGGTGGATGACAATAACATGATATGTCTTTGATGCTACTCGTTATTAGCTAGGACCCATGCCTTCTCTTCACACTGAAATGACAGTTTGCCTGTCTGTCCACTTCGAAGATGCTTATTTTCCACTACCAGGAAAATGAAGATATGTTTATGTAATTGATCTAAGGAAGTGTTTATGTACTCTTTGTTTTAGAGGAAGAGATGTTTATGCACCGTGTAGTAATACTCTCCTCACCATTTGATGGACCAACCATAAAATCATTGACCAAAAGAGAACAATCATGGTTGGATTTAGGAGAGTAAGATGGTCGATCACGAATCATCATCTGTAGGAAAAAAAATTGGCAGGGCCGGACGGTACAGAAATGGATAGACTGAAGCTATGGCAAAGTAGTGAGAGCGTAGGTACGTACGGATCATAACCCATTTGCCATCATCATAAGTACACAGTCATTATAAATAACTTGATTTGAAGAAACCGATTAGCTTCGGCGTAACAAAGACAACAACCAACGTGCCGATCTGTCCCTGGTTGAACGGAGGCCTTCCACTACTACAAAATAGGGTTTCTTGGACCCCAGATCTCAGCCGGTGCAAGCAAAACCGACAGTAAGAACTCAAGTCCTAGTCGGTTGGTGCGAAAAAACCGACTGAAAAGAATGAACCGGCTGAGATAATATCTAACCTCAGCCGGTTCAGAGTGGAAAACCGACTGAGGTAAGTGAACTTTTACAGCTGGTTCCCTTTTTCTAACCGGCTGAGATAACTTTGAGATGGTTGTTTCGCTGGAACCGATTCAGATGATGCTGTTCGACATCCATAAATGCTGTCCGAAATTGCCAGCTGAACCTTGAATGCAGGTGTCCATTGTTTGGTACACTTGATATAGGTTGCTTGGGGTGGTGTTGCCAAATTTTATGGTAATTTTCATAGAATTTTGTGGCACATAATATTTTAATAGTTCTTGCTCATTTAATAAAATTTGCATGTTGTTATAGATGGATCGACGGTGGATGTACGCTGAGAATTGTGCTAGCAATGAGTACATCGAAGGCGTCTCGGCATTCTTACAAGTAGCCGAACAGTATAGTTTGAACACAGGGGAGACGTGGATCAGCTGTCCATGCTGTCATTGTGAAAATTTAAAGAGCTTCACAGACCTTGCACAGATCCAAGCACATTTGATCAGGACAGGATTCATGAAGGGGTATGCATGTTGGACCAGCCACGGTAAAGATCAGATTATAGAGGAAGGTCCGGCAAACATGGATGAAGGCAACGACGTGGCTGATACTGTCAATAGCACACCTCTTGAGCAGACGCGTGATGATGTATGTGCATCACAAGAGGACGCGTCGCAAGACGACACGTCGTCACATGAAGAAAACAAGTTAGATCAGATGATCCGAGATGTCGAAGAAAACTGTGAGAATGATCGGGAGTACAGCAAATTTGCCTACTTATTGGAAGACTTGGAGAAACCAATGTAGCCTGGCTGCAAGTTCACAAAGTTGTCGGGCGTTCTGAAACTGTTAAAACTGAAGGCTAGTAGCGGATGGACCGATAAGAGCTTCTCGTCACTCCTAACATTGTTAGGGGACATGCTTCCAAAGGGAAACCAGATGCCGAAAACTACATACAGAGCTAAGAAGGTTCTTGCTCTTTGGGAATGGAGATAGAGAAAATACATGCTTGTAGGAATGACTGTATCCTGTACCGTAAAGAGTACGTGAATTTGTGGGCATGTCCGGTGTGAAAGCTTCTCGATATAAGCGTAAGATCGACGGTGATGATGCCGAGGAAAGCATAGAGGTGAGGAAGGGGACTCCTGTTAAGGTTGCCTGGTACTTGCCCATAATTTCCCGTTTGAAGCGCTTATTTGCGAACCCAAAGGAGGTCAAACTGATGCGTTGGCACGCAGATGAGCGTACAGATGATGGAATGTTGAGACACCCAGCAGATTCTTTACAGTGGAGAAATATTGACAGGAGGTATGCTATGTTCGACGAAGAGGCGAGGAATGTAAGGTTCGGGCTGAGCACTGATGGAATGAACTCTTTCGGCAACATGAGTAGTCGACACAGCACTTGGTCCGTGAATCTATGCATGTATAACCTTCTACCTTTGTTGTGTATAAGAGGAAGTACATCATGATGACAATACTTATCCAAGGTCCGAAACAACCCAGTAACAACATTGATGTGTACTTTGTCCCGTTAGTGGATGATTTTAAACTTTTTTGGGATGAAGACGTAAAGGTATGGGACGCACACGTAAATGAAACTTCACGTTACGCTGCATGTTGTTCATTACCATCAATGATTATCCAGCCAATGGTAACTGTTCGGGGCAAACTATTAAAGGGAGCAATGCATGTGTTCAATGCCTTGTTGATACAGCAAGCAGCTGGCTAAAACACTCTAAGAAAATGGTGTACATGCGTCATCGTAGGTTCCTTACAAGGGATCACCGTTACCGCAGGTTGAGACACAAATTCGATGGAACCGTCAAGAAAGGCTCAGCTCCACATATTTTTAGTGACACCGAGATCCACGATCAGGTTAAAGACCTGAAAGTCATGCTTGGAAAGGGGATGTTTAATAGACGAGGTACAACGAAAAAAATGAAGCCCGTTGAGAAGCTCATCTAGAAGAAGAGGTCAATATTCTGGGACCTCACTTACTGGAAGCATCTAGAAATCCGTTATAGCATCGATGTGATGCACGTAGAGAAGAATGTGTGCGATAGCAAAATGGGTCTCTTATTGAACATGCCTGACAAAACAAAAATGGTCTGAATGCATGGCTAGACATGGAAGATATTAGAATCCGACCAGAGTTAAGACCGCGGAAAATAGCAAACGAAAAGACGTTCCTTCCGCCTGGTTGTTATACTCTTTCTAAGCTAGAGAAGACTGAGTTATGTGATTGCTTGCATGGTACCAAGGTTCCATCCGGCTACTCCGCCAACATTAAGAGACTTGTTTCCATGGAAGATTTAAAATTAATTGACATGAAGTCACATGATTGTCATGTGCTTATGACACAGATGCTCCCGGTTGCAATTAGGAATATTCTTCCACCAAATGTACGGCGGACTCTCACGAAGCTGTGTGGTTTCTTTAACACACTTTGGAAGAAGGTCATTAGCCTTGAAGAACTAGATGGTCTGCAAGATGGGGTGGTGAAGACTCTATGTGAGCTCGAGATGTTTTTCCCTCCGTCGTTCTTTGATGTCATGGTTCATCTTATAGTCCACCTAATGCATGAAGTTAGGATGTGCGGCCCTGTGTTTCTTTGCAGCATATACCCATTCGAACGCTACATGAAATTCTGAAGCACTATGTTCGGAATTGATCTCATCCTAAGGGCAATATCATCGAAGGCTACGCAACAGAAGAGGTCATTGAGTTCTGTGTCAACTACATGTCCCATCTTCAACCAGTAGGCATGCCTCAATCTCGCCATGAGGGCAAGCTGCTCGATGTATGGACCATTGGAAGGAAAGTGATCGATCCTGTTTAGATTGAGTATGCTCAAGCCCATTTAACTGTTTTGCAGCACATGGCCATTGTTTCGTCATATATGAATGAACACAAGAACATCCTACGTCAACAAATCCGACTCGCACAAATGACTGGGTCATAAAAAATCACAATGCAAGTTCAATGAATGGTTCAAAGAGCGACTTCATATACTCCCATCAAGTGGTGCATTGTCATATGTAGCTAGAGGCCCAACATGGTCGGTCATCACATGGAAAGGGTACGAACTCAATGGATACACCTTTTACACAAAAGAACAAGATATGAAAAGCACGGTGCAGAATAGTGGTGTCTGTGTAGAAGCTTTTGAAACAGATGGTAAGAAACAATTGTACTATGGGTACATAGATGAGATTTGGGAGCTTTACTACGGCAAAAAATTTAAAATCTTGTTGTTTTGTTGCCGCTGGGGTCAATAAGAAACAAGTGATACCTGACGACAAAGGCCATACCACAGTGAACCTTAAACGTGTCGCGTACAAAACGAGCCTTTTATTCTCGCTCAACTAGTTCATCAAGTCTTCTATATTACCAATCCATCCAACAAGAAGCGGCACGTAATAATGCCTTCAAAAAGGAGTATTGTCGGAGTTGAACATGTGGTGGATGAGAAAGATTACAACAAAATCGATGACTTCCCAGCCCCCGATGATGGAACAAGGGTCGAAGATGAATTGTAGCATGATCCTGCTCCCTATAAACGAAGTGATCATCAAGAAGGAATTATTTTGTAACATAACTTTCGATATTAATGATATATGGTACTATTTTCTATGATTTAGAATAATTGTATATGTTTTATGACATTAATACAAAGAAAATAACTTTTTGTACATAGAAAACAACTTGAATACGACAAAAATACCTTAAATACAAACAAAATAACTTAAATACAAGAAATAACTTATCTACAAATAAATAACTTAACTCCAAATCAAATAACTTAAATACAAATAAAATAACTTAACTACAAATAAAATAACTTAACTACAACTAAAATTAACTTAAATACAACAAAAATAACTTATCTACAAAGAAAATAACTTAACTAAAAAGACAACAACTAGAATTCTAAAAAAATAACTTTAGGGTTTAGTGCAGGCAGCATGTATTGTTATCTAAGTCGATTCCTCTAGAGAGCCGATTGCGTAAACATATTACAGTTGGTTTCAGGCGACCAAACCGACTGAGATAGTATATTATCTCAGTCGGTTGCCCTGCCCGAACCGACTGAGATAGTATATTATCCCAGTCGATTTGACAAACTGACTGAGATAGTATATTATCCCAGTCGGTTCTGTGGACCGAACCGACTGAGATAGAATATTATCTTAGTTGGTTTTGTTGACCGAACCGATTGTAGTATATTATCTCAGTCGGTTTCTCTGAGTTAACCGGCTGCGATGACTTGGGTTAATAAAAACCGATTCGTCTCCCTCCTCTAGAAGTTCACAAAGTTTTTGACTCCCGCCTTTCTTGCAGGACCCGCCGCCGCCTCGAACCGCTGCTGCTCCAGCCACCTCAACCGCTGCCCCTCCTCCGAGATGGCCTTCCCGACACGTCGGACGAAGTCCCCAAGCCGCGGAGCAGCCGCCACCTCCGTCGCCCGGGCCGCCGCCGATGTGGCCCTAGCCGGTGCCTTCGTCGCTTGAGCCGCCACCTCTGCCTCGGTCCAGGACAGAAGGTACCTCCTGCCATTTTACTTCTTATGCTTCATTACCTGCATAAGCTTGTAAAATTAATTATACACTTGTGTTGGTCAAATTTTTTTATTTCCTATCTACTGCTTTGGCCTTTTGTGTAACCTGTAACGATGTAACAGGTTAGCAACAAAGTCACGAGCCAAGTTGGAGTAGCAACATCTAATCTGAGGGCTCAAATTTGAAGTTGGACCGTTACCCTTAGAGCACACTTTTTGTTTAAATCCATTAGTTAGCCAAATCAATCCTCATAACTGTTATTTCCTCCTACGACATGTTAATTCTATTTGAATGCTGAACACCAAATTGTTGTATTGCTGATTTATTGAGTAAATATTCATAACTTTTGGTGACATGAATTTCACGTGCACGCGACTAGTGAGTAATAGTAAGAAGGTTTAAACAGATTGAAATGGAAAGGATGCTTACTGCCTTTGCCCCATTCGAGCCCTTTCTGTTCTAACCCATTTCCCCTTGATGCTAGAGCGCTAGACTGTTTATTTGCAACTAAACTAGCCTGATGCCTAAAGTTCCAGTTAGCTGGTAAGTCATAAGCATGTCTAGCCACTGTATACTGGCACTCAAAATCATGTAAAAAGCAAGTAAACGGTGCATCACTAAAACACGAGGAACAAGTCTCCTTGTAACACCAAAGATGAGCATTGATATGGATTTAGTTGGCTTCCACCAATATCGATGAGTTGGCTTCTGCTAGCTTTTCCAGACTCACTTGGCCTGACTAAATTAAGTAAACACCAGACTGTTTTTCCTAATTAGATAGATAATTAAATAGATATTACTTTAGTTTCTATCTGATAGTGAGTATAATATGTTCAGGAAATTCTCAATGTATATTCATTGCACTTAAAATTCTAGATTTGATTATTTCTTTCTATCTTTCTGTTTTCCAGTCTTGCAAAATAAGTGCTTCTGTAAAAGTTAGTTAACTTAGAATGATTTAAATGGTTTAGAATTAGTTGATATAGAGTGATCTAGATGATTTAGAACAATTTAGAATGATTTAAATGATTTAAATGATTTAGATGATTAAAATGATTTAGAATGATTAAAACTTCTTACTTTTCCTATATTATCCCAAGATATATCTTGGGACAATGGCGACTCTAGGTCGCCATCGCCACCTAGGCCGTCCGGCGACACAACCAGCACCTCCGGGTCTAAGAAAAAGGCCTGTCAAGGAGAAGGAAGGAAATGGTCGAAGAGATCGGATGCGAAGTACACGGTCACACACTTGCATGACTCAGGGGCACCAAACGAGCCTGAGAACGCAAGGAGGAAGTTCAGCACGGTCTGCGGGACCGTAGTAAGAGAGCGGGTCCCAATCACTTTAGAAAGTTGGAAGAGAGTAGGAACAGACCAGCTCACTGCGATTTCGGGGGAAGAATTCAAGCTGAAGAGCGAATAAAACCAGGAGCTCTCTAAGAGAAACAAGCACTTGCACTATCTAGGGACTACCGCTACGCGAAATGAAGAAGAATGGGAAAGGGAGGATGAGCAGACATCGCAATTGGATGCCCCTCCCAGATTTGCGAACATTGCGGATGCGAGGACCAAAGCCTGGGTTAGAGCCAGGGCATCTGCATCGACATCGGCTTCAGGCGACCCAACATTTGAGAAACCCAGCTGACGCATAGGTGTACAGACGTTTGGTGAGATATAATCCCGTCTTAGTCGTACTACTAGCTTGTCAATCATACTAATTGTAGTAACAAATAATTCTGACTTTTGCAGCTGGAGTTCGATGCGTCATCCTAGGCTGGCACCTTCGTAGGAGATGTACTCGAAGAGGGCTTGGGAAACCCCGAGCACCCAGGTCGCATGAGGGGTGTAGGTTCCCTCGTTCCCCACGAGTATGGACTCTCCTAGGCTTTGGAGGCAAAGCGCGAACGCAAAAGGGAGAGGAAAGCCGCTGAAGAACAACGCAAGCACGAAGAGTTCAAGCAAGAGATACTTCGGTACTTAAGAGCGGAGTGGATTCTAACTCCGCGACAAGAACAGCCAGTTGCTGCCAGCCCTAAGGCTCGACGCAGTAGCTGCACGTCGATCAACCTCCCTACTCGCCAGGAAGATGCAACTTCTACCTTCCCCTGTGATGAGATCAAGGTATTCTTGATATACCTTGAAAAATTGTTCCACATAAGATTGTTTGTGGCCTGTTGGCTGAAACGCTTTCTTATGTTGGCTCCCACGAGATGCACGATTCAAGTTAGGTTGGTGGGCATGGATGATCTCGTGGATGCCGCTTGGGAGCTAGTGTTCCCAGCAACGGGAGGCCAGATGATACATAACGTCCCCGTAGACCCTATGTACGCAAAGGTGAGCATCGATGGGGTTAACGACACTTTCAGCAAGCTAAAGCTCCCGATTCTACCGAACAACGAAATCTTAATTCTAAATCAAGCCAATGGGACATTCATCCAGTGGCCCAAGAAGGATATCTCTCTTGATGCGTCGCAGCCGACTAAGAAGGTTTCGCCACGACCGTCAGAAGAATCAATGGAGCCTTTGACGTTCTCGCCTCTTGTGGTAGCGGCACTGTCACCGAGACAACTTGAGCTGACAACACAAGAATCACGGAAGAGGTCTCCCAAGGTGGCATCGCCAAAACATGGCAAGGCAAATGACTTGATGAAGGTAGCTGCTAGCCGAGAAATGACCATCCAAGAAATAGTTGTGATATATGAAGCTAGAGGGAGTCTCCCTAGCGCTCCGACTGTCCCGACATACAAGCCTGGGAAGGCGATGGTCAAGAACCACAAAAAGATGATGTCTGAACTTGGCTGGGCTTGCGCTGCGTTGCACACCCGTTACTTGGCCAATTTTAAGAATCCAAGCATCAGCGGAGCGATAGCATCATTGGCGGGTTTGGACGTGAGCACTTCCTCTATGATAAGGGTCGACTGTTCGTCGTGACTTGGGAGGACTTGTTCCTTATGTACAACCTAAGCGCCTTGGACACGGGCCTCGTGAGATGCTTCACATTGTAAGTGCTTACAATCATGTTCCATTTAATTTACTATAATACCTACACATGTCACAAATACGGAACTCTTCCCTCGTGTATATGTAGGTTCGCTTATATCAAGGCGAGAGAAGCAAATGAACCGATAGGATTCGTCGACCCGCACCTTGCCTCTGAGCAATCCATGGATGCTGCTGAAAGGGTTGTCGAGGATTACATCATCGATATCATGGAGGCTAGCCAGCATAAGAAATTCATCATCTATCCCTTCAACAAAAGGTAAGAGCTATAAACTTGTTAATGTCTCGAACTTGTTCATTTCACACCTTCGGCGCATCATCAACTAACTTGAAATTAATGACCATTTAGCTCCCATTGGATCCTTATTGTTATCATACTCCCTATCAAGAAGGTGTATTATATGGATTCATACCTCGAAAACATGACCGACTTCAAGAGGGTCAGCAAGTGATTGATAGGTAAACAAATTACCTCATGAAATTCCATGGTAATAGGTCATTCGTATAATTACGGCTTTTTTTCCACGATTCAAGCATACCAAATATTTTATAATCGCTTGGGGAAAAAGGATGATGCGGGGGCCCCTCCTAAGTTATACCACCACTTCTCCTTTTCGGTATGTATCTTATCGCACACTTTTAGACTCTATAGTATCAATTCTATAGAACTACATATCGAACGAATGTATATCTTTGCAGTGCCCACCAGCAACCCAATTTTAGCAATTTGTGTGGCTTCTATGTTGGCCATCACATGGACCTTCTCATGTCTCGAGCTTCCGCTCACAAATTCTCAGTTACCGAGATATGCTAATTATCATTTCGATTTTGTTTTATTCATCTTCTATCTAGCATCAGTATGATCTTCATATCAACAGTTTTGGTACTGTTGCACGGACGGAATTGCCGAAGACGGATCTAGCCAGGATTCAAAAAGACTTGGCGCATTTCCTTCTTAATTGATAGCGTCATTGATCCAAAAGGCGAGTTCTACTACGACAGATCCGACGACTAAGACAATTGTTTTGAATCAAATGATCAATATTTAGTTGTCACTTGCATTTCAATCTGTTGCAAATTCCTCAAGACATGTGATATATGTTGTGATGTAAATATTGAATTTCTATATACTTTCATTTGTGTTTAGTTGTCAATTGAAATATGATGTCAATATGAATCTCTATTATGAATTCAAGTTGGATGTGAAATGTGTTTTGAAGATTATGGGAATTTGGGAATATAAATTACATTTTCTGTTTCAGGGCAGGCAGAAACTGAGATTCTGCCTGCCCTGTACCAACAAATATCCCAGCCAGTTGTTGCCCTGAAACCGGCTGAGATGAGCCTTCGTCGTTGCCTGTTAAACCGGGGAAACCGACTGAGATATGCTATTATCTCAGTCGGTTCCCATGTAAAAAGCGACTACAAAAGTTTACTCTTTCTGTTGGTTCGGCTAGAATATCGACTGAGATATTATATTATCTCAATCGGTTTTTCGTTAGGAACCGACTAGGATAGTATAATATCTCAGTCGGTTTTTTCTCTAACTAGCTGAGAAGTTGTTAAAATCGACTGAGATAATTCATATTATTAGCACCCTTTGTCTACAGTCGGATGGTAAACCGGCTGAGAAAGTAATTTTGGACCGACTGTAATTATGTGTTCTGTAATAGTGTTCTCCTGCACTTATTTAGGGATGTCTATCTCGGATGAAAAGCTAAAGAAAAGGGATTTCCAGCCCGCACTGGACAAGATTGCCAAGAAATTAGCTGGTTAAAACGTGTCGGCCTGTCCACTAGTGGCTGACTGATCCTTGTCAGAAGTGTGATCTCGGTCGGCAATGTTCACGTTCCAGATGTTGGCAATTGCACAACCGAAATGGCTGCAGAAAAAGATAGGCAAGTTCAGAAGGTGATTCTTATGGGCTGTGGCAGAGACTTGGCTACGGGAGGAAAACGTCTTTTGAATTGGAGTAGCGTGTGTCAGATGAAGGAATTTGGAGGGTTTTGGCATCTTCGATTTGCATAACCAAAGCAATGCCCTATGCTTAAGCTGGCTCTAGCAACATTGGATGGAACTGCATAAACCGTGGCACGGACGATGGACAATGAAATCTGAGACATGTTTGGTGTTTCTGTTCACATACACGGCAAAAAGCCGCATCTAGCCTCCAGTTGATCCTCAATTCCAAAAATAGCCCTCTCTAAAAAAAAATAAGTAAAACATAGCTCTACGACAGATCGATGGACGACACATGGCTCTTGCCGCGGATCAGATGCGTGAGCCTTACCTGCTGTGTCTCGGGTCGATGACATGTGCGTGGGACCTGTGACCCAGAATAATTTGCAGTCCGCGCGTGCATCACCAAAGAATTCGCATCCAAAAATGCAAGCAAACCGTGCCATTGTCTCGCACAACTAGCCATCCACCAAATTCCTATGTTGGCAAGGTTAGATGCATGGCAGAAGATCGAAGCAGGGAATTTCAGACAGACCACACTCTGCTTTTGCACGCGCACGCGCATGCGCCAGTCGGCTCCCGCGGGTGGGATGTATGATGGGCAGCGAGCAGCGGTAGCATGCCGCAGGTTCCACCCATTGCAGGCCAGTACCGTGTGTTGGATGCGCGGTAGGCCCCACACGGTTCCAGGCCGCTGCACATTTGGGTCACGGGTTCCACGTGTGTCATCGGACTGAGGCGCGGCAGGTAACGCTCACCCATCTGATCCGAGGTAGGAGCCATGTGTCCTCATCTGGCACTACAGCAGAACAGGCTTCTACTGACGGGCATTTAAATCCCTCCACTGACGGATAGGGGGCCCGTCACCTTGGGAATGTCAGTGGAGGGGTGACCTCCACTGACGGGCACTCCGACCGTCAGTAGTGCTCACGACTACTGACGGGCCAGACACGCCCGTCAGTGGAAACCCCTCCATGGTTGGCCGGAGAAGTATCACCACTGACGGGCAGCTGTTAAGTGCCCGTTAGTGATGTCCCCACTTTACTGACGGGCGCTTTTTGAATGCCTGTCAGTAGTGTGGCCGTTGTGCATTTTTAATCAGCACCAATTTCACATTTATATTCACATTTTTCACAAATATATTCATAAATTTCACAAATATTCACAATTTTCACAAATATATTCATAAATTTCACAAATATTCATAAATTTCACAAATATTCACAATTTCACAAAATATAAAAGTTGATATAACACATTCGTAATGACATAACACTTCACATAACCATTAATCACAGGTATGAAAGAACACAAGTATATTTGACGAGCGACATAATAAAGTTGTTAAGTGTAGAAAGGACATAGTGGCAACTATTCTTCAATTTTAAAAACAACTAGTCTATCGATTCTCGCTTAAGTTTGGCTTCGGAAATTGGGGCCTGGCGTAGAATTCACCCATCGGATTGATGACTTCAAGGTTGATGACTTTGGTGAAGACTCTTTGGATGCGGGCAAAATCCTGACGCCAGTCGTACAATTGATTTCCCAGCTCACTCCAAGCCTTTAGCTCTTTCATGTCTTTCCAATGCTTGTTCTTGTACCGGACAAAGCAGTCCATATGGGCACAGGTGTAGTACCCACATGTCACGCTATTTTCAGGCTGAACTCTGCAAGGGAACTTGTAATGGTGTACCATTTTTGTCGCTTTGTATTTTACTATGTCCCGAGAACTTGGCTTTGAAAAAAGCTGCATCCAAAATATTAGTGATATTCTGAAGTCCAATCTCTTTTTCTCGTCGGAGTCAAAGTAAAATGCCTTGGCCCAGCTTGGAATAATCACAATGAGGACCCAGTGGTCGCTGCGTCAATGTAAGCAAATGAACGTAAACAGGCGGAGATACGTACGTAAAAATAAAAAAATTTCCACGGTGCTAAGTTAAGGACTTACGGAGGGTTGTAGGGGGCTAGTATGTACTCCTTGTCCTTATGAACGACGAATGCACGCGAAAGGTATTCTTCCAGAAAGACTCGACCGTCCGGGGTCGCAGCATAGCTTTCGTTCATGCATATCGGATCGATTATTTCAATATTGGAGTTGCATAGACGTCTGCACTCTTGGGCTTGGTAGAGAGCCCATAGCCTGACCATCGTGGTGTCGAGCCTATAGAGGTTGTACATGTTGAAGAGATCTTCAAAGTTGATGTCGAAGGTGTCCTGGTCGTTCTCCATGAAGAAATTGTATTCTCTTGGCATCTTAACCTTCCAATATTGGTAGAATGTTTGTGGATCTCTGGACATCTTTAGGTAATCTTCATGCAACGCCTTCATGTCCTCCGAAAGATTGTCCAACTCATCCTGCGGGAGCAAGTCTTGACCTGGATAGAAGACATCTCGCCAGAGACCCATGCTTCGTGTAGATAATTTGGATGATGATGCCGATGCCGAGAAGGATAAGGATTTCTTCATCTGCTTTTGCTCGTTTCTTTCCTTCTCGCCGGTGCCGGCCCGTCTCTTTTTGCTTTTCTTCCTCCTGTGTAGCGGCTCAGGACTCTTGCCTACCGCCATCGCTGCTTCCAGTGTTCCAGCTAGTGTGGCGGGAGAGAAAATCTTCCCTCTGGGTTCATCCAGCCGGTCGCATTGAGCCTCGAAGCGCCTTTTCGGTGGATCGTTGTTGGGTTCCTCCAGCGCCTCCGAGGACTGCAAAACCGGATCCCTGTACTGATCCCCGAGAAGATGGTCCTCTAGGTCTTTAAACGACGGAGGTGTTTGACTGAGGCCCAACGGAGATCGTCCGACTGATGGAGAGGGGTTGCCGGACGACGGGGCCATGCGAGGAGAGGGGGCCGTGCGAGGAGAGGCCGCCGCAGATAAAGTAATTTGGCTCTTCGGCCACTGGATGAAGTAGTTCTTGCACTGCCCTAGCTTGGTCAGGTCCGCTTCAGGGGGGACAGGGACTAACACATCATTGTAGTCGTTGAAGACGACGTCCACCTGCACCTTCGCATGGTGCTCCCGCATAGGAACACAGTGCATGATTGCCCCCTCCGGCGTTGGGAAAACCTGGCCGTGCGCAACCTTGATCTTCATGCCAGGAATTTGCACTGTGAGTGTGCATCTAGTGGCTTCCTGCGAAACAGAGGATAGATGTGCGAGTGAACAATATTACACATACACACGTACACACATACGGTACACACAATTAATATGAACTCATCCAAATTAAGCAAGACATTATTATACATACACACATAGCTCGCTAGGTTTCGTCGTCTTCGACAATCTTCTCATGAATAGTGATCTTCTTCGTGGTATACGTTAGTCCTTCGGCGTGACTGCGTCTTATGTAGAGCTCAGCATCCTTAGTAGCTTTGCTCCTTTTGGTAGGGAGTTTATCAACGGCTTTGGGCTCGGAGTCTGGGTCGTCGAATTGGTCATAGTCCTCTTCGTCAACTACACCATCGACTCCGACAATACTCCTTTTTCCTTTTCTGACGACATGGCGCTTCTTTTCCTTCGGGTCTTTTATGTAGAAGACTTGCAAGATCTGTTTAGCTAATACCCATGGCTCATCTTTGGCACTGATTGTTTTGACTTGTGTTGAGTCAATAGGTGTCGGGGGAGGTAAAGTCACGGTAGTGAATTTGTCATCGTCGATATGGACATTCTTCGCCCATCTGACACGAAACATGGGGATCTTTGTGACGGTGTAGTCCAGTTCTCAAATCTCTTTAATAACGCCGTAGTATATGTCCTTACGGTTACCGGTTTTAGCCTCTATCGTCACCCCATTGTTCTGATACGTACTTTTCCTGTCTTGAGCCTCCGTATAGAATGTGTATCCGTTGATATCATATGCTTGAAATGTCAAGACCTTGCTCGCAGGTTCTTGTGATAACATTTTGACCGTCTCTTCTTCATCATTTGTCAGAGGCCTTTCATACCAGTAGTTCTTTAACCAGTTTGCGAACTTTGGTTGTGCTCTTTCGAGAGCCACGCTTCTCCCTTTTTTGGGTTTTCTTTTTTTTACCTTTACCATGTGCATCCAAAGATAGGGATGCACCACAGTCAGGTGTTGCAACACCACGAGATGTGCTCTGTCGTAGTCACCTGATCTATTCGGTATTGAATTATAGACATGTAAAGCCTTCTGTCCGCGTGCATGGCCTTCACCATCGAGCCTGCCTGTGTGCCGCGAAACAGGAACACCGATAGACGTTTGATCGGCCAAGTAATCTATGCAAAACTCGACACACTCTTCGGCAACATAGCCTTGGATGATGCTACCTTCTGGCTGTGACTGTTACGAACGTAGAGCTCTACAACCCCATTGTACCTTTCCAAGGGGTACATGTTGTGTAGAAACACAGGACCTAGGTCCAGTATCTCCGGGACGATATGGATCATGAGATGTACCATGATATCGAAGAATGCTGGAGGGAAGTACATCTCAAGTTTGCATAGTACGACAATGATCTCCTCCTGCAGTTTATGGCAATGCGAAACCGAGATCGACTTCTGAGATATCGTGTTGAAAAAGTTACAAAGATTCAAGATTGTCTTGCGGACCTCTGGCTCCATGAGACCTCTAATTGCAATAGGAAGTATCTGCGTGATCATCACATGAAAATCATGAGACTTCATACCAATTACTCGGCGAGTCTTCATGTCAACTATTCTCCCGATGTTTGCCGAGTAACCGGAAGAAACTTTGACACCTTGGAGGCACTCTAAAAAGCTAACGATCTCTTTTTTGCTCAGGGTGTAACAAGCAGCGGGACAGTCTGTCTTGATTCTGACTGCACCCGTGCCCAACTTGGTCGTTTGCTTGGTTGCCCACAGTTTCTTTCGTATACCCAAGCATTCCATGTCAGCTCGTGCCTTCGATCCATCTTTTGTCTTGTCTAACATGTTCAGCAGGATACCAAGCAAGCTGTCGCACACATTTTTTTCAACATGCATGACATCTATGCTGTGACATGTGCTTAGGAATATCCAGTAAGGCAAATCCCAAAATAGGGATTTCTTTTCCCAGACGCCGTCCTGCATGGAAACATGCGGTTGTGTCTTACCTGGCGTGACAGGGGGCATTGTGTTCACGATGTCATAGATTTCTACACCTGTATTCTCTCGGGGCGCCGGACGGGTCTCAACAGTATTATCAAACAATTCCTTCTCTTGCCTCCATGGGTCATTCTGTTTCAGCCACCTGCAGTGGCCCATGAATACGATTTTTTTAGAGCCCTTTAAGTGTAAACTTGTTGTAAACTCCAAACACTTAACACATCCTTTGTATCCATGAACACACTGGCAGGATTGATATCCGTACGCGGGATAGTCTGGGACCGTCATGAACAACAGCGCTTTCAGATTGAAATATTCTTCTTGGTCAGCATCCCAGACCTGGGCCCCTGGTTCCCATAGTGTAGCTAGTTCTTCAAACAACAGCTGTTGATACACGTTCAGATTGTTCCCAGGTTGCTTCGGCCCTTGAATGAGAATAGAGAGGTGTATATACTTTCGCTTCATGCACAGCCATGGAGGAAGGTTGTACATCTATAGAACCACGGGCCAAGTGCTATGTCTGCTGCTCATGTTGCCGAACGGATTGATTCTGTCTGTACTCATACTGAACCTGATATTCCTCGGATCTTTTCCAAAATCATCGTACTGGGCGTCGATTGCCCGCCACTGCGAAGCATCTGCAGGGTGTCTCATCATGCCATCATCAGTTTTTCACCCCTCGGCGTGCCAACGTGTCAGCTTTGCCTCCTTCTTGTTAGCGAATAAACGCTTCAAACAGGGAAGGACTGGAAGATGCCATACAACCTTTGCCGGAGCGCCACTCGTCACTGGGTCCTCATCATCGGCTTGGTTTCTACCCCGCCTGAATATGGATGTGTTGCACGTAGGACACTTGTACAGCTTCTCATGCTCCTTGCGGTAAATGAAACAGTCATTCGGACACATGGAACCTCTGCACGTCCAATCCAAGAGGGCAGACAACCTTCTTGGCTTCATCGGTGCTCGTAGGCAATAAGTTGTTTTTTGGAAAAACTTTTGCAAGATAAGCCAATGTCTCATCGAAACCTTCGTCTGGACAATTATGGGCTGCCTTGATCCTTAGAAGTTCCAGCGTGACCGACAGACGCGTGTGCTCTGGATTGGAACCGGTATACAACGGGGTTTGCGAGTCTTCAATTAGTCTCGTGAACTTAGCAGCCTCTCTTTCATCCCCAGGATCTACCACCACCTGCTCCACCATGTGAACGTCCTGCACCATATCGGCCAAATTTTTCCCTGTTTCTTCTTTGGCGTCAGGTTCGAAACTCCCCTCGTCTTCTTCGTCCTCTCCGTGTTCAGCGTCCTGGATAGAAAACACTTGATCTTCCTCCTCCTCACCGTGACATATCCAACGTGTATAACCTGACATGAAACCCTTAAGCGCCAGGTGTACCGTCAACCTCCCTCTCGTATCGAACATTACCAAATTTTTACAATCACGACACGGACAACAAACCTTCGTGTCACCTTTTCTCCTCATATCTCGCTCGGCGACATCAAGAAACTCATTCAAAGCCATAGCCCAACTCTCTGTCGCCTGGTTCTCGTACATCCAACTGCGATCCATCGATTGATCCCTACAACATGAGATGGCCGGCAATCACATCAAATACATATACAAGATGAAAAGAACACTTTTGTATCTCATTCGTCCAAAGAGAGCATTATTACCGATCTTTTCGGCGAGGGATTGGAACTCCGAGAAGGAAAGAGAGATCTATGGAGAGAGTGAGAGGAGGAGGGAGAGATGAGAGATCTTGTTGGGTTGGAGAGAGAGAGAGAGAGATCTAGAAATATGTGAAAAAAGGAGAGGGCTTGGGGAGGAAGAGAGATTTAGATCTAGAGATCTTGTTGAGTTTGGGGAGGAAGAAAGGAGGGAGAGGAGGAGGGTTGGGGAGAGGGAGTGTTTGTGGGTTTGTTGAGTTTGGGGAGGAAGAAAGGAGGGAGAGGAGGAGGGTTGGGGAGAGGGAGTGTTTGTGAGTTTGGGAAGAAAGGAGGGAGAGGAGGAGGGTTGGGGAGAGGGGAGTGCTTGTGAGTGGGGGGGTGGGGGTGGCGGCGGCAGCATATGGTGCGGCGGCGGCGGCGCTCGCTGTTGGCAAGTGGGCGCGCGAGCAGTGGCCAGCAGCGAGCGCCGCCTCTGGTTTTATATGGCCAGGGTACCACTGACGGGCACGTCAGTACCGCCCGTCAGTGCAGACAGCACCTGTCCAGTCAGCCCTGGAGGAATCACCACTGACGGACAGAAAGAGCGCCCGTCAGTGGAGACCGCGTCTTCACTGACGGGCATCTAAGAAGCACCCGTCAGTGGAGACAACCTGTCATGTATGACACCCTGGTTGCATCTCCACTGACGGTCGGCTTAGTGGCCCATCAGTGGAGGTCTTCCCTTCCGGCCTGCCAGCCGTCTCCACTGACGGGCCTCTAGGGGGCCGTCAGCGGGGTGCCCCTCCAACGACCGTCCTTTTTGTGCCCGTCAGTGGAGGGTGTTCAGCAGAGGGTCAATCTGCAGTAGTGTGGCCCGTCACAGAGTTATTTTCATGCTTTTTTCTAGAGGGTCTATTTTGGGAATTGAGGGTTAGCAAGGGGCTAGATGTGGCTTTTTGCCACATATACATCCGTAACAGTGAAACTGCATGGTTGTGGGAAAATCCATGACTTGACTGATGCAGTTTTCCAACATGGAAATGGACTCCAAGTGGCATCTACATTGCAAAATCTGCTTATCGTTCTTTTTAGATGAAGGAAGTTTTATTACTCATAGTCTTCGCAATGAGGCGACGTAAGTAACACAAAAGTTTCTCCTGATTTTTGCATGATGATATGCATATAGCCACATATTATTACACAGTTTGCAGAAACTCCGCTACATCACCCCAGTCAAACACCAAAAATGATAAAAAGTATACAAAGCTAATGGGAAAACATCAATCTTCATAGATCCTAGAGATAAACGCCAGTCGTGCCCCGTGTATCTCTCTAACCACGACCTCCATGGAACAACAAGGTTACAAGATGACATCTCGTGCCTATAAACGCTGCAGCAAAGAATAGGAGCGAAGCCAATGCGAGCACGAGTAAATCACCTGCAGAGGACTAGTAAAAATTTCTTGTCAAATATAACACTATTTAGACATAACCAAACAGACTAACGCAGCACAATTGTCTCGAGCACAATAATATGTCGATGCTTTTGTCCCATCCCAAAGAGCCAATTACGAGTAAAATCTACTTATCTACTTATATGATGCAATTTGGAGGGGTAGGTGGAGATGAGACAAAGATAAAAAGGGTAAAGATGAGAAGGAGCTTTCACAAACTTATCATATCGGCATATACACCATTCAAATGTCAATTCTTGAGGTGGTTGCTGGTTGACGGTCTTGGAAAAATGTCATATTTTCGCTTCCATAATTTTTAGTAAGTGCTGTTATATGATTTTTTTTAAAATTTTGGAAGCTTTGCATAAAAACTTGCATGTGAGAACACTAGTTTCTAGGTTAGAGTTAAGCGTCGTGAGGTGGGAGCTAGGTTAACTCGCGTTGCTGAGTTGACCTGAATCTACCGAGGAACGGCGAGAGTTACGTCGAGAGTTAGAAAAGAGGGGAAGCAGTTGGTTGTGCATTCATGGCATATATGCATTCATGCCACTCATCTCGAATACATCATACACATGTTCATGAAGTTGAAATTAAAACTTTATTGATCATTGAATATTACAATGTCATAATACAATAAAATGAGTACAAGGGAATAAATGAAGAAAAAAAGAAAATTACATTGCAATATTTCTATCTATACAAAGTCTATCCTAATTCTTGGGTCTTCGAAGTCCTTGAGCCTTCAAGTCCTCAAATCGTTAGGTCTTGAGCTGTAGCAAAGCACCAAGAGCTGAAGGGGGGAACCTTCGGAAATGTTGGCGGTCATCCGAGGTCATCGAGTATAGAGAATCGAGACCGTTGGAATCACGCCGTTGCTGTAGGAGGCAAAGATTTCTGAAATCGGTATTTTAAAAATAAAGTTGGTCTTATCGGCACAGTTCCGTCGACGTCCGCAGGGTTAGCCGCGGGGGCAAAATCGTGCCGATGACCTAGATAAGTTTTAGTTTTGAAATTAGATTTGTAAAACAATTTTGTTTTCAAAAACGTCCAAGGGCCACGTGGCTAAGACCCTCATTGGACAATCTAAATACATATATATATATACCAGATAAAAGAGGTGAAAGGTAATAGAAAATAATTTTATTCTTCCTATTTTAATTACCTCCGTGGGTTTTGCTTTTAAAAGGAAATGACTTAAAAATCAAAACATGAGGCAGCCATCAATTCCAAATTCCTCCATCGGTAATTGTAATTTGGACTGTAGCCAAATTCCTTGGTTCATAAGGCAACCCGAAAATCAAGTATCAAACCAGCAAGCCATCCACGGTATTCACAAAATTCAGCCTTAGCTAAATTTTTCCTTAAACTCATAAGGTAGCTGAGTCATCAGCAAAGCAGCCACGTGTAGCAAGGCAGCATTAGCTGGCTAGAAATACCCATCGGAAAAACCCAGGCAGGGCTCGGCTTATATAAGGGCAAGGCAACCAGAAAAAAACCAGCACTTTAGCATCAGCAGTAGTCCAACCACAGAGCAAGGTCAACACATTAGAGCTTGAGCCCCAGGAGCCTTAGGCGACCAGAACAAGAGAGGCCGGAGTAAGGGAAGCAGGCCATCAAGCACCAGTAGGCCAAGAGAAGGCCACCGCGATTGGGAGAGGAGGTCGTCAGGCGTAGGAGAAATTCCAGAGGAGAAGCCGAAGCCAAGGAAAAGTCCATCAGGAAGAGGAGGAGAAGGACCGTAGGAGGAAAAGAGTAGACCACTAGCAAGTAGAGGAGCAAGCCATTAGCCAACCTAGAGGATTAAGCTTACTCTGGTCCAGCCAACAAGGTAAGCATTTCAGAGATCCCAACCTTGTATATGCATGCGTAAAGAGGATTAGCATGTCATGAGAGGGACCCTCATAATCTACTTCACATCATAGGAGTTTGTAGAGGTTGTCGTAGTGTCTGTTCTTATTACTTTTAGCACTATAGGTACCTCAAACAAAATCCTCAGTTTTGGTTTTAGATTCATCATTGGGTCTTTCCTTCGGCAACAACTAGTAGAAATCTGTTCTTGCCAGATTTTCTGCCCTTATCCACCTTTCTCAAATCCCTTCCCAGTTTCTCAGAGAGACCATCATACCAATTAAGGCAACCGATTAGGCAGCTGTGTAGTGTATCTGTTCTCATCGGTTTAAACCCTTTCTCAGACCAGACTTATCATAGGATGTGGTAAGGCAACTGGTGTAAAAATCTGTTCTTATCAGTTTGTATTCTTCATCTCCTTCCCAAGTTCTCAGAAAAACATCACAATACATTAAGGCAGCAGTAGTGTAGCATCTGTCCTTTTCAGTTCGGTGAATTGTTATAGATATACCTTTAGTTGAGAGAAAACAAAAGGGGTATACTAAGAAAGGAACAAGTATAGAATCTGTCCTTCAGTCTAGCAACTGGCATATACACATGCATATGTGTTAAGACATCAAAGAGGCATCATGGTAGTGTTCTGTTCTTATCTGTTTTCAAATCACCATTCCGGATAAGTACCTAATCTTATCAGCAATCCATCAAAGAAAGATCGAATAGCAGCTAAGAATCAAGAAGTGGTAACAACTAATATCGACATATATGCAGAAAACAAAAAGAAGCTAAAGAATCAAGTGTAGTATTGGTTCTTATCAATCACAGATCAGAAATACTACGGATGCCAGCATTGGCATTAGTTGGCTAATAACTAAATGATTGTATCTGTTCTTATCTTATCTAACAGCTCTGGAGCATATCATTGAAGGTTTTAGCCGGCGGTAATGCTCCAAGTAAATAGTCATTCCAACTAGACAAAAATCAACCAATTGTGATCCCAAGCAAATCAGCTAATAAACTAACTATCGTAGACAAGTGCTAAATTAAGGATTGCATATTCTTGCGCTAATACTAAGATGAATAGTAATAAAACCAGGTTTTGGGAATGAGCACACTAATAAAGTAGGGAAGCTAGCATCACCAGACCATAAGCTAACTTAAGTATTTGGTACTAGAATACTCAAAGATCTGGAACCATGTCTATGAACTGAGCAACAACCACAATAGAGTTGCTAAAAATTAGATAAACGTAATAAAAGCAAGCACAAGCACTACCTTTAGTTAGCAAGGATCTAATGTAACATCTATTCTTGCCACAATTAAGCATTACCAGATTTAATCATAAAGACAACAACACACGTAGGTCAGGCATCGACCTTCACAACCTTCCTAGGAAATTCTAAATAGACTCAAGTTAAACGTGAGCATACATGTACTAATCTGAACACACCAATTACCAGCAAATCATGAGTGAGCGGAGCATCAATCAGTTAATATAGCACTGACCAAGAAGTCCAAATAATTAAACATGTAGAACAACAAATGGAATAATGGAGCTAATTCTGTGGGTTAAGATTTGGTCACAGCAAACAAATTAGGAAATAGTAAGGAGAGGCTAAGGCAGGGCGCAGTACTCATTCTTATCAGTTTTCGAGCATGTAAGAACATTCAATCCACTTTAGCAAAATGGATCTTAGGAACAACTAAAAGCCCTATAAACAGCAATCCATTGGGGCACAATTAGAGCACCTATACAGAATAATCTCCGGGAAGGATTAGACAACCAAGTCATCACCAAATTCCTCATAGCAATCAATACAAGTCCAGCATCAATCGGACCAGCCAAAGCAAGAACCCTAGAACAAATTTGGGGGAAATTAGGAGAAAGGGGATTTAGGAGCACTCACCAGAGGAGCGGAGCACCGGCATATCCATGGCTCGCCACCGACGGGAGTGGGACCCAGCGGAGCTCTGGCGGACCAGAGCTGCCACGCCGAGCCACACGTCCTCTCGGGCAGCAGGCCATGGCGATACCAGGAGGCCCATGGCAGACGGCGGCATGTGCTCGGAAAGGGTCCGAGCGGCACGACGAAAAGGCGCCAGACCGAAGAGGCGAAGGGGGCAACATCAGCGCGAGGCGCGGTGAGGAGCCGGGGCGAGCCCTAGGCCCGTGCGGTCGGAGCAGTGTCGAGAGGCACGACCAGACGGCGGCACCCGAAGCCACGGGAACGGCGGCAAGGCACCGAGGCGGAGAGGACCGGACCCAGGCGGAGGCGGCTTGGAAAGGCGGCGGCGCGGCCTCTTGAAGAGGGTGACAGAAGGGGCGCGACGGCGCTAACCAGGAGAGGCAGCCGGCGGCGTGAGAGAGGTGAGGGAGAGAAGGTTGAGAGGAGCACCGGTGCGGGCTTAGTGGGCCGGCCGGAGGAGAGTTAAGGGAGAATAAGAGAAGAAGAAAAATGAAAATGGAAAAGAAGTAAGAATGGTATAAAATTAAAAAAAAGGGGGGGGGAATGTATAAATTAAAAATGTATATATATATATATATATGCAAATGTGTCCCTAAATTCTTTTAAAAAAATGGGTAAGAAATTGATACTCAATTATCCATCTCCCTTTTTGAATCTAAAGATGAGAAAATAATGTAGTACATACCTATACAAGTGTTGAAGAGTTAAATTTTAAGAAAGTTACTGAGATTAAGGAGAACTTCTTGAAATAGAATCCAAACCTAGTTAAAATTTTGAATTAACTCTATATTGGAATAATAGGTGCTATTCTCTTATAAAGAAATAAAATCCTAAGTTAAATCCTCAAAATCCTTACTTGCCTTCTGGAATCAATTAAGTAAAGGTTTAGTAAAGGTCTTAAACCTTCAATAAAATGAATCAAAGTAAATTAATAAATGTGAGATCAACCTAAGTTGGTAAATAGCTAAAATTGAGTAATTCTTCTAAGAACTCACAAATTTTCAGAAAAGAGATGTTTTAAGTGTCTTATATCTAGTTTCATTAGAATATTCCAATATGCACACCATTTATGCATAATGCCATGACATTTGCATTCATAATTGAAATATTTTGGATTAGTCCTTATCGGACTTTATTGCTTTTCTTGCCAGAAGCCAGAGTTCCACAAGTAAACCCTTCGAACTCCATTTTCAATCCGATACCAGGCAAGTCCAGTTTCTTGTTCATGTCCGTTGAGAATGTTCTTCGATTTCCCTCTTGTCTATAACATGCACAAAAATCTACTTTCTAAAGATGAATCAACTGTTGTTTTGTTTTGGATCGCCGGTTCTTGGGTGATCGCATGGCGGGTGGTGAAATCCTGGTATGGGTGTAGGTTGGCACATTTGGGAAGGTGGATTTCATCACACGGGTTTGTTTCATATAAGGTTAATGCAACCAATGATCGAATGTGCTTAAGGGCCGTAGCGAACGCGCTTACCACATACCCTGTATGGGCGGGGCTGAGCTAAAGTACCCTTTACCCTAGGTCCATACTCCCCCGGGAAAGGAAGGTCTCAGTAGTCGTACGAAGGGAGTATCTTCTACTGGGATGATGGTACGAATAGAGTATCCATGATGGTACGAACAGAGTATCCATAATGGTACGAATGGAGTATCCATTATGGTACGAATAGAGTATCCATTTGAGGCTGGTAGTCCTTGCCCGTAGTGCAGGACTACGACGCGGAGTATGACCGAGTGGGCAGCGAAACGGCTATGTGATCATGGGTACGTGATTCGGGACTGATCACCTTGGGTACATGCTTATGATCGTTTGTGGGTACAGTTGCGCACCTCTGCAGAGTGTATAGAACTGTGGCATTGTCACTCTGTGTTCCCGGTTGGAACTGCGAACCCGGCAAGAAAGGGATTCATCGGGAATCCTAGCAGCTTGTGAGACATGAGATCATTAGTCTCTTTAATTAAAACTTGACTCTCTTACCTTCTCTAGCTGCATTGCTTTTAGAGAACATTGCCGTTCTCAGTAGATAGTGCATCCAACACCTCTTTGCTATTCCTGGACTTGTTGAGTACCTTCTGTACTCATCCCTCTATCTAATTCCTTTGAGTAGACCGTGAGCTGACGACGGAGGAGGAGGTGATCTACATCGAGGTCGATGAAGAAGTTCCCGAAGAGCAAGCGACGACAAAGGTGGACGAAGGCATCGACTACCACGACGAAGGCAATATCGAGTAGAGTAGTAGGTCGTATGAGTGGCTAGGTGTAGATAAGACTTTTGCTGTAGCCAAATGATAACGGTTTTAAATTCCCCGTACTTTTGGGGATATGTTGTAAGACTTTCTGTTGTATTACGAGTTTGTGAATTGAGTTGTAATAATTAGACCACTACTATGCTTCTGTCGTGCTACTCTGTGAGATATGTACAGTCGAGAAGGCACTTCGTCTGTGCGTATCGCCGCATTGCAATCGAGGGAAAAAGTGCAACATAGACATGTCTATGCTCAGCTGGCAGCTTCCATTGGAAAGTGAGCCGACCTTCGCATGGCTTGATGCGGCAGGCTCAAAAGGGCACACAAAACCAAATCGAGCGTCCGGAGGCTGAAACACACTCAAAGTTCAAAATCCCCAAAGGACGTGGCTGTACTTTTCATCTACCGGGAAGGAGTAAAAGGTCGAGAGGAAAACGAGACAACGTCCCAACGTGAGCTGGCTTGTTCAACCCCTGAGGGACTTTTTTTCAAAATATTATTTTTTATCTAAAATTTTTAGAAATATTATCACAATCAAAAAAATTATAAAACTGACATCAATCGCCACAATCCATGGCGATTAGGTAGCAATCGCCACCAACCATGGCGATAGGACCCAATCGTCAGGAGCCAGGACGATTCATTATGGAATCGCCAGACGCTATCGGTAGGGGACCTCCGATCGGCATCGCTTTACATCCAGCATCGTCTCCATTGTTTCATAGCTCAGGCCCCTTCGAGATCGATTCTCTAGGGCCTGCGGCACTCGGGATACAGCAATACCAGCCACCAAACACAGGACGTAGGGTATTACCTCTCCGAGAGGGCCTGAACTTGTCTAAATCTTGTCTCCCGTGTGCAGCCATCCTGATTTGCTGTGCTCACACCGCCCCATAATTAGTATTGCCGGAATAATACTCCGACACTCAGATTCTTTGGAAGGTGGCGCCGTCGGTGAGCTCCATAGAAACAACGGCGATCGACTTCACGATGACACAACTTACCAAAGTACCTTGGGGAGAGGTAGATGGTTAGAGGGGGAGAGCAACATCGTAGGAAGCCAAGGAGGGGATGAGCCCGGGTTGGAACTTGCTGAAGATGTGGTGAACGTCCACGGCGGAGGGTCGTTGAAGAAGAAAGCAGAAAGACTTTGCGGCTCTGGATAAAACTATGATGAAACTCACGGGTTAGGTCAGGGAAACGGTGTGAGCATAATAGACTAGGTCATGTTCAATGAGGATCACTGTCGGGGGAGGGGGAGAGGGGTAGGAGAGGATGACTGTAGTGCTATGGCTGCGCCCGATGAGACCCTCAATGTTGCTCGCATTCCAACTAGCTTGACGAGAGGCTTTGGGTTTTGCGCAAGAAGTACGTAGTGAAGAAGAGAGCAAGGTTGTGCTATCTAGGAAGAAAATTACTTCTTTTTCAAAATATTATTTTTTATCCAAAAATTTCAGAAATATTATCACAATCAAAAAACTTGCAAAACTGACCTCAATCGCCACAACCCATGGCGATTAGGTGGCAATCGCCACCACCCATGGCGATGGAACCCAATCGCCAGGAGCAAGGACGATTCATTAAGGAATCGCCAGATGCCATGGCGATTTGTCAGTAATCGCCACGACCCGTGGTGATTGGTCCTAATCGCCACGACTAGTGGCAATTGGTCCTAATCGCCATGACCATGGCAATTTCCCCCTTTGCATCCCTTCTGCTATTTAAACGGTGAGCAGACGCTCCCACCAGGTAGCTAATCTTCCCTGAGTTCTTCCAAAAAATTATTGGTATCTCGGAGTAGATTATTTTGATTTGGGAGGAGAAGAAGAAGTAGTTCGCGGATGGATAGCGACGATAGAGGTAAGTCTTGTAATATTTCTCCTCCTCATATGTGCTGAAACATTGAGATCTACAATTTTTGTTTTGTGCAATAATAATTTTTGTGCAAATTACTAGATGCCAGTGATGCTGTTTGGAACCCAAGAATGGACTACGAACTTCTTACTGGTGTGGAAATGAGGAGTTGGAGTTGTAAAATTATGCGTTCACAGATCTTTGAGGAGGTTCATACACGTGCTCTTGTAGAGGTGTTAGCGAGAAGGGGTTTCCCTAAAATTACGTACAAGCAGGTGTGCAAGCGTTTGAGAGAGTTCCACAAGATGTGGGAGAGGGTGAACGAGCTTAGAAAACTACCTGGGGCGAAGTACACAAAAGGCGATTTCTTCGAAGGAACGATAAGTATGCCACAATCTCAGTACAATAAGCACATAAGGGTTAGTACAATTCCTTTGTTCTTAGTTCGTAAGCATTTCATGCACCGTTTTCGTTTGATACATCATATTCTCGGTGTGTAGGCACATCCGGAGGATGTAGGGTTGCTAAACTACGAGATCCGAAACTTCGGGCATGTGCACTGATTCTGGAGAGATCCATTTGCTAATAGAAGACACTTAATGAAGACAACATTTGAAGAAGATGAACGCAAAGTTGCTGGGCTCCCCCCTTGGCAAAACATGGGCGCACATCTAAAAAAGATGTTCGATCATCAAAGGATAAAGGCGCATGCAGTTCATCGAAAAAGGCGTGTACCAAGTGCTCGTCGAGTGATGAGGACTTCTCGAAGCTGTTTTGCTCCAAAGCCCCCGCTCCAGGGCTCTTCGCAAGCGATAGCGAAGATGATTTCATGTAGTCATATTAGAAGTGGTAGCGAATAATTACTTGTTCTACCTATTGTATGTGTAGCCAACTATTAATGTGGCAGTGTAACGTGGCTCTGTAACCTATGCTTATGTAATCGGATTTAGATGCTAATTTGTTAGTCTAATATGGTTCGTCAATCACTATGTAGTAATATGTAGCAGTGAATACAAGTGTACTAATTCATACAGTATGAAATGCTGGTACAATATAATGTAGTGAAAGAAAGGATAAAATGAAAGTTGTCGACATCTAGCCTCGTCATCCCCTCTTCCTGATCAGCGACGATGAGTACCTCAGCCTAGGCTATCCCGCTCCCGCTCTAGGTGCCCTGCCCACCCGTAGTGTCGGGTCTTCCTCCTCGTGGTCCTGTGTATCTTGCGTGGGCAACGGTGGCTGAGTCTGCTGCATTGTGCTAGACTGCCCAGGTGGAATCAACTCGTCCACCTCGTCGTGAAAGCTGAAGCCATGAGGGTCGGGGCTGTCGAGGAAGAAGTTAAGCGGACTAGCTGGTACTCGAGGTGGCACATGATTTGTATATAACCAGAATTAGTCAGCACAACAATGTAAGGAAAAATGGCTTGTACGAGATGAGAATTGTTTTACCTTATCGACTCATGAAGAGTGGGGATGCACTCTGCTGCCACACAAAACCACCCGCCTCTGTTGGCCCCGGTGGCTGAGAGGTACAAGGCTGACGGTGCCTCATCTGTGAAGGACACTACGGTCTCGCTCCTTGGCTTGCGCTAGTCCCGGCAACAACGTCATCCCTACGCGGCATCTGAATATGTCCATGATCCTCCTAGTGTACTCCGCAACCCTGCACAAGCCTGAGTGGTCCTCGGTGCCGGCTGGGAGATGCTGAAGAACTCTGGTGACCTCCATGTTCGCCGCTGTCACCCACTGTCCCTGAATAGTGAGAATCATAGGTGTGCACATAAGTAATAAACAAATAAACACAGAGAAGCGAACTACGAATTTCACTAACCGCCAAATCCAGAGTTTCACCTGCGAGGATCGAGTACATATCTGTTGTCTGTGCCTGCGTCGTCAGGAGCCTCGCTTCCACGAATAAGGTGGATGCACGTACGTGGTAAATACGACTGCAAGTAGGCGTCGAACTCCACATATCGAAATGGCCGCTCCTCGCGCTGGACGTTGTTCAAAGCAGTGTCCCACTGGGCAACGAAAGGGGCCATCCGTGATGCCCACTGTGTCTCCCTAGTACTCCCTCCTTTGCGACTCCACCTGTTTATGTAATGAATTTGTATCTCGTAAAAGCAATAGACATACTAAGTCTATAGAAGTTTCTGAAACTTGACTTACGTGTGTGCGTTTGGCTCGACCAGTGGTACATGTGGACGCGGGTACTCCTGGTACAAGCCAAACTACCTCATCACACGGTGTGGTGAGTGGTCCTCCACGAAGATGTCGAAGACAATCTTCGAAGTGGTCCTCCAATAGCTCTCGTCCTGGCGGAACAGTGAAGACGTCCCCCGGTGCGGTGCACGTCGCGTCAATTTATCATCGGAGTACGGCTCCCATATGACACTCTGCGCAAGATGGTGCTGAAACTGCTTCTTGAAAGAGAGGTAACAGCCTCGTACGTGAGCCTTCGTCCACTGAGGCTGCAAGAAGTACGTAAGAAAGTGTTATAGTCAATAAACTTACGAACTGAGGTACAAATATTTTAGGCAAATACAAGCTGAGGAAGAGAAAAGTAGCTCACTGTTCTTCTAGTCCACATGGACCCAAAAGTTGGTCTATCCTGTGGCAACTGCGGCCCTGCTCCACGGTAGAACTCTGGGCCGTAAGCTGAGTTGTCGACCCATGGTCGTCCGACCGGGAAGTGCTCGAATCACCACAACTGAAGAAGAAGCGGACACCCTGTGAGATTGGCATTGGCGCCCTTCCTCTTGCATGCGGAGCAGAGCGCTCGGTACATGTACGCAAGCACTGTAGACCCCCAGCTCATCGGAGGTAGCTGATGAAAGAGCATCTAGGCCCCTAAATGGTTTTGATGGTTAATGCCAACTCAACTGGGATCTAACAGTTACCTTGAGTGTTAACAGGAAAGTTAGGTTCCAAGAAGAATGATTCATCCATGAAGGATGACCACCAAAAAAGTACAAGGATGATTACTCAGGTCAAGGAGATGGCTGTGCCAAGTAGCTGTGCCACAGCTGTGATGAAGCCGGTGCTGAGCAAGGAGTTGCTAGCAAGGTGTTGGTTGCTTGAAGATGTCAAGAACCCTAACTACAGTTGGTGGAAGTTGAAGCCTAGATTTGCTAGTTTCCTTGAGTCCTTAGGTAATGCATGTACTATCAAGAGGGATGAAGCTGCAAGCTCATTTGGAAGTTCTTATGCTCAATGCTCAGAGTGTTGGATAGTGGCACTGATGCCTTGAGGTCAGTGGCCCTGTAACAACAGTTTTGCACAAGTGTGAAACTGGGTTGTGCTAGTACACTGCTGTGCTAGCTTTCTAAACCCTAGAGCCATAGTTACCTGTGTGGCACAGTTGTGTCACAGGTGAACAACCGCTCTATGACTCAGGTACACCTCTGTCGGTGTAGTAATCCGG